>NW_010579218.1:0-92536 GCF_000705375.1 Tinamus guttatus | reverse complement strand
TAATCCTGAACTTTTCAAGGCAGCTGCACATATATTATTGAAAAGTAGTCACTCTACCCTCCACCATATCAAACTTACAATCTCTGGTGAGTTTTCCCTAGAGACCACACTGAATACATTAGAGATAACAGAGTGTGTGAGTCTTCCAAACTACTTTGGACAAAAACATCTGGTAAGTTAAGTGAAATGAACCTCAGTAGAATATCAGATATTCCTACTACTATTTAAGCACATTTTCAAGAGAGGGAAAGTCAGAATAACTGGAAAGTTAACAATAGGATTAAAAAAAGATAGTACTTGAGAGAAAGCAAAAGAAAAAGACTAAAAGGTTACACAACAAAGCTGAATGGAAAAGCCTAAGCAAGAAGGAATAATATGGATCTAAACCAACATGCAACTGAGACAGTTTTATTAGAACTGCAGAGGTTTTCAGAATGGTTAAAAATCTTTTTCTGTTTTACATCTTACGTAATTTCTTTTTTTAAAAAAATTAAATTAGATATGATGTTAGATTAGATATGGTTAGATTTATGATGTGAAAAACGTATCAGCAATCATACTGGAAAAGCTAACTTAAGCAACTTGTGCTAAGTAGAACTATTTATTTATTAATTTTGGTCTCCCTCACAATATTAAAGATTAATTAGCAATCTGCTCCTTGAAAATCTTGAAATAATGGTGCCAGGAAATACCAAATTTTAAGAAAATAAGAACATATTTGTAACTATGTACTGATAATTTAGAACACCTACCCATAAAGCCTCTCAAAGTTCTTACAAGCACTATTGAGTTTAGAATCACTGTAGCCTTCCCAACTCCAGAAATATAATGATACTTGATTTAAAAACAAATTAAAACCAGGAGATTAATTGACATAGCAAAGTCCTGAAGAAGTCTCAGGCTGACATGGGAGAGTTTATGGCTCCTTTCCTCCAACTCCTTTGCTTTGATCCTTGACTGTGTTCAGAATATGCAATTCCTTTACTCACGTCCCATATCTGCCTGAATAAACTAAAAGGTCTCTAATTAGTTGCAAAAAAAAATCTAAGAATTTTCCAAATTGCCCATCACAGTTGAACATAAGACTTTTCCTAAAAATGAGGCGTGCATAACTTAAAAGCCAAATTAAATATATATCTCTTATTCTTATCACTCTCACAGGTAACTGCATCTGGATTTCAGGTTTTCTCTTCATTTCAGTACTTTCAATTTGTGGGACAAAACAGGCATCAAACTCATGGGAACACAAAACAAAGGATGCTGTTACTGCTATTCATCCTAATCTCACCTGTTTCCCACAACTGTGGGCAATGGCCATGGTTATTTCCCTTGAAAGTGCCCCTTAATAACAGCCAATGTTTATATTTGATGTGTCATTTATGCCCCAACTGAGTGTTTAATGTGCAAAACCGCATTATTAAACATTTACTCAACTTATAAACTATTTCAAACACCCTACTTTCATGAGCAATCTGTTTGGTAACTGATTCAGAAATCAAAAATAGAAAGCTTGATGCAAAGCAAATATAATTTACTAGTTATGAACAGTTCTAATAGGGATTAAGATCACTTTTTCAAACTTGCTTTGTTTTTATTTTTGGTATCAAATCTTTAGCAAATACTAATACAATGCTAATGTAACAAATTTAATGGCAATTTTTGCATTGGTAACTTATAATCAACCTTCATGCAGTTACTGGCATGAGATTACATGTTACATTCCTCTTTCTGGGAAAGATATATTATCACCTTTCATTTCAAATGCTTTAAACAAACAAGTTTATTTTGAAGAAACAGGAATATGCGAGTGCAAGTAAATGGCTCATTTCTAGAATTATATGAATATTCACATGAATATATATTTATTCATACAAATAAATCCGTGATTCATTGGGTTTAGTGAGCAAATGAAGATGATATTGGAAGTACGGAATCTTCAGCTTGCCCCGGACTTGCAAATGCCTGAACTGGGTGTTCTGTTACCAAAAGTAGCGTACGTAAAGTACACTTTTTTTTTTTTTTTTTTCCACAACTCATGTTTAATTGGAAGTTTGCTTGTTGATAGCTTTCTCCTAGAGGATAGCTTGTATGAGCAGTGGGAACTCAATTATTCAAAGGTCTGGAGGTCCCTAAAGACTATAACCTGAATGTAGATGTTAAGATTTGCTGACCCAGAGTCTCCAAAGCAGGCAAGAAAAGGCCAAGAAGGTTTCTAAAAATAGATTTAGTATTCTACAGAAGAAATGAAAAATTTAAGTTTCCGGACACACCACAGGAGCTCAGCACAGAAATGCTTAATACATGGATCTTGCTTTTGAAGGAGAACTCTCCCCTAGCTGCTTAAAGAAGCATGGTTATCATCTTCAAACCACCTTAGCAGAACTAATTAATTAATCCAGGTACCATAAGGTGATATTTCCCAAACTTTTGATACCTGAGGCAAACTTTTTTTTTCCTATATTAGCATTGATAGGACATAACAGATCCCCCAGAGCAGCCCTGAGCAGTTCTCTTAGGTCCTCACTGTTGCCAGACTCTTCAAATTGTCTGCAGGGCAGAATACACTGGTCATCACAGTGCACCTGGTGGGAACCATAAGGCTTAAGAAAAAATAAGTAGGAGAACAAATTTTAAATCACCAACTTCTTATTTTATTACTCAAAAACTCAGAGAGAAATCATGATCACACTAAAATAAGAGTTCAAGCTTTGATCTGAATTCTCTACCATCTTTACTACACTTCCTGTGCTAGCTGAACAAACAAGCAGATCATCCAAGTGAAAGGGAAACCTTGTTACGAGTAGATAGTGCAAAGTCTTAAAAGCATTACTAACCACCTACCTGCTCTTCCCTTCCCTCCCCTACTAATATTCTCTAGACCAGCAAAAACTGCTAGCAATCAACTAGGCTTAAGAAGCCCTTGGAATCCTTGCATCTGATGTTGTTTTGATACGTTCCATGGCAGAAAGTGGAACTAGCTGTCATCCTTCTCAGCCAGTTTCCCACATACAAAGCTAAATATTACCTTTTTATGAGAAACTTTGCTAACAAAATGAGCACTGAGCTATCTGAACACTCATATGGTTTCAAAAGGGAAGGGACTAGTCTGAACCTACATCTGTGCTTGTTGTCATCTGTGGGTTAAGAGAAGCTTTGAAGAGATAAAAAATGTGGATTTGTATTCCTCAGATTAGAGTTAATGGGATCCTATTACCTACTTCCTGAGCATTTTTTCTAGCAACAAAAATATTGTATATCATGGTCTTGCTATTGAAAAAAGTTTTCCAAATGTTTTGAGGATCCTGAATCTGTCAAATGCAGATCCAGATGTTCAGAAAACAAATGCCTAGCTATGGATCCTGATAAGACCAAGGCATCAGCTGATCACTACCATCAAAAATGAAGAACAGGGCATATTGAAAGAAAGAAATGTAGACACCAGGAAACACAAAAAATCTTTGTTCTCTAAGAACAGAAGCTCTTCTAGGACAAAATAACAGCTGAGGAAGAAGTCTGGAGGTTTTAACTTTCAGCATAGACTATTCTACATAAGTTCTACTTCAAGTAGCTTCATCCTTACTGCAATCTTTTAGTTAAAAGTATTTAACAGAAAATATTTTATGTTTTTATTAGTTTAGTTTATTCTGTTGTGCTGTAAATACTACATATAACACAGACCTTGTATTTCACTTTGGAGTAGTTACATATGCATCTGCCCATTGTGATGCAACAAAACAATGCATCTATACACCAACACTTAAAAATTTTAAATAAGAAATCAATTAAAATTTTGAACTACTAGAACTGAAACCTAATAGGTAGTGGAATTCTTTTGGTGTGTATCATTCTGCTACAATTTGGAGAAGAGGGGTCAGTGGGAGCAAAGTCTTTATGACCTTAGTATGGTTTCAATATTGAAAGGGATTCTAGTTTCTATGGACTCTGGAGAAACTGATGCCAAGGTACTATGGATTTAAAGGACAGTGCACTGATACTCAACAATATTTAAAAAACATAAAGAGCTGGAGGTTTTTTTTGAAAGCAAGAATGGGTTCTGCTGTAAAATTCTTAGTGGTTAAAATGACAGATCTTGATTTATCATTTGCCAGGTACTGTTAAGAAGTCCTGTTCTCAAAGACTTGAGAGTCTTTATCTTGTGATCCTTAATGAAAGTTCTATTTCAAGCATAGCAAAATAAACATTTCATCGTATACCCCTGAATTTCCTGTAGTAAATCCCTGATATTGAAGAGAGAGAAATATTACATTGAGTTGTTTTTGTTAAGATAGTCATTAAATACCACCTAGCACAGCCTGTAGGAAACCAAATGAAATCATGTGTCTTCTTTGAAAATCAGATCATTACTGAATATTTTTCTCTACTATTTTAAAATAATTAAAGTATACAATCATTTTCTGTCCTTTCAAATATTGTATATTTTATATATGCATATATATTGTGTATATTTATATATCATGTGTATATATATAACATGCATAAATAAAGATATATAAGGAAAGATTGAGAGGGGAAATTCACAGTCCATGGTTTAACATGACATTAAAACCTTATACAGTTCATGAGGAATTTATGGAAGAACAGAGTTTGTAGGGTATTCTTGATATACATTCTTGAAAATGCAGTATCTGTATAGCATTACAACATTATCTGGAGATTTGATCTCCAGTATGGGCAAAAGTCTGACAGGAGCTCATCAACAGAAGAAAGCACAAGACAGATGTTATTGTCTGTTAAGAATCAACAGACAATTCACATAATGGATCAGATCATCAGAACAAATTAATACATGAACCTTAAAGCATTGCGGAAAGTGGAAACATCAAATAATAACCTGTTTGTGAAGTTTTAGCAGTTAAAGTTTGTGAAGTTTTAGAGGTATCTAGTGCAGCGTTACCAGGATATTTAAATAAAGAAAATAATATATATTGATCTAAAACAGATTAAAATACATAACTGTAATTGTTATTTCTTTGAGGTATCTAAAAAGGGTGCATTTATGATGAATCTCAGTGCAATGCCAGTAACATTGATTTTTTCCTCAGATTTTTGAAAAATATCTGTTACAATGTTGATAAGGCAAGTTGGTGATGGAATGATAAACTCTGATAGTAAAACAAATCAAAATCTTCATTGTGATATGCCACAGTGTAGTCTGTAGAGGTTTTCTGACACAAAAAAATCATAATCCAAGCCCTATATTTTCTGAAATTCAATAAAGTTGCTTTTTTTTCCGTTTTTTTTTTTTTTTTTTTCTCCTCATGTCTCTGATATTTCTGGTTCCAGAGAGTTCTCCTCTGGCTCTAGTGCTGGCTGGCTAGTTATACTAGATAATTTACATTGCTCTGTTTTATGGCGTTCTGATTACAGTCAAGCCATAGTTCTTTACTTCTTTCAGTTTTTAGGAAAACATCATCTAAAGCAAAACATTAATTCACAGATGCCTGAAAAAAAACTCCACATAATATCATCACTTCACAACAGACCTCTTGCTCATAATATGCAGATTTCAAGTGCTGAAGAATACTGAAAGCAAGCAGAAAGAGCAAGTAAGATTGCCTACTCCTGTGTAAATGCTATAGATGATTTGCTGACTACAACCAGCATAGAAAATTACAGTGTGCAAAGATTATAATGATGGTGATTGAGAACGTTTTCAATATAGTCCTAAGATTAATATGACATTCACAGAAGCAGAATTCCTGTAGCTCTGAAAAACATAATGGCTGAGTAAGCTGATATAGGAAAATGTGTATTCAGAGTAGGAGAAGGAAGAATAGAGCTAACAGAAATAAACAACATGCCTAAAATGATCATACCTTTTAATTGTCCAGGTACATCCCTGCAAAGTCAATATAGAACTTTCAGTTATGTTCACCATCTGAGGATTTATCAGAGCATGACTTGCATTCACTTCAGCAGAAAATCAAATGACAATTTTCAATGACAGACAGTCTTCTGGGACACCTGCTCAAATATAAAATAAAGAAGTAGCCAATAATTTTAATAACTCTTCCTTTCAGTCAAAAAGGAAGTATACTATATACTTCTAAAACTAGTATAATTCTAAAAATAATAATGAAAACTCATAATTAAAGAATGCCTATTATGCTGTTGGATATGAGTGATTTATAGAGGAGATATATGAAGAAACACTTCAAGTTGTAAATTATTATTCCTTCATATTGGCCATAACTTCCAAAACATTAATATTGTCATTTATATAGATATGAAGCTGAAGAAACAATGACACTGGTCAGTTCTTTCTGCATTCAGCCAATATCTTGGACCCACAAAAAGGTCTTGTGAAGTACTGTAATAAGGTAAGGTCTAGGACCACAGTGTGAGCTTTAAGAGGCATTTATGGAGTAAGCATTCATTTATACATTATCTAATCTTACAATGTTGAACAAAGGCTCACAGATCAAACCTCGATATTTTTAAAGTGGAAAATTTCATAGTCTAAATACATTACAGTAATCAGACAGTAATGATAGGCATACCAGAGGTTTATAAAACAAATGCTTCTAGAATTAAAATACAGATAAATGAAGTATTCTTAAGGCTGCAGAGATATATCCCATCATTTATTAAGGAGCATTAGCTCTTTTTTTGCTAATAATTTCTAGTGCAGAAGCCACCTTTGGTTTGACTCAAGCCATAAGTAATCACAGACAGTGGGAATGGAATCAAAACAGTTAAAGAGGAATGGATAGGAGAGGGCAGAAATGCAAGAGTTATTATGGAAACTGACCAAAATCCAAAGCTTGGGTGCTGTTAGATAATAAGAAACCTAATAATGTGATAATTACAATTGCTTCATTGCCAGATTAAAATAACAGTAATAATAATGAAATGTCTCACGCCAATACCCCTGTTATAATGACACTTGTTGTCAAATGAGCTAAAAGTGGAAGTTTAAAAATGTACTTAGACCCATGAATCAAGTTGACCCAAGAAAACAAGTCTGATATTGCTGGACAGCTCAGCAAGTATAACATCAGGATTCGAGCATTTGAAGTGATATTACAACATAACGAAGTAATAATGTAATACTAAAGTCCACCTCACAGATTGTTTGCAAATGCTGAATTAGGGTAAGTGATACAAATTTAAAGCTCAATGCCAATTCCTTTCCCTCCCTACCAATCAATACTATATTTAAAAAGTCAAGTTCTTTTGCCATTGCTGGGTCCAGGTCCCTTCTTTCTATAGTGAAAACTGAAGGGGAGATGAAGAGATGCACTCTTACTAATGGGAAAAAAAAAAAAAAAAGAATGGCATGTCAATAAGGCATTTTTTAAGAAACAAGTTAAGCTTTCGGATCACACTTCAAACACAGTCACCACTTCTGCAAACTGCTCTTGTCGTAGAGAGAGTTTTGTTTTACCACAGAAAGCCTTTGAAATTTGACCTAATATGTAGATATTAAGAACACTATAACTGTGAAAATACTTGTTTTTTAATAATTTAAAACAAAAGTATAAAACTTTTTCTTATTATTTTAACTTAAATATGTTACACTATATGGAATTGGTAAAGGACACAGAGAAACTGAAAGGACAATTTTTGCCATCTCATTCTGGTCCAGACAGTTCTTTGGTGATGAATTTGCTTTACCATGTCTTGTCACGGCACCAACAAAAGGACTTCGAACATAAATTGATGTCAGTAGTTTAGTTAAATTATACTGAGCATACTGATTTATGTTTCTGTCTAAATCCTTGCAACCTTTTGAGCTTTCTTTTAAAATCTCAGTTGAATAGACGGTGTTTGTTGCCAAAGAAAAGTCTGATGCTCTTGCTTGGGAGCCTAAGGGTGGTGCAAAATTGAGAGAGATGGTATTTTGCTCCTTTACTACTAATGTAGGTATTGAAGGAGCTGGATTTTCCCCACAGGTGCCTGAAGTCAATAGTCTATTGTGAGAAAATACTTAACATATAGCAATGGAACTACATATGGAACTTCAAAATTAGTCATTTATATTTAAAAATGAATTAGAGTCAACTCAAAGCTGACTTCTAAATAGCACTGATTCTACCCAGTGCATAAAGATACCTTGCAAGTACCTTTAGTGATGAACCCTAACATTAATTCCATGTTTGGATTGAGATTCCCATTGCAAAAATTAATGCAAAGTTACATCATTTTATCACTGCCAAAATTAGCCTTGTGGCAACTGAGGGCAATTGAATGTAGTAAGACCTGACCCTATCCCATTCTTTGGCCTTCAGTCTGCTTTATCTGTCTGGAGTCCAGGAAGCAAAGCCCCTCTAATCCAACAATGAAGAGGAAGAGGGGTGAGGTCTCATCTTCCTCCTGTCATACCAACTCGTAAGGAAAATGCCTCTTAAGGAAAATGCCTGAGCAGAGAAGTCCATATTAATATATTTATATATTTGTGTGTGTGTACATATATATATATATATATGTTGTGTGTGTACAGCTGCAGATAGATAGATAGATAGATAAGGATAGATATCCCTTAATGAAGATAACACTGGGATTAGTAAGAAAGAGGGTTGTGCTGCAGCATAGAGGCGCATTTTTTTTCTTCCAAAATCCTAGTAACACCTTGTCCAAGAATTAATAACAATGTAATAATAGGTAATACCACAATGTTTTGGAGTTCAGCAGAATGAAAGATTCAAATGGCGTTGCCTATCACTAACCTGTTAATTTATATAGGCAGATATGGGACATCTCAAGAGGCACGAAGAGAATTTATGTGCCTCATTCCTTTGCAAGTTAATAGAATTTCCACCCACATCCATTGTAGCTGGTAACTAAGCTAAGACCACTGAGTAAGTGAAATTGCTGGTACGCTATTTCTAATATTCCTTGCTGTGTTCTGTTTCATCAGTCTTGTATGGTTCTTTTTTTGTAATTGCTTCCACATTGCCTTTGTTCTCTTTTCTCACATCATAGTGTATGGTTAACTGTAAATGTGCCTATTTATTCAATTGATATCAAAGAGAGAAATCAGTGCTAAAATAAAAATTCCGTGGGTGTATTTGAAACTTTGTTGTTGTTGTTAACTGAGACCTCTGAGATGTTGTATCAATATATTAATGTCCTATATGTAGACTTTTTACTGACTGCATTGGATAACATAATGGAATAATCTTTGACTAAGCTTCCTCTCCGCATAATCCATACTCTTAGTTTAATAAAAAAAATAGTATTTAAATATTATTTTGAGCTGCTATCAAGAGTAAAGAGATATTTTAAAATGCATTGCCCTTTTTACCTTAAAAAAATGGTTGAGATATTAAATTAAAAACCAAGCAAACAAAAAAACAAAAGCAAAAAAGTAAAAAATTGCCTTGAGTATAAAACATATACATACAGAAAGACAGCAATAATTTAGGTGGTTTTTTGTTTGTTTTTTTTTCACATCCTCATATTGTAGCCTTGGAAACAACATTTAACCTTTCCATGACTTATCAACATCACTTGTATAATGAAGATAACACTCATCAGGCTAGCATTAAAAACTACTGAACTGTCTGCTCTGGAGACTCGTTAAGTCAGTAAGTATGTTTCCATCTATTTTAATGACTTTCAGATCAAGCTGTTAATATGGAGCATTACACTTTTATTAAATTTAAAAATAAATCAATAAATGGAAAACATGCTGTTCAATATAAAGTTCCTCATAGCATCTTGATTCTAAACAATATGGCCCTGTGATAATGTCTAAACAACGAGAAGGAGATAGATACTGCTTAGAAACAGGTGTCCACCTGCCTATTTTCTTTCAGCTCTAGGAACGGAAAATATCATCTACAATTAAACAAACAGGCTATAATTATAAAAAATGAATACTCTTTTAAAATGTAAAACGTATAATATCACTAATAACTGTGGTGTTACAATCAGTACTTTGGACAATGGAAGGAATTTTCCATGTGATATTGTGATGTCTGGAAGATGACTCCTTTTAGAATATGTATTTTATTTCAGAGGGTAAGGAAATAAATTGGAACATGAATGGCCATTAATTTTAAGATACATTCTTCTTCTATTCACTGAATCAATGTGGATGAAACAAGTGACATTCTTACGAGAAAAGGGCTAATGTAGTCAAAAGAGGCAACAGATATCAGACAGAAGGATTAACCAAACCCAAAAATAAAGCAGACCAGACTGAATGACTTCTAAATTTGTTTTGACTTACTTATTTTGCAGCTTTTACACCTATTCCACTTTCCAAATAATAACTGATTTTGCTTGTGATCAAGCTGTGGGAAACGAAAAATCACTGAATTTTCATAGTCTCAGTAGGCGCATTGTCTTTACAGTGAAGAAATCATATTAAGGCTTTTTCTTAAAAAAGTCTTTTTTAAAGGCATCTGCTTCTTTAAATTTTCCATAAGTAAACAGCTGTTAAAAATCATAGTATTGATGCAGATAGTAGAAGCAAATTGCTCTGATTTGTAAGCTGCCTGCTCAGCTATTGTAGATCCAGCATGCTGAGGAACTCTGATCAAGGAAGACTTAACAGGAAAAAAAGGCCTTAGTGAAAAGACATTTCCAGGAGGAAGAATGAATATCTTGTTAAGCACTCAGACATTTCACCATTTGATAATGAGTCACTGAAGCATCTGGCATGAATTGAAACACCTTCGAACCATTTATGTTCTGAGAATGTTCACACACACTTCTTCTTTTATGGAAAGGATGGTGTGAATACATTCATCAAGGCCTATGATGAACAGGAAGGAGCAGAAGGATCAGAAATACAATAAAACAAAACAAGCAAACAAACAAAAAACCCACCCATGAGCAATGGGCTGAAAGAATGCAAATACCATGTTCATTTTGGGGAACATAACGTCGGAATAGCTTTGCCAAGCTGACGATACATCATTTTGTGAAAAGAATGAAAGCTGAAGGAATTCCTGAAGGAATGAATATTGCAAGATGTTTTCACCTAATTGTTAGTTTCCAAACTTTGATGTTTTGTCAATAATGGCTTGGAGGCAAAGTTGACTGCTTTGTTTGCACCTAACACATCTAAAGCACAGAAAGAATAATCTCATCATTACGAAAAACTACCATGATTTCAGAGGTAAGTTACATTATCAGCTGAATTTTCAGAAGTTATCAGCCTGCTGGAAGAAGTGATTATAAAGATTTACTGACAAAGCAATTTTTTGTATTCAACTCACCCTCCTTCCCCACCTTGATATCTTTCTCCCTCCCCAAAACAAGCAAAATGCAATTATCTGTAGATGTGAAGGATATGTGGAAATATATTGAATGGAATACGGAAATAAATTGGAATATGGAAATAAATTGATCAACATGAAAAAAAAAAAAGTCTATAAAAAGATTTTTTAAAAAGCCACCAGGAAATGATTAAAAAAAAAATCAGATCTTTCTTATGTGATTTTCTTATGTTATTTTATGGTGTGTGCTTGCAGCTGTACCAGGTGTAAGGTAATTTTGCAGTGCCTGATGATGAAAACACAGACCCCATTTCACATATGCTTTACTCGATTTACTTCAATAAGGTATTGCTGAATTACTGATTTAAATAAATTTGAGTTGAAACACACTATTTGATTTTGACGCTAATGGTTCTCTGAGGGAAACCTTCTGACATTCAAGTTTGACCTTATTAGGAAATTTAAGGTGGCTGAACAGTTAGACATCTTGTGCAGCTTGGAATATCTCTGAAGTCATATTATATTCAGTAGATCTTCTGCAAATCAAATCATTTATTTACCTGCTTGTAGGTGCTTTGTTTTATTTGCCTAACAAAACCTAACAAACCAAAATTAAGGAATGATTAAATTATTATATGATTAAATTATTATTATTAAATTATATATGATTAAATTATTTATTGGGAGATAAAAATTACTGGGAGATAATCAAAATAGGAAGAGCAAGCAACATGAATCTGACAAAAGCCTGTCATAGAGGTGCCCCCTGTGAACAGCCCGATCCTGTTAAGTCAAACACCATACTCTGATGTAAAGCAGGAGAATGGCCTATAAAACATGTTGTGCAGTCCTACTTTTCAACTGATTTGTGTCTCCTTGAATAGCACACCCTGAAATCAAACACACTATCTGTTCCTCAGTGGAGTTCGGAAAAGACTTAACAGAACATCAAAATTCTAAGAAATATTGCTCAGGAGGAAAACTGGAAAGAGCTAAGCAGAACAATTTTCAGTTATATAAAAGCATTGTAATAATAATAATAATAATAATAATAATAATGTCCTTGCTGTCTACTGTGGCATGAATGACATGTGAATGTGGACATTATCAGATGTCATACATTTCATTAAAATTATCCCATTCAGCACACCATATAAAGAAAATTCAGAGAAATGTTGAAATACAATATTGCAAAGTCTTCTCAGCTATGAGGTTTTGAGCTGGTTGAAACAATCAGTAAATAGATCAGTATCAAACCAGAACGAGTAAACTAACCACTGCAAAGATACACTGGTCTGTTAAAAAGACATACTACTGAAACAAGGTGGCACTGGTGAAAACAAAATCAAATGCAGACTCTCTCAGATTCAAAAACCTTCATTTTTGTTCTCTCATTTATTTACCCTTTGGCAATACAGCACATCTTTGAAACAGAAAAAGTTTGAAGTAGCAGAGATTCCTAGTCTGTTTTCTACAGAGTATTTTTAGGTGAAATGAACACTGCTCAGATTATGAATCTCCTCTATGAACAAAATCTCACTTATTAAACCTTTTACTGTAGAAGTGCAGCAGTGTTATCTACAACTTTCGTAGTTTAAAATGGAAGAAACCTGTGCTAATTTAAGCAATAATTAAACAAAGAAAAAAAAAAAACATTTATTGAAGTTTGGTGTTGGGATTCAAAGCAGCAGTGGAGAAATACTGGCTCATTAGTGTTCCCAGACTAAGTCCAGCTTCTCATTTGAATTCTAGATAAACGGCTGTGGTTAGTAGTAAATTATTCAGAATGGAATAAAGATTTTAGTGACAGAAAAGCAAAAGATGACACAACATGGAGGGTAAAGTTGTCACTGGTATTAACAAGTGAACTACAAGCCTGACTCAGATCGCATATGGTATATGCTACCTCAAGAACAACTTTGAGGGGGTTAAACATCTAAATAATGAATTATGCAAACAAAATCAAGTTAGTAAGCCAACTGCATTCTAGATCAAGTAGATTCAAAGAATAAAATCAGGAAAGCCAGGCAATCTTAGAGGAAAAAGTTTATAATTCAAAGAAATCGCATTAATCAAAACTGAGCATCTCATTAATCAAAATTATCTCCTGTAGTAGGAATGTGTATTTGCAATCGTACACATTCCTTCTTCACAGCAAGAAATCCTCTGCAGTCTTTCACTCTTCCTTCCAAGAGTGAGGAGTGGTATCTGTTAACACTTCAGGAGAAACTACGTTAAGTTCTGGCAACAGCTAAACAGGAAAACTGTTACAGTTATATGGGGAAAAATACAGGATCATTGAACTCAAGAGCTAACATTGTTGCTGGAATTGCCTGTTTTGACGAGCTGGCAAGTAGCAGTAGAAAATATAATCTAACAAAGTCTACTGTTACCCCTGAGGCTTTTATAGCCCATATAAACACATTTAGTTACATTAAAAATTAAGGAATCATATTACTCATTTATTTTTGATTGATGAAAAAAAAGGTATACTAACAGGAACTATAATGAGTGGTTGGCATAATAACTAAGTAAATTTGTCAGAGTGAACAGTTTGTGATCTAAATATTAATATGTTATGCCTTAATAGAACAGTATATCTTTTGTTCCTTTATTCTTTAGAGTTAACAAAAAAAAGTCAGAAATTAAGGAGCATGTTAAACTATAGCCTCAGAAATGTTCATATTGAAGCATGTAATGTTTTAGAGAAATCCTCAGCCATCTGTTTTCCTAGGGTTCAGATTGCTAGTTGGAAATAAGTTAAGAATATCCCTTAGATTAATTGATGCTGCTCTTGCTGGCTGCCAGACTCTCTCCTAGTGCTGAAAGTCAGTGACAAACAGTGGGTAACATCTCCCTTCTTCCATCAGTGCTTCTGCTTGGGTTAGTGCTGTGGAAAATGGACCCCTAACAGGAGAACTGTGAAATTAAATACAAAACCAGAACACCATAACTGTGCTAGGAGCAAAAACACTGAATGAGAAGATTCTCTCAACACCTTATTCTTTCACTGTCCAACTTGCATTCTTCTTTCCTTGATCATTTGTCTATTTTTTAAAGAAATTGGTTTTAACAAATGCCAAATGAAATGTCTAATACCATAGTGCCTACTACTTTCTTCTATAGCCAGAGAAAGAGAACATAAACACCACAAACTCTGAAATGCATTTAAAAAAATCATAGATAGGAAGAAAATGCTAGGTGTTCTTTTTTACTTTTACATCATACTTCTATTTTTAAAAGCATTTTAGTGACACAAGGGTGTCACACACAAGGGCACAAGGGCAGAAGTGCCTAACTGAATTAGCCATCTGTTTTCTCATTTACATAAGGCACCTATCAGTATTTTTAAGCCTTAAAACCTTTTGCAAATCTGAAACTGGGGGTAACTTTATGTATCCTATCCTGATAATACGCACACATAAATAGTCTATATTAAAGTTTCAAGTTCTTATTTCTTCTTGGAATGGATAGATTTAGAGCCACTTCTGAGAGAAATATTATATTTTTAAGATTTAAAATCATAGCATCATAATTCAGATCCTTTCTACTAATAATAATTTTTGTCAGTCAAGAGATGCTCATTAAAATAAAAATGTTCTTCAGAAGACAGATATTTTAATTGAAAAATACACTATTTCTTCATTCTTTCCTGATATTGAAAATTTTAGAAAATTCTAATTTTTAATTATTTAGAAATGTTCTGCTAATGGAAATTGGTTTGTGATCAAAGATAGCATTTTTCTTTTTCGTAAGACATGGGATGAGAGAAAAAGAGATTTTTTTTTTAATTATTCAGAGGCTTTAGTTTGTTATTTTAAAATACAAATGTCATGTTGTATACTGTCTTATTCTATTTTCCTGCTAATATAGCATTGTACTCATTACAGGAAGAATAGCAGGAATCAAGTTTGTTTTTCTGTGCTGCATAAACCAATAAAATTTCTGTGTTCCTAAATTAAACTCAGCAGTAACCAGTTAATGTATGACAAATGTTTCAGAATACAAACATTTTTATTTAAAGATAACCTGTGATAGTGATCTTCCCCAATGCTTTCATTGTCCTGATATTTAAAAGGTAAGTGATGTTTAAATGAAAAATGGAAATTCCTAAATGGATTAAGAATTAACTATGACCTTTATGTTAGGCTGCCATTCAAGTCACAGCCGACTTGAGTTGAATCTGAAATGCCTCACACTCTAGTGGCTAAATAAGGGCTACTGTGAAATTAACAAATGCCTCTACTTATTTCTTTACAGAAGGGCTCTTTCTTAGAGTCATTCTTTCTCAGCGAATTTTTACTCAAGACTATCTGTTTAATGCTGAAAGGCATTGGTACCATAAGATTAGGGTGTTTTCTATGACAGTCATGTTTGCTTAGCTGAATAAAGACATTCCTAAAAATAGTTCCTACCTTTTAGTTCTAAGCCTTTTTTTTTTTCTTTTTGTACTTGAAGTTGTAAAGAAGTTAAGTCTAAAAAGATGAAATTTAAGAGATTATTCTTATGCTGCATTTTACGATGTACTGTGCATATTCTACCTGCCTAAATCCACTCTCTGTTTCTAGTGGATAAAGCACATACTATCTTACCCAGTGTCCTTTTCTTGCTCCCTCAGTGACCTACCTTATTTTCATAAGGTAGGTGAAATGGTAAGCAAAGCATGAAGTAATGGGAACATACATTTGGAACATACATTTTGTACATTTAGAGTCACTTTAGCATTACACCACTGTGTATGTACACCACACACTCAGGAATAAATATGCAGGTTAGAAGCAAGCTTTGAATACTAGATCTGAAAGAAACCCAGCAGATGTGTGTATGTAGAAACCTATGTACGTTAAGATTCACATGCTATAAATTACACTCTAAGCAGCAAACAAAGACCAACAGCCCTGAGATCACCTACATGATGTTCTCTCTGGGGACAAAGAAGACCCAATATTACAAGTTGTAAATGAGCAACTGGAGGTGTGCACAGAATCCTCCTCAGCCACACTTGTGTAAAAATACAGAAGGGCTGTGTTGTTGCTCCTGGAGTGCTGAATTCCAGCTATGTGTCACCAAGATTAACATACATTTTGGGTACCTTCTGCTGGGACTACTTCCTTCTGTGAATGTGGGATTATTAATGCAGAGGAGAGTCAATTAATCTGTCTTTCAAATCATCTTCAAAGGAGCAACAGGTATCACAGGACAGCTCAGCTGCAGCCGCTTTGCTTAGAATTACAAAATACTCAGGGAGCTAAGTTCAAAGTTAATGCAGGCTGCTCAGGGGCATATATATAGTTGAGTTCCAGGTCTCACTCGTGTGGAGATTAACAAACACTCTTCAAAACCTATTGCATTGTTTGACCATCCTCATTGAAAAGAAGCTTTTCCTTATCAGAATCCTGATTAGATTTTTTTTTTCTTTTTGGCTTCAATTTGTGTTCTCTGTCCCTCCTTTTGTTGTGCTCTTCTGAGACGAGTCTGGTAACCTCCCATTAGGTAGTTGAGAACAGCAATAAGATTCCTTCCTAACTTGCTTGTCAAAGAATGAATAAATCCATCTCTCACTTGTCATTTTGCTCCATTTTTCACTGAAATAAAACTTGCCATGAGTTTCAGCAAATCAAATGTTGCTAGAAGACAGAAAGAAACTATGTTTCCCCATTTTCCTCACCCATACTCCTTGATACTCTACTTTGTTTATTACTTATTGCTGTTTATTGCCAGTTGTTATTAGTTGCCTTGTAGATACGGTTTTCTCTCAGAGCTCACTTTGAATTCGGCGTCACAGGCCCATCCTCCCATAATAAGACCATCAGGGCGCAGCTTTTCTAATGTATAATTGGCTTCATCATAGTCTTAGCAATATTTGAATGACAGTGTATTTGATCCTTCCCCTCAGAGGTGCTTGTAATACTAATATTCCTTTCTAAGCACGATAGTTTAATCATGTAAATCTCATCCACTCAAGGAAGGAGACATTTATCTCTACAGAGCTGTGACAACATACTTCATTCCTACTACTGAACATATGTACTGAATACTATGTGACTGGTGATAGAGAAAACTCTAGGTAAGAACAGAAAGAACTGCATTTTAAAAAATGTTAATATGCATGTATTTAATAGCAGTGCCATCGAACCAGTTTAATCTATTACTTTTCTATATTTCTCTCATCATATATACATAAGTTAATTGTAATTAAATTACTTCAGCTGAAAGAAATGAAAAGACTTATTTTACAGCCAAAAACTACAAAGCTACAAAACCAAAATTTTATAGAGTGATGCTTTCAAGTGATTAAAATAATAAAGATTAAGACCTGCAGCTGCTGCAAATGAGCACAGTGTCATCATCAAGGGACTTATACTGACTTCTACCACCAGATCAGGCTCCAGTGGAATTCATACTACAGATTTTGTCCGTCCTTTAATTTCTTTATTTTATTTGCTACCTGCCTCGCACTAGCACAGACACATTATCAGTTTGTATTTGAAAAGTCATTTCTATACTTACTCAAAGTCTTCATTGCCTTATCATAAAACCATCTGTGATAAGCTTGTTACTCATTAAGGTAAGGGGAGAGCAGAAAATCACTGTTTTTCAATACAGGACAGCACTGGATGAATTGACCATGAAGACATATATGCTGCAACTTATTCAGGTGCAAATGAGACTCTTTCCAAAGCTCCTCCTTCAACCATAATAGTGCCAGCTTCTGATGTACTAGATATGAAGAGATGCTCCAGTGATGTCTCCTGGATACAGTTTCTCAAATGGAAATTGAGGAAATTCGTGTTCTCTTCTAGGCTGCGGTTTAGACCTGCTCCTAGCACCATCTAGTGAGCCAGGAAAGAACTGTCCTGAACTCTGCAGTTGTCATCAGAGCAATCAGCCACACCACATGGGCCTGTCTTCTGCTTCAAGATGAAGAAGGTGAGATGAAAGCTCTGTAAAAATAACATTTGGTAATCTTCAATCCACAGGCTCATTTGGGAAGTTGTCCGGATTCCTCTGAAGTAGAAATTTAGCAGCATCAGAAGATGCTTTGAGTAATTTCCCATGTTCCAGGTGACTTCTGAGGATACAGAGCTTCCCTCCTCTCATATGCTCCAGCAAACAAGGCAGATGTGCATGCTCTGGCAGTAATGTGGCTATCAAGGAGTTCGTCAGATGTTGCTAAAATTTAATTAAAGTAAAATCAATGTGAGCAAGCTTCAGTGGTTCTCCTTTTGGAGAATATTGATTATTAATGGCCTATGTAGATAATTCAGAGATTAATTATAAAGAAAATGCTGTTTATTTGAGAATGGCCATGCTACTGTCATTTGGGGAACATTAACATTTAATTCAAAACCTGCTCATGAAGCAGATTAAATATCACATCATTATTTTAACATGGTTGTTTTCAGTCCTTAGAAAATAACATATATTTTTCTCTCTAATCAAGACAAAAACTATTCTAAAGGCTTCTTAAACTACCCTGCCTTTCCTTGAGAAATATGAGTTTCTTTTTTCTCTCAGTTATTGCAAAAATTGGAGTCAGAAATGCCATATTGTTATTGCAATAATTCCCAATATTAAGACTGTACTGCAATCTACAGCACTTGATGCAAGTCAAGTGTGAGTCATTGAACTGCAATCTGACTTAAAGAAAAACTTCATTATTAGTCAACTTTACACCCCTTCAAAACAAAACAACAGTGAAAAACAACTTTTAATTGTTCACTCTGGATTGCCTTTTCCTGTTGCTTTCTGCTAATACACTTTCTGAGAACATATTTCCATCTCTTTCAGTCTTCTGCTCTTTTCTACCTAGAAACCTAGGAGCACCTGGAGCTGTGTATGAATAATCTTCCTTCCTACAGAATAAAATGAGGGGGAAAAAAAAAGGCGTCCTCCTGTCTAATTCTGTACACACTCACATTAATGCATCCTTACACAAACTCTTTACAAACCCTCTACAGTGTGCCTTAAAACAGGGTCCCTGGAGAACCATCCACAATACTGCTTTCAGGCATCTCAGGTATTTGAACATTTCTTGTCAAAGGAAGAAAAAGCATTTTTTAGAATGTTTTAGAAAATGTTTCAGAATGTTTTAGAAATGTTTAGAATGTTTTAGAAAAGCATTACAGAAGTTGCATTTAATCTCAAATCCAAACCTTGCAGCAGTACATATGCTTTAAAAAAATAGACGGAAAATTGAAAAGGGTAGAATAACAAAATAGAAATAGCTCAATGAAACAATAGTTCAAAGATTCAACACAGAGCTAGAATTTGTATATTCAAGAAATAAAGCTGTGTGTGCACATCTTTAATAGGTGCTTTGTAGATACTTGAGCATAGTGAGCTTGGTGCTTACAAAAGCAAGAGACTAGCTGTTGTAAAAATCACAGAGGAGAACTCTGAGTGATCTTCCTCTGAAGGAAAGCACCTGCACCCAACCATGAGGATTCTGATCATTATTTCTATTTGGGTACATTCACAACTGATTTTGCCTTCTTTTTTGCACTCATTCTTATGAAGGATATGGCTCCATAAGAAAGTCTCTTGAACACATTTTCAGCATGTAACTGTGACTCATTTAATTAAGGAAAATAGACTCATTTTGTGATGGCATTCCATTCAGGTTGATACAGTAAATCTTCTTTCTATCTGGTTTGGTAGCCCATGCTCACAGTACCAACCTGACTTTAATTCTTACATTCAAGGAAGCAGTGGGTTAATATTATATTACGTAAAGGAAAAAAAAGATCAACCAATTCCACAGAATCACAGAATAGTTAAGGTCAGAAGGGACGTCTAGAGATCATCTGGTAAAACCGCCCTACTCCAGCAGGGACACCTAGAGCATGTGTGGCACAGGTCTCCAGAGAAGGAGACTCCACAGCCTCTCTGGGCAGCCTGTTCCAGGGCTCTGTCACCCCCACAGCAAAGAAGTCCTTCTTCAAATGGAGGTGGAACTTCCTGTGTTTAAACTTGTACCCATTACCCCTTGTCCTGTCACTGGCCACCACTGAGAAGAGTTTGGCCCCATCCTCCCTACATTCACGCCCAAGGTACTTGTACATGTCGATCAGATCCCCTCTCCATCCTCTCTTCTCCAGACTAAACAGGCCCAGCTTGCTTAGTCTTTCCTCATAAGATAGATGCTCCAGTCCCTTAATCATCTTTGTGGCTCTCTGCTGGACCCTCTCTAGAAGCTCAATGTCTTTCTTGTACCGAGGAGCCCAGAACTGCACACAGTACTTCAGGTACAGCCTCACCAGAGCTGAGTAGAGGGGGGAAAAATTAATTTCAGGTTTGCAAGTGTAAAGTTAAAAAAAAAATACAAAAAATACAAAAAATTAAATAATGATCTATAAATTAAAATTTATATTTTGTGGCTAAAAAAGTACAAATGATGGGCATTCATGAAATTTTCACTGTTTTCTAACATAAAATAAGACTACTTTCCAGATCTTTTTCCTGTTTCATTCCATTACATATTTCAATCTTTACATTTGTGGATGCCCTACTCCTTGGCTGTGCAACACAGTCTGATTACATATATTTTAGTGAAAAAAAATTAAATAGAAAACGTTTCCCTAGAGAAATGTACACTGTGGGCTCAAGGGTAGCCACAATTTAATTTAGAAACTACCAGACACAGTTTTATCTAAGTGATATATGGAATTTTAACTCGCTCTTTCATGCACACACTATTCTGCCAATTTTCCCTTGTGAGTGCCCATGCTTTTCCAGAGGAAAATGTTAATGCCTGCTACCAGATCTGTTCCTCCTGCAGTTTTCTCCACAAAAGAGTGGAGTAAATTGAGTGTTAGAATAATTCAGCTCTAGCTGAAGGAACATTTAAGTTAAGAACAAATCACTTGCTAAGACCCTTGAGGCTATCCGAAATAGTAACAAATTTAGGTGCTGAATCATAACAAGTTTTCTACCAGTGCTTTTCTACTTACTTCTTCAACATCTACTTCAACATCTGAGGAACTCCTTGATAGCCACTAACTAGTGGACTCCTAATTTTTTTTTTTTTTTTTTGATTGCAGACACCACGCTGAGAAGTTTAAGTTTTTCAAAGGATTAAGAGCAAGGCTGCTTGCTGAACACTGCGTTTCGGCAACCAGCCTTGACCTATGTAAAACTAGCTGAAAAACAGCATTCCCACATGCTTGATTTTTGGCTTTTTTTTTTGGGAGGGGGGCATTCTTTTTTCTTTTAAATACAGTTTCAAAGCAAAAGGTACAATTTTTTTCCTCCTCAAAAGAGGGGGAACTATAAAAGTTATTGTATCTTACATCTTGAAGAATATGACTACTTTTTACAGCTTCTAGCATTCCTTCACAAGTGAAGATCTGCTAAGAATTCATCACCTCCATGTTTCTTCAACAAGATAGCCAATTTCAAGTGGCTTTGAACTAAAATTTCAAGTTAACTTTGATTCATAATGATTCATAAATGTGAGTTAAATACCTGACGTCCCTTAAGCAGAACCTGGAGGGAATTAAGTACCACAAAATGTCATTTACTATACTTTCCTTGTTAAGTAACATGAAGCCCAAAATAGCTAACAGGAAAAGCTGAGAGGTGTGCAAATAAAATTGAGTCCCTCAGGAGTGCACCTAGCTGAGATTACAGGGGGATTCTTATGCTAAATCAGATTCACAGCCATAGACATTCTCCCAGGACTCAATATTGACACTTTTCAGAAAATATGAGTTTTTATTTCAAGTTTAAGGGGTTTAAAGCATAATAACTAAAAGCTAATATAATAAGCTAATCCAGTAGGTCAGGATTTCAAATAAGTAACTGTATAAATATTTTCACTGGTTCTTGTAGAAAAGACTAGGACTTCCTCAGAACTCTGTTGAAAGCCAGAGAGGATTCATGAAGAAGTGTTGGTGCTCATTCATAATCACAAAGAGGCTGAGGTTGCAAGGGACGTCTGGAGATCATGGAGTCCAACCCACCTGTTCAAGCAGGGTCACTGAGGATTGTCTCCATGACCGTATCCAGGTGGCTTTTGAATATCTACAACAAAGGAGACTCCACAGCCTTTGCAGGCAAGCCACTCCAGTATCCTGCCACCCTCCCACTAAAAGCTACACAAAAGATACACAAAACCAACTTCACAGTGCAGATGGAAAGATCTCCCTTAGAAAAGCACTCTCTCCTGAGGATGTGCATAGCTGAGAGGATAGGCAACCTGTTTTTCCCTATATAACTCTGAAACTTTTGAACTGAGATGGATAGCAAACATTATCTATATGGTCATCATGTGAATAGAAGTGGTTTTGTGCTGAAATTAATACAATTAATGCATGTGAGGTGAGCTCTGAACACATTTAATATCTTGGTTCTCTCTGGAGACAGATAAGCATCTAGTTAAAAGATCTTGAAGAAAAATAATACAAGTGTCAAGTGTATCTGGCCTACCAGAAAGACACCACCTTTAAACACACACAGGAGCAAAACTGTGGGTGGTGTTATTAAACTACCAGAGAAATAAATTATTATTATTAATAAAACATTAAAAAAATATTGGATAAGAGGAGAGTTAGGCATGCTAAGTTTTCAAAAGGGTTCTTATATATATCTGTCATGATATCCGAATGGCTGATCCTGTAAGTATTTTGTCTGAGTATACCCATGACAAGGAAGAGTTATGAAAACAGACTTCTTTACCTTTTTTTTTCTTTCTTTCTTTCTGAATAATGAAATGAATGCTTAGGACTCAAAACTATCAGACTCAAAAAAGGACAAGAGAACATCTAGATAAAGTAATTATGTCAGAGAAATAAAATTGCTATATTACAATATAAGTCTTGCAAAATAAAGACAGATGGATAAGCAGTCTAACCCACTCAGACATCCCACCCTATTTCCCATTCTGAGCATGAGTAAAAGGGCAAGTGCTACAGATTCACTTCCTTACTCCTCATGATATTGTATTAATCAAGTGTATTTTAAATGTAGTTGTGGGTGTCCCCTACGTGTGTTAGAGACAAGAAAACCAACTGAGTAATAAGCCAGTCTAGCAGAAATATATTAGTTATGAGCATCAGCACTTAGAAGTATTTTTATGAGAGCTGAAATTCAACATCATATAAACAAATACAGATATGTTCTACAGCCATATCTCAGCTTGATTCTGAAGCCAAATCTAAAGGTATAGTTAAGGGTTACACAAATCTTGTCAAAGACACAAGGGATGCAGTGATTATATGGAACTAAAGACAGAGCCAAATGAATATTTTAACAATCTTATAGTCCAAATTATCTAATTATTACAGCATTAATGATACAGTTAGTTACAACTGATATACAGAAAACTTTTTCCTAGAATTTCTTTGGTGCTGTGCTTATTCTTCCTATGTTCCTCTTGTGCTAAGATTGATAATTTCACTCTTTATCAGGCAGGATTTGGAATGCTGGTTGGATGGCGTTGTGTGTTCTGACATCTTTGCTGGGAGAAATATGATGTTCATGGGGTGAAAGATTTGTAATGTTCTGTCTTGGGGCCTCTTGGGGCCATGTTTATATTTTCATATCACAAATTGCCTCCATGTCAATAGTTCCCAACTCTGAAAGTGGTATGATCGCTTCCCTTATCCTCAACTGCCATGAAGGGCTTTGGCGTGAAAGGATGTGACTCTTCATGCCAGACCCTTCATGGAGTTCACCGAGCTTCAGCTCACAGAAAGGTGAGGCAATAGTCACTTCACCATTAGACAACTGTTAAAATAAGCTAAACACATGCCAAGGCAAACACAGATATGTCTCGCCCCTATGAATGGTCAGTTCAGCCCATTACCAGCCTTTTGCTGGTAATGTGCCTTCTCTTTCTGCTGCAAAAAGACATGTTTACTGCACTATACAACACTCTTATTTGTTGATTCATTTACATAAGCTTCTAAAAAAAATTGAGGACATTTTATTTACTCATAAAAGTAAATATCTGATTAGGAATTTCACATGGTTTGCAATACTTGGGGTAACTTGAAATAATAGTTCCTCTTGCTTAGTGGGCACATGCATGCCAGGTTGAGCCACTAATTTATCTACAGTCCACAGCTAGATGATACTGTATATCATAAATTGGATGTGCAAAGGAGACAGTGTGACTATTACAGCCAAGAGGAATTAGGCAAAAATGAAAATTGAGGGTAAATATGATAGAAACGCATATGATTGCTTTCTGTTAAAACACTTCTTAAAATTTTAAATCCATCTATTTTGACCAGATTATGAAGAAAAGAAGAAGGTGTACCAGCTCATAAGTGAACAGGAATGTAAGTTCCATGTACCTTAGCAAGAGAAGAATTTTTGTTACCATGCATGAATGCCTAAGGGAAACTCAGGTCTTTCTGTAGCTGACTCAGCGAATATAATAAATTGTCACAGACAGGGGGCTATATATAATCTAGAAATCTGCCTATTGCTTTAGCTGCTAATCATCTGGCAGAAAGATGGATATGTTCATATATATTGATTTCCCAGTCAGTATACTCATGCTGAATAATGGCTACCAGAACTAGAAACAAATGACCTGCGTATATGCTATTTCTACAATATTGCTATTTCTACAATATTTCGACATCCTCTCTATCTACAACGAGGATGCTATCAAGGTGTGAGTATTTGTTAGCATGTTTTGTTTTTCAGTGAACTCCCTCTTACCTTTCTGAACTAAAAAATGCTTTTTTTATTCCATTTTGGTATTAAGCTCACAGCTATTAAAGTGATTGTATAAAGGCAAAGGTAGATTTGCAGTGGATTTCTGCCAGGAAGCAGCACAGGCAAGCTGCCCTGACTGTACTGAGGAGCCGGGATGGGTAACACAGCCTGAAGAGGCAGGGGCCTTGCAGCCACCGTCTGTCCCACTTCCCCATGAAGGAGGAGGGCAGCATTGAGCATCGTTGCGGGAATATGGATGGGATTGATGGTCAGAATCAGTACCCAGGACCCAGTAAGGCTAAGCAGGTCAGACACAGTCCCATTATGGCCATGGTGATGAGGCCAGGCTGAGGCCAAGCTTAGCAGTTGAGCTGTGGACAGGGGTCTGGGTCAGGATCACTGGAGCCCATAGCCAGGCACAGGCATGGCTGCAATGCTGGAGGAGCCATAGCTCTGGTGGGGGACAAATGGTAGAAGCTCAACATCAAAGCACCATGGCAAGGGCATTGACTGGGGCTAAGGACTCCCTGTTGAGCTGTCCAAGAGCTTTTCTCCAAGATCATCAAAGGAAGGAGGCAACCCTCACCCGCATTGGCTCTGAGCCAGAGTGATGGAGGAGAAATGCTCTCAGGGCCCCTACGCTGTCTTTGGCATTAGTAATCCTAATTAGATCATCACTACACTGCTGCTTTCCTTGCAAGTCATGAGGTGAATAGGCACTAGGGCAGAAGGAGACAGTAAAAAACCCAACTGCTGAAACATCTGTTAAGAGTCTTCTTGGCAGAGATTCCTTCACAGCCTAGGTGAACTCCCTTAGCAGAGGTTTAAAGAAATGACATTTGGTCGCTGATGCTTTCAATCGTGTAGACATTCTCTAAGGCTTCAGTGCTGTGAACACCTTCTTGAGCTTACATCACTCAGCTCAAACGAAGTCAAGAGCACTGCTCTGTCCATATACATCTGAATCAGCATTTGCAAGACTATGGCCAGCACATGGCCATAATTGTCATCTTGTAAGTGGAATTGCTACAACTAACTGCTCATAAATAATATGCTTCAATTTTCAAGCCATGTCAATTGGACACAGACCACAAAGCACATCTTTCTTTTCCCCATTTAGCCACCAAATGGAGTGTGACTCCATCGAGGAGAATACACATCTGCTAACAGACAGCAAAAGTAAATATTTGTATACACTTTCCTGCTAGCAAAATCAGAATATAGATACAATAGTGAGGACAATTAATTGTATAAAACCATTTAAGACCAGCTCTGAAAGGTTATTTGTAGTAGCCTTTACATTTTTGCTTCTCCTTCTAGGAATGTATTGCTATACTCTTTTTTATTGTTTATTTTGTTCATGCTTAAGTCCTGCACCCTCAGTACACAATAAAATTAACAAGGCAATTATCTGACAAGAAAAAGTAACTCAATACCTTATTCATTAAGAATATTCTAATAAATAGTCACAGGCTGGTGTGGATTTAATATAAACATGAACTTTATTTGTTTTAAAAAGAAGCAAGAAACAGAAAATGAAAATGTCTTGAAGAAATTCAAATCAAATCACTTAGTTCTATCCCTTCCACAATATTTAAAGATAATTTCAAAAACAGTTTTCTTCTTAAAATTTGACACATCATATATGTAGCCAGGTGATCTAATTTAGCACAGATAAAAGATGGTAAAGAAAAACAGGAAATTGTATCAGGATGAATTGAAGGCTCTAGAAAAGAGTAGTATACAGCAATGAACCTGAAAAATGGTAAATTATGTTATTTAGAAGCTGCAAAAGGACTGTACTGCAAAGTGTAGTTTGAGGTTTTGAATGTCCTCCACTATAGCGAAAACGAGTTGTGTGGAAAACACTGCCCAACAAACTTCCTCACTCGTGGGCTCTCCATCCTTGGAAATACTCAAAGCCTGACTAGACCGAGCACTGAGAAAACTGCCCTAGTTGACCCTGGTTTGAAAGTTTGAACAGGAGGGTTGGATTAGATGATCTCCAGAGATCCCTTCCAAGTTTAGGTATTTCAGGATTCTGTGATTAAAAAAAAAAAAAAACCTAAGTAAACAAATACTTAGATATAAACTTAGCTCATGTTTCATATTAGAAGAAAGCTCTAGTACCTACTAGTGTTTACCCTGGTAGTAATCTACTCATTACTTTTGCTTATTGCTTATTCCTTGCTTATTCCTTCAGCTGTTGCACACTGAAGTGGTAATTACTTTTGCTTATTGCTTATTCCTTCAGCTGTTGCACATTGAAGTGGAAGGCTCCATCTTAACCATGGAGTAGTGACAAATAGAATCACTGTCCTGGAAAAAAATGGGTTTACAGACAAACTGTCATTGGAGGAAAATGTTAAAAAATATGCAGAATAGGTTACCTAAACCTAGATAACTTTGCTCACATTCTTATATCTGACCCCAGGGAGGGTAGTTCAGGATGAAAATGCTGTCCTTAAGTCACAAATTTTGTTTTCTTTTGTTTTGCTTCTATGATTTAAGTATAGATAGCCAAGTTCAGTCTAGAACTTCTTTCTTTTCTGAGTTCATGTCAATCCCATGGTACAATTTGTAAGTCATTTTTCCTAATTAATTTTAACATTCTGCAATGGAAGAATGAGCTTTGATCTGCTTTCAGGACATTTACATCTTTGTATGGTCCTTCAAATGCAAAATGTAAATTGATGTTATGCAAGATAGGCTATGCTAATTACAGTTATTGTAATTGGTTGCAAAATGTGAACAGAGAGGAAAATAGAAGTGGGAATTAGGAAGTAGGACAAGACAGGGAATCTAAGTCACTAATGTTCTAGGATACAGAATGTGCACTTGGATTGTAAAAGCCTTCGTATGATTATCGATGAAAAGTGAAAATAGGAAACATAAAAATTTGGTAAGTTTTAGAAACATGTGAAAGGGAGTCGAGACTGAAAGAATCAAAATTGCAAGACATTTTGAAAAAAAAATGGACAGAATATCCCAAGTTCATGAGTTCAGCATGTATAAAGACACATATCCTACATACTACTCCACATAAGAGTAAGAAAGTTTTTTAGGATATGTACTAGAAATCCAGCAGAAGTGCAAGGAATACCTTCACTCTCCTTCAAGCACCTTTCAAATAGACATAGATTTTAAGCTCACAGAAAATCATTAAATCATTCAGTCTTATTCAACTCATAAGAGTAAGTTCCACATTTTCAAGCAGGCATTCATCCTTCAAACTTCAAAGCAGTATGTTTTAAAAGTGTATCTTTTATATCTGGTTTATCTTATATTTAAAGCAAGCATATAGAATACATGTATGTATACAGATGGAGAAGATTATGAGTATATTTAGGAGCTATATAGAGATGTATAGTTACTATATTGGCACTGTTATATTTAAGATTCATCACTGTATTTAGGAACAAACTTTGAAGTTTAGGTTGTAATTATTGACATACATCTTCTATGTAACCTCCAGAGAGAAAAGACTTTGCAAATGATGATGATTCAAGAGCCTGGGGAAATTAACTGTCTAACTAGCCTCCCATCAAAGGATGCGTGTGCATTGTCCAGGCTTTCTGTCACTAACCTAGTTATTACTTATTTAGTAACAATTAGATAAAAAATTAATCTGCATACTTGAGCAAAGTCTGTTTTATCTTTTCTGGAAATAACATAAAAAGCTAAAGAGTGACTTTTTTATAGTCTCAATTGCTGGAGTTTGATTCTTGGTCAGATGATGGATCTACAGAACTTAGACTGAATAATGCAATTCAGACAGCGTGAAATTATATCTTGAACCTGAATTCTGGGCTAGCTGGACTTATTCACAGATAATTTTATTCCTACTAACAAAAACTGTTACTTCATTGCACTTCCATTATGAGAATAGAAAGTGGTAAACTACAATATATTAACAGAAAGATCCGCATTTAGGCTTTCTCTGTAAGAATATTAAAAACAGGTTTGCCAAATTTTCTTGAATATATCTTTTGGAGTGAAGTAACTCAGCTAAGTTATTTGTGATGCAAAAGATTTGCTTGATTTATATATCTTTGATTTTCATTTAGTGAAATCAACAATTTATAACTTTATTGAAGGCCCTATATAATCCAGTTTCTATCAGTGCTGATACAATTACCACTTAAATAACCATGACATGCAGAACAGCTGTCACCATGAATTGCTTGAATGGCCTGCAGATACCTTACTTTTCCATATGTTAATTTTTACTGGTCGCCTGTTTACATTTCAGAAGTTCACATCATCAGAAATATCACAATGATAAATCAGAGGATTTCAGAACATATTACAAAGTAAAAGTTCAGCTCAGGTAAGAAATCACAACACTGCATATTTATTAAATTATTGTGTTCTAATTACATTTGTCAATGATGAAGGCAAATCAATCTTAATATTTTGTTGCTTTTGTTGGCTTTTTCCATGACACGTAGGGAACTGGCCAGGTAACTTTTCATCTGACACAGATCAAGTGCTCCCCTACACATAAATCTTCAACAGAGTTGCACTGAGTCCTAACTCACTAACTTTGTGAAGCAAGTGCTGA
Organism: Tinamus guttatus; assembly: GCF_000705375.1. The sequence goes on along the minus strand of NW_010579218.1, from coordinate 63,109 downwards.
AATTCTGTTATCCTAAATTCCATCATTTTCAGGGAGATATGAGTGCTAACTTAAATACCTTTTTCTTTCTGAATCAGGTTGCTTTCATGTATCAGGACCCTTTTGTGTAATTTAAGTCAGATTTAGTTAGGTACATTCAATAGTGGTTACAGGGGAGGAAGCAAAATCCCCATTCACTGCTTAGAAAAACGAATCTCTTGGAGCAGGCTCTAAATTGAAGTGTCTGACACATACTGCCATATATATGAAATAATCACCTGCCAGAATGCATTACTGGAGTGCTGAATTATGTAACTGTGCCTTCACTGCAGCTAACATTAGAATCTGGTTCTTAGTCTAGTTTTTCACAGTTTCTTGTTACTTCAAGAAAGGAAACAGAACAATAAATCCTTCTGCTTTTGTCTCCCTTTCTGTCCTCCCCACCCCCACCCCAGAAAAAAGATGACTTTACAGCAGAATCTGTTTTTCCACATTATTTTTTAGGAATTCTCCTTTCAGTCCTATACTGGTGTTTTGATTTTAGATACTAAAACAATTTTAATTGTAGCTGTTATCTGTACTGAAAGCATTAATTAGTGAGAATGGGGTAGGAAAAATGTGTGAAGGTAGTCAAAGTGCTATTATTTTTTTAAGTACAGATGAGCACATTACTATGTAAGCTTGGATCTCTGGATTTTATTGTGAAGCAATTCCATTAAATGGATTTCACAAAAGGCATCTTCACAGAGAGACCAGGAAACATGTTTCTTACAGGTACTTGCTGAATGGGAGAGCCCAAAGACTGAAACTGAGGTCAGGGCCCCATTTACAGTGGCTGCTGTGTAAACACGTAGAAAAGGAAAGTGCTTTGCGTGATTTGTTGCATCAAAACATAGCAGGTGAGCACAAATGTGCACAGTAGCACTTCACTATGCATTGGCGTTCCCATTCCCACCATCCCAGTGTCCTAAAGAATGCAACACTGGGTGCTGTTATCCTACATAGGCGCCTACCTTAGGTGCACCTACCTTAGACAGCTTTAGAGCTGCAGAAAGAGGAAACTTTCTCCATGTCTCCTGAGCCACAGTCAGTGTACCACTTGTCTACATATTTAATGAGTCGCAGAAATGTGGCGTGCAAGCAAAGCTAGCAAGTGAGCAGAAGACCCTTGGAGTAATCTGAGGTCTATGTGCGGAAATAGTGCTTCTGGGCAGATTCTTGAAGAATTTGACTCTAACATATGTGGGAAAAAGATAGTCTATCATCAGACCAAAAGAAAAAACCTGCTGAGATGACCAACATGACCCTTTATTACTTTTATCTCCAGTTTGTTAGAGGGAATATTGCAATGAAGTGGCTGTTTCTGGTAGCTGATATGAGCCTATTGGAGGGTTTGCATGGGCTTCTTGGGCAAAAAAGTCCAGTCACTGTCCTGAACAGGAACTCATTTAGTTTGTCCTGAAAAAAGGGGGTTTCTCTGAATCTTTTAAGCTCTGTGATATCTCTGAAATGTAGCAGAAAAGACTAAATAAGTTATTAATACAAAAAGACTCTATATATTCTAGATGCATTTTTCTTTTGATGATCTCACTGAAAACAACAGTGTATTTTAAAAATCATAGTAAATAACCTGGCCAGTTTGCTCAGTTTTACTGCAAATTAATAAAATTAGTGGTCTTTCTTCAAAAGACAAACATTCAGAATTAGTTAATAAAATGAAACAATATTTTTTCATAAAAATAAAGAAAGAAAACCTGAGCTCCTAAGTTTTGAAAGCCTCACTGAGTAACATATTTATTTTTAAATTCTCCTTATCTTATTGCATTTATATAAATCAGCATGACATTAGTCCAATGCTCAAAAAGGACTATGTTGAAATACCTATTTGGCCCCAAAATAAAAATAATAATGTATATATGTATATAACTGTATTCTAATATTCTGCGGGGAACTCATTAAAGTTATTCTGGCTGCTACTTCCAATACTGCTCCTGTATTTTACACTAGCAGAATTATTTTCCAATTATGGAAATCACAAATCATAAAAATATCCAGCTCAACTGTGGCTTTTCAGTATTGCTGACTTTTGAACATTTATCTAGTGGAATTTTTCCAGGGTGATCTTTTAAATTTTATTGGCTAAGTACATTAACATGTAAATCAAGGACTGCCTAACAGGAGTAAGTGAAAGGGAGGAAAATGTGAATGCATCTTCTTTCTTTTTTCTTTTCCTTGAAGCAAACTGTGTTATTACAAGTGTAAAGTCTAAAAAAATGCTAAAATATCCCATAAATTTTCCTCTGTCAGTTTTGCGGTGGCAAAATGACATTCACAATAAGGACATTGTTACTGCTGAACACAAACCTCATGAATTTGCCTATTGCCAGCACAGCTTTTATTAACAAAATAAAATCTTAAATAGGACAGTAACTTGGATTCTGTGCCAAGCAGAGTGTACTTTCGATAGGAAAGAAATTGCAAACAAAAATTGAAGAAATTAACATATTAAGAGAGTTAGCCTGTATTTCTTCAGTTTTCCTAGAATTATTACTAAAGAGATGGAGGAATAGAAATAATATCATTTTACATTGTAACATTGTAGGCCAAATATTAATTTCCCTTATTTTGTCTCATATTGGTCCTACAATTTTAAATATCCACAGACAGTGCCTTGCTATAGTTTAAGTAATCAAAAAACCTCTCTCCACCACACCAAGTAATTTTAAATTAATAGCTTAGAGATATGCCCATTTATGCAATTTTCTATCCTCCTAAAGGACCAGTCTCAGCTCATTTTTCCAAATCTGATGTTATTTAAAAGATGTATTTTTCTTTACCACACTCAAATGTAGCCTCTTGGATTTTTAAGGCAGCTGAAGAGCACTGTGTACAAAGGCAGCTTTCTACATCCCTAGGCAGAGGCATGTTCCAAAGACGTCTTCTGCTTCTGCCCAAGCTCTCTTTGAGAAGCAAAATTAGACTCCTAGGAGGTCACCAGGCATAGCCACGCAGGGGCTGCCAACAAGGCAGTTACCTAGTGGATGCAGCATGCCACTGGTGGCAACTAGTGAAAAGCACAAGTGTCCCAAGACTACATGTGCACATTGCAAACTTACCACTTATGTGCTAAAAAGACAAACTTTGTCTAACTGCAGGAACCAGACCTTCCACCTTAGCTTGGTATCTGCTGATCAGCGAGTTATACAAGATAGGATGTCTCATAAACCTGATTTTGTATGCTTTGCCTTTCTGACAGTCTCATTCACCACACACTTCTCCAGACACTTCATTGCAAATAGACGTGTGAAGTCTCACACTTTGAGAGGAAGATTCACATGCCAGGCTTGTTCTTGATCTGCGCTGCAGAACTACTGTTTTGTCTAGGTCATGCCCCTGCATTACAGATACAGCCAGATCCATGCTCTGCTAAGCAGCTGCCTCTGCCCCGTGACATTGCCCCGGCAGGAAGCTGATCTGTCACTGGGGAGGATGGCGCTGGCTTTTAGGACCCTGCGGTCAGCTGATGGGAGTCACCTGCCCCAGCTGCAGTCTTACACTGAGCTCTACCAAGTCATGTGCTCTTCTCTCCTTGCCACAGAGCTTAACATATTTATATGTCTTTAATGTTGAGAGAGAGAACCTTGAGATGTCGATGGACCTGAGAGTAATATAGTTTGTTGTTTTCAGTCTCATCTGCCTTCAGAACAAGTGTTCAGTCTCTCACAAGTAGAATTTGTTCCTAGGAAAGTGCCATTCTTTCATTCTCACATTCATTACTTTTCACCCTCCAAGCCATGAACATGAAATGACAGCAGTAAAACCCCCAAATATTTGAAAATGAAGAATTTGAGAAGTCAAAGAAGACTTAATTAAGGCTAGTATAGAGCAGGCTCCGTACTTAAGAAGTCTGCTGGTTGCCAAACTGGCTGAGCTGTTGACAGAGCTAAAGTCAATCTGTCCCTACACAAGGAGGACCTTCTTGCTCTGTCCCAGTTATTTGTTACCATTCCTTCTTGTGCAGGAATACAAACCATCAAGATGATATGCTTTCTCTTGAATGGAAAATCATAACTCATATGTTTACCAAGAAAATAGAGCTTTGGAGGGAAACTGAGGGTCTTCACTTTTTGACAAACTCAGCTGCTGAAAGCTGTCCAACAGGAGTGTAATAAAGTTGGAAGTTTGGGAGATTTGATATAAAATTGGTCCCCTCTTGTGATGGAGAAAAACTGTAGGCAGAAGCAGTCTGCAGTTGAAATATATCAAGTGGAAATTATACCTATTCGCTTTTTGACAAAAATTCTGTTTATTCATTTCAAAGAAGACTTGGAACTGTTTCTGGAGGTTAAATTGTACAGGAATAATTCATTCTCTTTTATGGAAAAAAATATTAATATGTATTGAGGACACAAAACCATGCAGCTTTCATATGTAAATTTACAAAGATGCAGAGGTCAAAACAACCATTAAAGAAAAGCATAGAAAGTTGCACATCTAGCTTCAGTGAAATGAAATAAAACTAAGTAAACTGAAAACTAATAGGAGAACATGTAAGCATAGTTATTTTAAATGGGCAGTAGCCCATCATAATTTACCAATGATGCATTGTGTGGTTAGTATTGCTTTTGTACATTTTACCTAATCAAGTGATACAAGTTTTGCACAGAAGGATTAAACCTGAAGGATTAGTGAAGGAATCACCCTTCACATTCTACATAAGCAGATATTAAAATGAATTATGAAAGAGATGGAAACCTGAGACTGAACTTGTGCTGTTGGAGGAAAGGCAAATAAAATACTAAGTTATGCAGCATGTGCCTGTAAGCCTGCCTGAGCTTGATGCTAGATACATGTACAGCTGTGTGAAGCAAAATCTACCACAATCAAGCATACGTAGGAGTAGACTAAACAGTACGTACACTCTCTGCTGACTCACCTATGCTGGAATGACTCAACCAGAATTCATATCTGTCAGTGCAGTAGGTGACGTTCACAAGAACAAACTTGGGCCTCCTCCAAGTTCCAATGAAATTAGTGAAAGAAGCTTCTACCAGGTTAATGCGATTTCATTTCAAGTGACTAGGACTGGACAGAACAGCAGGTGATTGAACAGTTGAAATTAAACAGCATCACAATATGATATATAATAATTATATGATTATTTAATCACAAGTCATGTAATCATTAAATAGATATTTTGATGATCATGGATAGTCTATTCCCATTCATGCAGTGATAATAAAAAAATCAAATTTAAAATTGATTGATTTAAAATTCAAGATCATGTATATATTACACCAAGAAATCCAGTTTATTCAGAGTGCGTTACAGCACCCTGCAATTTGAAAACCGAGTATGTAAAAATGCATGTGAGTACAGTAGGCAGTGTTAGCATTTGCTTTCAGGCATCCAGCTGACAAAATACCTCAGGCGAAATGCACTGTTCTAGCCCATGACCCAGGTGAAGGTTTATGCTCACACTCCCTCGCATTGCTACATGACTGCCTTTACATACTAAATGATAGGTCCTCTGCAGTTTCCAAGCTTCACTTCCAGTCCTGCATCTGGCCTCTGTTTTTCAAGTCTGGTCATCTGGGGCTATTGGCTGCACTATGTCTTTATTAATCATACCATCTATAAACTTCCTAGATCAAAATTGCATTGATAACTATAGCAACGTGTAATGGTTATTACAGAGAACCAGAAGAGAAATAATGCTCTTAGAAGAACTGTGAGCTAAACGAATGTGAAATTTCTTTGCATTTGGTAGTCACTATTGATTGTTATTTCAACACACAGTAATTGCTCTCGAATCAGAGGAAGGATTGCTGTTTTTAAAAGATCACATTGCAATCACAGTAGCTGTCTCTGGAGCCCCGGTTACATCCTTTTCTTATTGTTTGTCCATAGCAGCTCAAAACCAGTTACTGCCTCTGCCATTTTAGAAGTCTTGAGTTTTTGTGGGCAATGATTTTTGGTCTGGTACCACACTGCATGGAAGAAAAAATATTGTCTCTGAGCACAATAAGGAGAAAACAAACACTAAAGGGACACAATCTGCAGATACATTCTAAACAAATTCAGACGTTATTTTGAGAGATGTTTTAGGCCACCAGAGTCTTTTATTCTGGGTATTAATCTTACTGGAAGGAAACCTTTCACACCTTAGTGAATTTAGGACAATGCTCTATTTAACACAATCAGTACAGTGTACAGCTGAACTGTACTTCTCAGCTCACCGATGCAAAATGCCACTGAATATATGGAATATCTGTGAAGTAGAGAAGAATGTGAGAAAAATATTCTATCAACTTTTATTTAGCTAGTTTTGACTAAGACTATTGCACATACAGTTTAGATCAATAGCAGAGATGAGCATGATTTTAAAGTCTGTTTCTGCAGAAGGGAAAACAGAAATAAGTGTTAGTCCTGGTTCTGACTCCTTGTAGGTGAATTATAGGCCACTAAGTTAATGACCACTAATTCAAAGGAGCTGTTCAATCACTTCCCTGGGGTAAATCAGTCAAGAAATGGGAAGAGAGAACAGTCTGCAAGAAGTGCTCTGAGTACAAAGATATTCTGTGATGAGATTACATAATATGGAAGGAATCACAAGCAGATTTGAATAAATCAGAATGAATTAGTAGGCAAACCTTTGGTGTCTAAGAAACTTAAAGCCTTCAACATATGAAAGCAAGAGTTATTTCTGTACTTAGGCAGTTGCAATATCTATTGTTGTAACACTGAGGGAAAATTTTTGTAATGTGATCACTCAAGAAAAAGTTAGGAAATATAAGAAAATACATGACAAATGCTTCATTAATCAGACATCACAAAATGGAAAAATATTAGAAAGTTTGTAAGACTACAAGTCTTTTTATTTCAGAACAGTTTTAAAACATGTGTGTGTAAAACTTCTTCAGGTGCTCCTGATATTGGTTTATATGCTTATATCAAAATCTAAATTCAGCTCAGAACTAATTTCAGGATTTGGAGTTTTGCTTTTCCACTAGGTTTGATTTTTGCATTTCCTAGCTGACAAGAGCCTCATCAGTTTCCAGTTAATTTCACTCTCCATTTCTCCTGCACCTTCACATCGGTGTGGTTTTCGGTTGGCAAATACTGCAGTGAAGTAGCAATTTTTAAGTTTATATTTTTGTAATGTTATTGGAGAATATTCATGAAAGGTTCACTTTGGATTAATGAGCCCTAAAAGTTATTTTAGAAAGGAGAAGCTATTATGCAGTCAAAGAAAATAAAAGCTGCTATTCAAAAGATACAAAGCACTAGGAAATCATGATGTTATCCTTAGATTAATGGATTAAATGAAATCAATAAATATTGACTTAAAAAAGTCCTTGAGACCCACATTTTCACACTGTTCCATAGACATATAGGCTACAAGCATAAATTTTAATAAGGATATTAAAAAATTAGAGTATGACATAATACCTTGAATTCATGAATTTATATGAATATATATGAATCATGAAAAAAATAGATGGTGCCCCTTGTCATAATTATCAAATCTCTTTGTATAGCTTTAAAGGGTCTCTGAACTTCTCACAAACAAAACAGATCAAGAATCATTCTATAGCTAATCTACTGTAATATTTGTATTAACAGAAAAAAAAAGCATTCTCAGGTCTGTTCTTACTGCTAACTTGTGTATGAGGAACTGCCTCCAATTCCCTTATGATTTACATTCTTTTGGAGATTTTCTTCTTACAGTGGAATTAGTACATCTCAACTTGCGCTTCTACCTACCATACATATAACTATATCACAGAATCACAGAATCACAGAATCATAGAATGGTTGATGTTGGAAGGGACCTCTAGAGATCATCTAGTCCAATCTCCCTGCTCCAGTAGGGACACCCAGAGCGGGTGGCATCCAGGCAGATTTGGAAGATCTCCAGAGAAGGAGACTCCAGAGCCTCTCTGGGCAGCCTGTTCCAGGGCTCTGTCACCCTCACAGGAAAGAAGTTCTTCCTCATATGGAGATGGAACTTCCTGTGTTTCGACTTGCACCTATTACCCCTTGTCCTGTCACTGGCCACCACCAAGAAGAGTTTGGCCCCATCCTACCTACATTCTCCCCTCAGGTACTTATACTTATTGATCAAATCTCCTCTCCATCTTCTCTTCTCCAGGCTAAACAGGCCCAGCTCGCTCAGTCTTTCCTCATAAGATAGATGCTCCAGTCCCTTCTTATCTTTGTTGCTCTCCGCTGGTCCCTCTCTAGAAGCTCCATGTCCCTCTTGTCATGGGGAGCCCAGAACTGTACAAAATACTCCAAGTTCAGCCTCACCAGAGCTGAGGAGAGGGGGAGGACCACCTCTCTAGACCTGCTAGTAACACTCCTCCTGACACAGGCCAGGATCCCATTGGCCTTCTTGGCCACGAGGGCACAATGCTGCCTCCTGGTTAACTTGTTGTCAGCCAGGACTCCCAAATCCCTCTTCACAGAGCTGCTTTCCAGCTGGTCAACCCCTAATCTGTACTGGGGTCTGCGGTTATTCCTGCCCAGGTGCAGGACCTGCACTTGTCCTTGTTGAACCTCATGAAGTTCATGAACCTCATAAGGTTCCTCTCTGCCCAACTCTACAACCTGTCTAGGTCCCTTTGAATGGCAGCACAGCCCTCTGGAGCCCTCTGGAGTGTTGGCCACTCCACTCAGTTTGGTACTGCCTGCAAACTTGCTCAGGGTGCCCTCTGTCACCTCTGTAATTGATGAACAAGTTGAACAGCACTTGGCCCAGTACCTGGAGGGACACCACTGGCCACAGCCCCATTTATCACTGTCCTCTGAGCTCTGCCATCCAGGCAGTTCTCAATCCACCTCACTGTGCAATCATCTAATCCACACTTCCTGAGCTTCTCCATGAGGATGTTAGGGGAGACTGTGCCGAATGTCTTGCTGAAATCAAGATAGACAACATTCACGACTCTCCCATCGTCCATCCAGCCAGCCATCCCATCATAGAAGGCTATCGGGTTCCCCTTGATGAATCCATGCTGACCACTCCCAATCACCTTCTTTTCCTTGACATGCCTAGAAATGACCTCTAGGATGAGCTGCTCCATTACCTTTCCAAGGATGGAGGTGAAGCTCACTGGCCTGTAGCTTACCGGGTCCTCCCTCTTACACTTTTTGAAGACTGGAGTGATTTTGGCTTTCTTCCAGTCCTCCAGCACCTCCCCTGCTATCCATGACCTCTCCAAGATGATAAGGGCAGCTGAGCAATAACCCCCGCCAGTTCCCTCAGCGCTCTTGGGTGCATCCCATCTGGGCCCATAGATTTATGAGTATCCAGTTGCCTAAATAATCCCTAACACAATCCTCCTCAAGCAGTGGAAACTCTTCCTCTCTCCTGGGTCTCTCTCTCATTTCCAGGCTCTGTAGTTCATGGGGACCAGCCTTAGCAGTAAAGACAGAAGCAAAGAAGGCATTTAGTAACTCTGCCTTCTCTGCATCCTCTGTCACTAAAGCACCACCCCCCCCATTCAGCAGTGGACTAATTTCCTTTGTCTTCCTCTTGCTGCTGATGTATTTTTAGAAGCCTTTCCTGTTGTCCCTGACATCTCTCGCTAACTCTAATTCCAAATGGGCCTTGGCCTTCCTCGTTGTATTCCTGCATTCTCTGACAGTGTTCCTATATTCTTCCCCTGTGGCCTGGCCCTTCTTCCACATTACATACACGCTCTTTTTCTCATTAAGTTTACCCAACAGCTCCTTCCCATCCACACAGGTCTCCTGCGGCCCTTGCCTGACTTCTTTCTTGCAGCAATGCGCCAATCCTGAGATTGGAGAAAGTGGTGTTTGAATATTAACCAACTCTCCTGGACTCCCTTTCCTTCTAGGACTCTGACCCAGGGAATTCCTCCAATGAGCTCGCTGAAGAGGTCAGAGTTAGCTCTCTTAATGTCCAAGGTTGCAAACCTAGTTTTTGCCCAGCTTTCTCCATGCAGGATTGTGAATTACAACATCTTGTGGTCACTGCAGACAAGACTGCCTCCAACCTTCACATTTCCAACTGGATCATCTCTATCTGTTAGTATCAGGTCTACCAGCACCCTTCCCCTAGTTGCCTCATCAACTACCTGCATCAAGAAGTCATCTGCAATGTTCTGCAGGAACCTCCTGGACTGTCTGTTCCTAGCTGTGTGATTATCCCAGCAGACACCACGGTGGTTAAAGCTCCCCATAAGGACCAGGGCATGTGATCGTGAGGCTTCTTGCAGCTGCCTGTAGAAGGCCTCATCCACTTCCTCTTCCATATCACTAGCTTTTTCAAAATATAAGACTTGTTCCCCATTGTAAAGTAAGGCCTCATGATTCAGCCATAATGGAAACTGAAGAAAGTCCAGGTGATTGCAAACTATCCTCAGTTCAGTCCTCTAGATAAAACCTCATTACTTCTTTCAGTGCAAAGACAGTCTAGGGAAAAATGTAGTCAGTAAAAAAAGTAGCAGTTAAGAAATAATGAAAAATAAATAAAAGAAGATTTCTGAAGCGTTTTCTAAAGGAGGGAGAATCAGAAAATATAGAAAATGTAGTACCTCATCTCCTTTCTTCTCTTACACCCTATTAAATCTATCAGGTATCTAAATCCTTCCTTCACCTCTTACTAAATGCAGATGTGCTTCCAACTAATTTGAAGATAGGTTTTAGATTAAAAAAAATTGACATAGAAATGTCCCAGATTAATGAATTGGTCCTATAGAGTATGAAAGCCTACTACATAATGAAGTGAGGCATCTGGACAAATATATACTGGTGGCTTTTACTGCTATGATGGAGTTTTTTCATATGTAGGGAATACTTGCTGCTTTCTCCTCTTCATTTCACATTCATTTCAAGAGATTTTTAACCATTTTATTATAATTCCTAAAATCTCATATTGTTTTCTGTCTACCCTTGTCCTTCTTCTCTGGATAGCTAATGTTAGCAAAGTTTTTAACCCCATTCCTTTTTTATATATTTTTAAAAATATATACTTTTTAATGATTTTGTTGAACAGCACATGTCATAGTAAAGATCCTTAAGGAACTTCCCTGGTGATTTCTTTCTACTGTGAAAGTTATGTTTTACAGCACAAAAAGCATTGTTTTTAATCACGGTATAATTCTACTTTGCATTCTGGAGCTTGAGCAGACAAGTCCGATTCAGACTGTCTCTCTAGGGCACCTTACTGAATTCTCATAGTTCGTCCTAGATGCCCGAGCACACGGCCTTCCTTCTTTTATTAGTTTCATTTGTAATTTCATGCACTGAACTGACATGAAAGTACACATGCCATGTCACAGTGAGCAAAAGATTGTATTTTGGAATATACTTTCTTGCAAGCTAAGCCAGTCAACATCTGAAAACATAATTTGAATCATCTCAGCTTCTTTGTTGCAAACTGTCTGGCAGTGATGGGAATAGCTGAATGCCAAGTTATCACTGCTGTAAATAAAGTAAGCTGCAGGTAAATAGTGCAAAAGAAACTAGAATGTATTTCATAGCATTCTGTTGACAAATCTCTTCTTTCTCCCTGCAGCCTCCCACTCTCCTTGCAATTATTAAGGAAGGCATAATTGTAATTGTACTTCTGTTTTGTTGCTGATCTTTGTTTTTAACCTAGAAAGAAAAGAAATAAGAAAAATCAAAATATACTACTATTCTGCTAGAATGCATTTTTCTGTTGCTACTGGCAACAAAATTCTGTTTACCTAATGGGTTGTTTTGCTGCAAAAGGGAAAAATATTCCCTGGGGATCAAAGTAGATTCTGCCTTCTACTGTCATATATCTTATGACTAAGAGAGACAGAGGAGCTTCCAGAGACTTATAAACTTCTGCTACCAGAAAAGTTAATTCAGTTTGTACTGCACCCTCTTCTTCTCCCAAATATCTTTTTCTCCCAAAGAGGACATACATGTTACTTCTTGTACTGCAGCGCATTATATCACAACGGTTAGTTATCAGAAAGGTTTTAACGACTGGTAGATTTGCCTGTTATACTGTTTCTATAAGAGAAATCATAAAGAGATCAGAGAATAACACAGTATTAATTCATCTGCATTGTAACAATTGAGAGTGAGAGCAGAGAAGTGTTTTGTCTCCCAGTGTCTTGACAATGTGATGGGTGGAAGAAGGCCAAAAATAGCCTGAAATTTGCAATGACAATCTGATGAGTAAAATGAAAAACAAGAAGTTGTGTGTTATCCTTTATAGCTCTCTTGAAGGCTAGCAGAGGTGCTAGTGTGAAGAGGTGACATTAGTCTTTTGCTGTTAGGCTATGGCTGTGTGACAGAGAGTGTGCTAGAGCAGTTCTCAGCTGTGTTGCCTTTCTGGCTTGTGTGCATGTTTTTAGCTTTCTCCTTTAAGTGATAAGGGTTGTATATCCTTTTTCAAAGCTGCATAACCAACATGTTTTGCCCCACAGTTAGAGTGAATCAGAGTCATGGGTTTAGGCATAGTCTGGAGAAAAGAAGGCTGAGAGGAGATTTGATCAACATATTCAAGTACCTGAGGGGTGATTGTAGGGAGGATGAGGCCAGGCTCTTCTCCGTGGTAGCCGGTGACAGGGGGAGGGCTAACAGGTGCAAGCTGAAACACAGGAAGTTCCATCCCCATGTGAGGAAGAACTTTTTTCCTGTGAGGGTTCCAGAGCCCTGGAACAGGCTGCCCAGAGAGGCTGTGGAGTCTCCTTCTCTGGAGATCTTCCAAACCTGCCTAGGCGCCACCTGTGCCACGTGCTCTCAGTGTCCCTGCTGGAGCAGGGGGTTGGACTAGAGGATCTCTAGAGGTCCCTTCCAACCTTAAGCATTCTATGATTCTGTGATTTTGGCTGTTCAGTGGTAACAGATTCAATCATTAACATTTCCTTTTTTGTCTATAAGCAAATCATTGCTACTATTAACAACTGTATTTCTTTTATCTTCTACCATCACTGAAATAGCTACAGGACATTCATAGTTGAGCTTTCTTGCCATTTTAGACACTCAGTCTCTAAATCTAGGCCTTCATGGTAACATCCCTTTGTTGCAATAGCCTGCAACATCCTATTTTAGGAGAAGTTTTCCAAGCTAAAGTTCCTCTAGCATCTTAAAAGGAAAGATAGATAGTTTCTCTCTTAGGTAGGTCCCCAGAACAGATCAACTACTAATATATATCTGAGCAGTTTTGAGTCTATTCAAATTATTCACACAGTGCAGCTAGAGAAACTGGAAGCACAGATAATCCAAGCCTGCATAAAACAAATCTCTTTATTTAAATTCTATCCCAAAATTAGGACAGGGAATACAACCATCGACTTGCTACAAGGATTCCACACCATCTTGATATTTCTCAATGTCAGGAGAATTCACAAACACCTATGTCTTGGTTTCCAGATGTAGATAAGAACAAAGTAGATTGGAAGATGTCATTAATTAAATTTTTCCTGCTTTTTGAATCCAAAAATACAATTCACACTTACATATATGTCATTGACCTGGAAATTCAGATACAAAAATACTCTATGATACCAGAATTGAAAATATTTTAAAATACTTACCAAGCTGAAATATAAGCAGTCTATGTATGTGCATGAAATTAGTTTAATTAAAAAAAAAAAAAACAATTATGGTAGGATAAAAGTTTCATCGAAATCCATATACATAGCAGAATCTTTTTCATAGGGATAACAGCTGTAACAAAATGCAACTTCACAGATTTTAAGCTACTTTATATCAATTCCATAATTTTCCTTTTTTTTTCTTTTTTTTTTTAATAAAGTGAGAAAGATCATCATCCTCTAGACTTTCAAGAGTACTATGATGTGTAGGTGCTGAAAATATAGCCCAATAAATATGGTTGTTCTAATAGTAATATCTCTTAAAAATGGCTTCTTTCTGTTACAGAAAACTACATCTCATTGATTTGCAGTAAGATTGGATTGTTAACCCAATCCATTTGTTTAGAAAGAAACAATGTTAAATTGCTTAGATTTTTAAGCTAAAATAGAAGATTTTTTTATGTTAGACTCACAACATTACTTATGGGCATCTACAGTCATATAAACAAAAGATGCCCACAAACCTTTCATTAATATCATATCATATAAGTTTTATTCTGGACATGTTTCAGTTTAATCCCTCTTCATATCATGACGTCATCAGCACATAACTATTTTTTTCCCCTATTTTTTTCATATCCCAGAACACAAGAAAAGTTCATGTTATGCATATCAGACACTAAATCTGTTAAAAACTATAGCTTTTTCAAAGTATGTAGTTTCCTTTTGCTTGCTATCTTAAAATACAAAAGTGACTCAGTAGCCTAAATCTGTTCATTTCAGTGAATCTCTGAAGTCTCAGCATACTGCTGCCCACTGACAGCAGATGCATAACTAGTAATGATAATGGCTAATAATGGCTTATTGCTGATATATTGAGTAATTGGATTTTCCACCTAGCAGGGCATCATGTTCTTTACTAAAACCCACAGCTCCACCAGTTCCATACTACATGCACGTAGGAACGTTTTTATAGATCTTTATTGTAAGGCACAATTCTCCTGTACATCTCTCATGTTTTCTCTGAGGCTTTTCCATAGAAGGAATTCAAAGCTATCCCACTTCGTGCACTGGATGAGAAGTTTATGATTCTTTCTGTACAAAGATCCTAGAGGTGATCTCAAGTTTTGACAATTCAGCTGTGTTCCTTGTGCTAGTGTATGTGCTTCTTACACCACTATCACTGAAGATGATTCACCATCAGATCGCAGCTGAAGTGAGAAAAGTGGTTATAGCCAGGAGACGGAAATAAGGTTCTCAGCAGCAGCAGGGCTCTTCTGTGCTGAGACCTTGCATGTTACATTCAACTATGTGGCATTCTGCTGTTTGGCAGATTTCTTTATGTAGTTCTTTGCTGTGCCGAATATATCAGGTCGTGACGACATTAAAGCCAGTGATCTGCACAATGACATCTGTGTCAGGGCCCTGAGTGCACCAACAAACTCTTCCACTTCTTATCCCCACCAGAAGTTTGGATGCTTGTATGCAAGGTCAGTTCTGACATGGTACAGCCATGAAACCTTGGGTCAGACTTGTTTAAGAAAGAGGTGTAAGAGTCCTTGTGCTCTTTGTTTTAGAGCTGCATTTAAGTTCTGGCCCTCACCTGACCTGTGTCTGAGCTGTGCCTGTGCCTTGTACTTTTCTGGCCTTGACCTCGGTCCACAGACTTGACTTCCTGGTTTGACCTCAGGCTTCACTGTGGACTTAGATGATCTGGGCTCTGGGCTGAACCCAGCTGCTGTCCCCATTCTGCCCTGATCACTATGCTTGGGGGCAGCAGGTGAGCAGGTCAGTAAGGGCAGTGTCCTGCTGACTGTGCTATCACCATCCGCTTCTCTTCAAAGTATCCAAGGCTTGATGCTCATTGACAACCTTTCCCTTTTCACATACTCTTCAAAAATACAAGAAAAAAATAGGAAAAATAAGAATAGGCAGTTTAAAAAAAAATGAAGTGTTTGTATTAGAGAAAACAGAGGTCTGAAATTAGGACTGAGTTCCCACTGTGCTATACCAGCTGGCTAAGATTATACTGACTACCTAACAAGAGTATCTTAAGGCCTCTTTAGTTTATATCTTTCTTTTCCTGCTACAAGATGAATTATTAGTTAGTACTCTGAGGTTGCTGAAAAAAATTGAGATAAAAGGTCTCCCTCTGGGAAATGTCCACAAATTATCAAGAACAACTAAAAAATACTCAATACTATATATATACACACACACATATATACATATTTTACATATATATATATATGCATATATATATTTAAACTTCTTTTTCTTTGGAAAAAAATGAAATGAGAGTGTCATTGACTTTTTGTATCTACTTTAAAGTACTTATGGCATACTAGAAGTCTTGTTATAGAATGATCAAAGTAAGTTATCAGATAAATATTTTGAAGCATGTCTAGAATCAATATTAACTGAGAAGGTATAAGATGAATCTCTGTTCCAGATCTGATTCTACACACTATAACCTCTTCTCCCACTAAAATCAAAGGAAGGTTTTGATAGGATGAATAGTATGAGCATACAAGTGTGCAAATAGTTTTTTCTCCCTAAGTAATGATCTTTCCTTTTATATTTTCATTTGTACTGCTTTTTAATGTAAAAATTAGTACTTGTACAACTAATTTTTTTTATTACTGTTTTTCCCATCATCCATTTGACTCTAATAATGGGAATCCTTTTGCCATGGTCAAAGAGATGACTTTCCCTACACCCTCTACAGAAGAAAACTACATGAAATAAAACCCCGAAGGCTAGATGTTTGCATACAGTTTTAGGCTCACCTTTCTTCTCTAGAGATTCCTCAAGTAATTTTCACATTTAATGGAAGAATATCCCCAAATCCCTGTTTTTAATATTTATAGTCTATCTTATTTCAAGTAAACCAAATCTTTATAAAGCTTTCATAGGGGAAGAAAACTCAGTCACACCAACTGAAAATACGATGTCCTTTAAGCAATTCTGAAAGGTATATCTAGAAAAGATATATAGCTGCAAGAAATATCATATTGTATACAAGTGAATAAAGGAAATAGTCTGCAAAATAAATCATGCAAAAGTCATGAAGTATCACAATTAATTACCTTTGTATCATTAATTTGATCCTTCAGTGTGCATGTATTATTTATAATCTTTAACAAAAGGAACTTGTCTTCCAATTTTACTAGGATTCCTGCCTCAGTAAGTGTACTAAATGCACAATGAGACATTATCCAATATTTTGCTTTATTTTTTGTCACAGTTATGCACAATGCCTTAACAAGTTCAATATAATTCCAACAACAGAGTTGTTCTTTTCTTTGATGTTGGCCACTTTAGACTCATGAGTGAGTGCTTCATAAATGCCAAATTTTCCATCATATTTCTCAAAAAAAAAAAAAAAACAAAGGTGTGGTGAAAAAGTCCTAACTGA
Source organism: Tinamus guttatus (assembly GCF_000705375.1). Next base: position 46,165 of record NW_010579218.1, on the reverse strand, counting down.
GCCATAGAAATCTAAACCCTAAGAGGTCCCTGTCACAGCTCTCAGAGAGTTGGCCAAGCTGCGTAAATCGTTCATGTACAGAATAAGGTATCTAAGCACAAGACACTTGAAACCAGCAACCAGAAACCTTAGACAGCAAGTAAGAAATGGACAGGAGAGCAGTCTAAGCTGCCCTCAAAGACAGAAGCATTGTTTTACCAGGTGAGGGGCAGCCATTTATTCCTATTCATACTTTCTTAGCCATGAAACCTCTTCTGAAGTTAGCTCAGTCCGTCTAGACATTTTCATGAAAAATATATAAGCTTTTCTAAAGACGCAATAGTCAAAGTATTCAGCAGAGACATAAGGGATAATGAATGAGTTTTATTTTGGTGCCTTGTATGTTGTATGCCTAATGATTTTGGTACTAAGCTCCTGGATGCAATATGCAAACTGAAATTCTTGCTTATTTTTATTGTCTTTTTTTTTTGTGTGATTACAAGAAAATGCCCCCAGTACGGGTGAGTTGATGAATTGATAAGTAAGTCCTGTTCAAGTATCAAAAAAAACTTAGCAAAATGTAGAATATCATCCCCTATTTCACTGCCTACTTTACCTTGACCTGGATGGAAGGGTTTCAAAGACTTGTTTGGCAAAACCCCTCTAGCCGAGTAAAACTCAGCCAGGGAAAGAAGTGAACTGAGAAATAAGTTTATTACTATGATCAGTGATGCAGTCATTTTCAATTCAAGGATTAAGTGTACTGCTCTGGAGGTGTTACAGAATGAATAGAGTCCATCTATCTGACAAGGAGTTTGGCATTTTCAGGAACACAAGCTGAGACATATTCCCTTCTAATTGCTATGAAGAGTGCTGATGGATATTTATGCTGTGTCCCAATATGAGTGTTGGATTGGAAAGGAGCTGATGTTAATTCTTCAGGCAAAGGTTTTCTAGAATGTTAGCCATGAATACATCAAAGTGGTGTATCTCTACTTCAGGCAGTAAATCTTCTCTCAACAGTTTTCTCTATCTAACCTAGATGGGTTTGTTTTTTACCTTCCTAACAGAGTAAGTGCCAATAGGGCAGGTATTTCCACATAGTGGAAGAATGGGAGTGGAAGAATTCTTCACTAACTTAAGGGAGTTGCTGTCCCCTTGTCTAATCATGTCCTGGCATTCAGATCTTATCATATCCACTTATCAATAATGATTCAAAATGACTGTGCCCCAACAGTGTAACACTATGGAGCAGTGCATGTAGCATCCTGCTAGAGTTTGGATAATAGGTCCTGCCATACGTCTTGATTCTGGGTCAAAGCAGCAATCTCATTACCTTGGTTTCAGCTAGATAGTAAGCAAGCTTCTATGGTTCCTGCTAATCTTTGTTATTTGATATGAGATTTCTCTAAAAAGGCCACCAGGACACTGATCATTGTGAACCTTCCTCCTATGCAATGGTAGCTTCCAAGATATTTTTTAAAATTTCTGCATGCAGTACAGGCAACAGCATAACCTAATATTTTACATGTCATTTATAACTTGTAATTTTTTTTAATTAGTACTTTCCATTTATCATAATCTTGGCTTGCCCATAAAAAAAGAACTATCTCAGTGCAAAAGAAAGAACACAGTTTATATTTTTCACATTCAGATTAATTGAAACTGCTGACAGTTCTGTTCATTGTGGTTTGTTTTTATTTAAAGACTGATAATAAAATTATCTTTTCTAGATGTATCCATAAAAAGAAATACTGGTTTTCTTCAGATACATGGTGGAGATTTATTAGGAGCCCAGATAAATAGAAAATGTATAGTTTCCCTATACAAATACACATACGATGCCCACAAACATTTCGTTAATATCAGACCATGTTTGATTCTTGTCGTGTTTCAGTTTAATCTTCATTCATGTCATAACATCAGCAGCACATAAGCATTTTTTTTCAGACGAACGCTCCTCTAAAAAAGCCGATTCAAAGGGAAGGTTACATACCACAGGTGGTAGTTCATCCATTTCATATTTACTTTTAATACCAAATGCATGTAGCCTTTTAACATTTAGTATACTTTAATAAGCAAGACAAAAGTCTGTGGATTAGCTTTCAGATTCTCCAATGTGTTTTCAGAACTAGTTCACAATTTATGTTTGTACATGCCCAGACACACTGATGGGTAAATCTAATCAACTGCTGATATTTTCCTCTTAAGAACTTTAAGCATACCAGTATGTTAAAAGATGGGTTTCAGTTGTTCATGCTAAATCTGTGATCTGAAGAAGAGTCAGGCTGTGCTAAGAAGGAAGGCTGTAGCTGATTCCCGTGAAGTTCCTGGATTTTTTTTTCTGCATCTAAATTATATTAAAAAAAATCTTTTGAAAAATTTGTCTTTACTGGAGAAATAAGGACACTGCTGAGGCAAGAAAAGCCTCATGAAGGAATAGACCTGAGAATACCGTCATTTTAAGGGTAGAAGATATTATGTGGAAAATTCCTAATGCAAAACGCTCATTTGCTGGAAACAGAACTTTCAGTCTGAAACTTACATTATAGATGGTTTCATAGATAGCTTTAAAATATTTAAAACTGAAAATATAAGCACAAATGCTGAAGTATGAAACTATCATACTTCATGATACTTTCATGATACTCTATCGCAGATAGAAATAGAGGAAGCTAACCATGAGGAAGTTTGTTGTACCATTTGTTGCAATTATCAATGAATGCTGCAATTCCCCATGAGTTCTTATATATAACTATAGCTTTCGCCTGCTATTCTATTAGGACTGGGTAGTAACAGCTAACACTATCTGAGGCAGATTCATAATCTCTTTGTGAAAAGCCCAACATACATATGTGGCTTACACATAAAATGCAGCCTTTGAAAATTCAAGTCAGATAATATAATGATGCAATGTAGAAATAATCCCATTTTGGGGAAGGTAGGGGAACAAAATGGAGGGAAGCAGGAGAGGGCTAAGTTTTGCACAGAAGCTGTTTAGGAAATACTTTCATTTTGACCTCTTTCATGGAAGACTGAAGGGGAAGCTTTGGGTAGTATACAGGTATTAGCTAGCCTTATCACCGTGTTTTCCATTCCTCTTTTTGGTGACCTGCACTTAATTGCATGACATGTCAAATACCATGCATTCCTAGCCCAGAGTAAAGTTCTCTTTTCAGAATCCAATTCTCTTTCCTTCATGTAATTCCTGGGCAAAACCACCGAGTGTTTGATGTCTGGGAAGCTCTGATAATTTTGTTGGTTACAAGGATTTCTATAGTGTGTATATATGCCAGGGTTACTAGTAGCATCAGCTTTTTACAAGCAGTATAACCCAGGCCAACCGAGATTTTATTTTGTTTATTTTTTGTTTGTTTGTTTTTTCTATTATGGACATCTTTTGAACTCAGACAATTCCTGGTGGAGCTAACAAGTCAGCAGCAGCTCTCCAATTAAAGTAGTAAAGGAGGACGTGTAGTACTTAATGGCCAAGGTTTAACTGGATAATGCCCTGGATCTCTCAGCAGCTGTTACTGCTGCTACTAACCTTTGGGAAGTAATTTGTTTCCAACTTTTTCTAACATTTTGTGTAGGCTGGAATTTCATTCAGTCAACAAGTAAAACTGTGTACCCCTTTCCAACTGCCCAATTCAGTGATGAAGCAAGAAACCAGAGAAACAAGATAGTGAATATGCAGAAAACATACCACTGAGAACCTTACTTCATTTCTTAATCTTTATGTTAAATTGCTTAAAATAACTTGTTTTCTGCAGCATGCAAAAAGTTTCCATGTTTGAGACAGCACATCTCTCTTTGATGACTAAATAATAGAAAGTTTTAGCAATTGACTGGCACACAAACCTCAAGCCAGGGAGAGGCATAAGTAGCTGTCCATATTGTTTTTGGTTTTCATTCAATACATAATAAATACTGTGCAATTTATTGAACATGATGTTCCTGGTAAAATGGAAGGCAAAAGTGGATGAAACCCTGCCACTGTTTTAAAATCCATATCCTTTCAAATAAAAATCTGATACTCAGAGTTACCAAAGCCAAAGAAGAGGGGTTGTTCAGCACAAAGATCTTCTGAGTAATAGCTATACATGAACATTTTTAACGAAGACACTGGAAATTAGCTACCACCACACAGTGTTAGGGTATAGCTTTAAAGCTGTAAAGTCCCACAGCACTCAGGTGATACACCAGAAAAACAGTGTGAGGTGTGGGCTTGTGAGCCTCTCTTCCTTAGGGGCAGGATCAGTACAAATGACTCTTGTTATGTGTCTAAAGACCATTCATGTAATCAGATGATCAGATCTTGTAGAAGGAATCAGAATCAGCATCCCATAGTTTGACTACAAAGAAAATAAAGTTAGAATCAACTTTCTTTAAAAAGTATGTTATAAAACACCTATTGATTGCAAATTCAGCAGGTTAGTTTTGCTTATTTAATTTTGTATGTTTACTTATTTAAGGTCCTGTATACATTAAGGGCACACCTTCTGGGCTTCATGCATCTGGCTTTTGTGGTCCATGGTTAATCAGACCTCAGTCTATTTGCTTGTGTAGGGAGTATGATGGTGATGAAAGAGTTCAGCTTCCAATAAGGACATGTTTCCCACAACACAACTTATGTTTTTGATAACAACAAGAGAATAATTGCTTCATTTGATGTACTTTTTTTTTCATTTGTCTTAAAAGAAGCAACTGTTATGTGGGATACAGATTGAACTTGGGACCTGAAAGAGATCACAGTCTGTTTTTCAGTTCTCATCTTTGAAAGTTTCTTTTATAGCGTTACATTGAGTGTTACAGTGAGAAGAGAGAAGTCTGACTTCTCTCGTATAGGCGCAGTTCCTCTGCAGTCTTTGAAAGTATAGCCCACGTGCAGATTCAGCTCCTGCCAGGCTAATAGAAAGGATTTTGAGGCATTGTGTAGCTGGCGTAATGATGACCATCTGTGCAGGCTTCTTTTAAGATGAAACCTCTCTGGTGCGTAAGGCATCTGCTGGCCAAATGGTGCCATTTGTTAGTTTAAATTTCACTAAGCCAGCCTTCCAGGAAGGACAATTCAAATTACAGAAGTTAGTAATAAATCTCTCTTTTCTTTTTCCTCCATCTCTCTCTTTGCACAGCATCAAATGTAGTGAAGAAGTTGCTGTAAGTGACAAATGGTGTACAAATAACACACTTCAAAAGTTAAATGAACCTGAGGAGGACATGAATTTTCCTCCAAATTAAAATGGCAGCTATCACTCCTACTTGTTGTACCAAGCACCTGTCCAGTTCATCCCCAGGAGGGGATGATCATGCTTGTTTGCCACATCATCTATCTCTTTCCCCACCAAACATTCCATGTCCAGCCTCTTCCCACCAGCACCTCATTTAATCCAGCACCCTTGACTCTTGTCATGGACATTTTGTGATGTTCCCAGAAAAGTGTCCATAATCCTTGTGTTGTCTAACCCTCTGCATCAGTGTAGGGCTGCTCTATGTGCCCTGGGAGTAGTCAGTGGTAAGAGCCACTTGCTCTTGGGGCAAGCATTTTGGTAACTTCAGCACCATTGACAGTTATGGAGGAGGAAGGTGTTACAATTCAAGATCTTTTTCTACAAATCTGAGGGTAAACAGTTCCTAGACTGTTGTAGGCACTAGCCCCATACCAGTAAAAATCACTCCCTGATGTTTTATCTCTGAGTTCAAGGTTTTGTGTGCCTTGTGTGACATTTACTGAAATTCACAATGCAATGCCATGAAGACGTGAAAAAGTAATCAGAAAGCCTGAGTGGAGAACTGAAATGGTAAAGTTTTAGACTGGAATAGTTATAATTTCAGGAGAATATTTAACATTCTGGAGGTTGAATGAGCTTTTACCATATTCACACTCTTAAAAGGTCAGTGCACATTAAAAAAAAAAAAAACTTGCGCTTTTAAGATTAAAAAGAAGGAAGATATAAAGGAAGTTATTCTTTGGAAGTTAGTCTTTGATTTTATGAATATCTGTTTTCCCAGAAATGCGAGAATATCTGAGTGAGTGAATACTTGATTTCCCTAGTTTCTATGCAAATATAAATAATAAAACTTCTTATTAAAATTAATCTCTGATGAAACCATGCCTGCAGAATGAAGGAGAGTATATTACATAATGGTTTTTTTTTTTTTTTTTTTTTTAAATCTCTTTTCAAGAACATTTTTCTAGATACATTGATTTCTTGTTAAATGTCAACTTCATCCTCCCCACTGGCTTCATTTGCTAGTTTTTTAGGACACAACTGCTCAGAAAATACCTCTGATGTTTTGGACTACTTACTCGATCTTGAAATTTGAGACCCAATTGACTTCACAGCCAGCAGTATAAATGGGAACAGAAGTATAAAAAACAGATATTTAAACCTTGTGAGTCATTTAGATGCACAGAAAATAGCTTGAAATGGTCTTTCTGATGGCCTTCAAGCATTATGGTTCTTATGGTGGGGTTAATCTGCCAACTCATCTCATTCTGATAACCACATCTAAAAAAAGGATCAAATGGATTTCAATTGAAAAATCTTAGTTCTTCAAAAGCTAAGGAGGGAGCAAAGTCTGAGCAATCCGCAGGCTCTTGTGCTTGAAAGTCAGGAATATTGATATACTATGTGGCTTAACTTGCCCATCCATCTGGAACTGCCATGAACACCTCTGCAGCCCACCACATCGCATTGTAGGGAACCTTGCAAGGCAAGGCACTGTCAAACAATCATTGTAATTTATAATATAGGAGGTAACCTGAATAAGTGGAGGAAATCCAGTAAATTAAATACTAATGATAAGTATGCCATGTTAAAACCACAATTTGAATCTATCTATTACCAGATTTTGACAAGATCCACTGTGTTCATTATTCAAATTCTGATTATTAATAGTAATTTTTAATATATCTAACAAATTAAAAAGAAGAAGACACTCATGGGGCAACCTTAATCATTCCCATTGGTCTGCAGATTTCATCTCTTATTATTGGGAAGACAGTGAGTTTCAGCTGTTACTGCTGCTATTATAATTACTATTATTATTATTATTATGTCATCACACACATGCCTGAAATTCATGCCAAGGACATTAGGAGAGTGTGGCACTTCAGAATTAGGAGAAAAAAAATCAGAGAATATATGTGTGATTCTTTGGATACACTGAATTTCAAATAACTCTCAAAACTGATCAGATTTATCTTAAAAGATGTTAGATAATTAATTAACTGATATTATATGTAATTCTAGACTGTACTTCTCCAAATGTAGTTTCTAGAAGGTGTGCAAAACTTTCTGAAAAGCATGAAATTCTGCAATTAACTAGCATTGTTTCTGGTTTGAGTTTGACAGATGTTGCAAGTAAGAAAGATCTTTGACTCACCAAAACTTTAAAGGATACAGGTTTATCCTCCTGCAATCAAATCTGCTCTGTCCAGATATGAGTAAGAAACTCAGTAAATCTAGAAATCAGTACAGCTGAGTGCTCCAGCTTCATTCAGGTAATCTACACCCTGCAGCTTTACATAGCCTCAAAACAAATTATGAGCACCTGTGAGCACAGGCTTAACAATATATTTCCCTGTTTTAACCTTGTGTGAGTTGTATCTTACTCCAAGGTTTATAAGGTGCATAACTGGAAAATGAAAAAGCTATTTTGACAAATGAGATTACAGTGATAGATTAGGTTGTTGTGAAAGGTTATTCAGGAATAGCTGATTACAAATCAAAAATTAGTATCACTCTAAAATGTTGATTAACTCAGTATTACTAGTAGCTTTTACTTGACATTGCTAAAGCTGTGTTGTTTTTCATTTTACAGTACTAGTCAGGTAAATTAAAAATAAAATCCTCAAAAATAAAAATAACACAAAATAATCACTAGTGGAGAAGGTAAATATCAACCAAAGACAAGACTTGTCCATCATGTCTTCATTTATGGTGAATACTTATGCTAACTGAACAGGAATACTCCTTCTAGTGCTTTAAAAACACTGATCTTCTGAATTGAACAGGATTCAAGGATTGAGAAGAGTTGCAGGCATCCTGCTAGGTAACAAATTTGAAAAAAGCTCACTTTCAATGCTTCTTATCTGGACAGTGCAGCTTTCAAAGGGTTTTATACCTCCTAGACCCAGAGACATGGAGTAGCATAAATAACTCCAGCTTCCTGCTCCAAGGTTGACTAAGGAGATAAATGGACTTTTTAAAATGGAAACTGTCTGAGTTCCTTTGAGGGAAAGAAAATTGAAAATTTTCTCTCTCTTTCTCTCTATGTATGTATTTTAGTAATAAGAGAACCTCCATTACTATATGTGTTGTTAGAAGTTAATCAAAGTAGTTCTTCGGATTATTGTGGCTAACTCTGCTGTTCAGGCAAATGAATGTAGACAATTATTTTTCTTTCTTTCACAAATCTGTTCTACATGAAGAGACCTGTGTTATGGTGCAGAAAAGTCTTGTAGACTCTGAAGACCTGTTTTGAGATACACAAGCCAGAAATATCACAGCAGATTAGCACTGTCTTGGCTAGGTGTCCCAACAGAGTCTGAGTTTGTAAGAGGTAACAATAATCATATTTACAACAAATGGCAAGAAGAGAGAGAGAGAAAATAATGATAATGATAATAATAAAAACATGGATACACTGAAGAAATCAAGAAAGCACTTAGCCCAGATTATTTGAAATGGTTTGTCCCTTGTCATGGTGCAAGCCATATTTCAAAACTTCATCCAAACTATTGCTTCTCAGTGAATTAGATCTAGTTTTAAGTGACTGTGTTCCACTCTGAAATACACACATGAAAAAAGATGTTGATCTAATCATAGCTTTTACAAATGATATTTAATGTTGCCAGCCTAAATCTACTAATTACCTAGTGTCACGGTTTTCTGATTGGCCACAGTGCATTAACACCCCTCTGTCCTGATTTGAATCTATACATAAAATGCAATTTTAAGGGTATCTGTAAATAGCTATGTGTACCTATTGATCTGAACATCAGCATATTCTTAATCTCAAAATAACGAGAAATAATACAGAGTATGTCAGCCAATTAATTATATTTATAATTTGACCACTTCATGCACATACAAAATACATCAAACTCATAATGAAAAGAAGCAGACAATGCCCCCGCCATATATACAAAAAAAAACATTTTAAATAACATTGTCTGTGAACAGAACATTTGTGTATATCCTTCCAAAATACATTATTGTCACTTTCTCTTCTGTAATTGTCACAGCATTTTTAAACAAGACCTTGCAGCTGTGAATTCTTATAATGAATGTGATGGTGATGACTGCAAGGTGTAAACTAAAAATTTTAAATTTTAAATATAAGAACTTAATGCAATTCTCCACATATAACCATTAAAGGGATAAGGAGCTAAAAATAAACAATCTCATATTAAATTAGGAATCCTGATTTGCATATCACATGATTTCCACCTGCAGTCTCAGAGAATGAGACAGTTATATTTGTTTCTTCAGGGTGAGGATGTTATGTTTCTTTCTAATATTACAGCCATGACATATTTGGCACTAGATACTAATAAACAAACGAAAAAAAAAAAAAAAAAGTAACTCCCATTCCTGTTGAAAAGAAGCAGACTTTATCAGAAGAGAATTTCAGTGTGACTAAATAAAGACAGGATCCTAACTGCAACTACATTCCTAGAAGCTGGCATTGGAAACTGAATTTATCGAGTGTCCTGTGTCAGATAGAGGTTACCAACTGGATGAATACATGCAAGGCTACTCACAATGTCCATTCCCTTCTCCCAGACAGTCATTCTAGTTAAAAGAAGCACAGGATAGAACAAGAAGCCCTCAGATAAGTGGAGTTTCCTTGACATAACTAGATGCCTGAAAGGTCTATCTACTGTTATAGTGATCCGAGATGAGGCCTTGTTTTACCCTCCGTGCTGTTGCTGGCAGCGTACATGAGGATTCATTTGAACACTGTGGTATTTCCTGCTCTTGAGGAAGGCAGCAAAGGTCACTGCTACTGAAAGCAACTCAGAAACATGGCCAGACCCTCTTGCACACCGTGTGCATGTATTGAAAACACTAGGTCAGCACCCTCTATGTTCTCAGTATGTTAACTCCCACTAATACCCAATGCTGTTCCTAGTAAGACATTCAAGTTGGACATGAAATTCTCTCCATGGTTGGTGAAACCTCTGAATATATGCTTGGTAAATCAAAGCCAGTATAAACTGGACTGCTGGTATACTAGAATACTTACCCGACTGGCGGCACAATTCTTACCTGAGTAGGTAACTCATATTTCTTACTTCTTTATTTTTTTTCTTTTAGTATCCAACTTATATTATGCTAGCATGTTTCCCAAGTATCTTTAGTAGTAAAATGCTGGGTTACTGGAATTTTATACACCTGGTTTCTGGTACTTGAACAAAGATTTATTTATTTTCTTTTTTTTGATTCTTGATAATCTTAGATATGGTATCAGTGATGAGAGCAGCAAAACAGCTCTTTGGACCAGAGATCACATATCGGGAAAAGATTTACCTGTGTCAGACTGTGAAACAGTACCCACACAGATGCATTTTAGACAGAATGACATTCTTAATCTACATCCTAACATTATATGACTGCATTTTACCCTCAAAGGACATTAACAACAGAAAGCATTACTTCATATGCTGTCTTTCCACCTTAAGTGATTCCAAACCCTGCCTTCTAAGACTGTGGATTTAGTGCGTGGGGACAAGTGTGTGCTGAAAGCAAAACCCCTGTGGCTCTGGGTATCCCTTAACTCTACACATTTCTTGAGAAGATAAATGACAATGTTAGAAATGTTTTGTTTTGCCACGAGAGGGCACTCGCTTAAATCATGTCCTTACTAAGGCAATGCTCATTACAATAGTCATGACTTGTTTGCTATCTAAAACATTATTCCAACTTTTTATACAGATATGTTGACAAATTGCAATGTTTGTGTTGTCAGCATGCGTTTAACTTACATCAAGTTATTATGCAATATTATTAGCCATGACAGTTGACAGTACACTGTGCTTCATAAATGTCTGGTAAGACAAATAAATGTGGGAAGGAAATAGTTTCCCTTCATTATCTTTAGAAAGAGCAGTACACCATATTAACACATCTCATTATTCTCAGTGATAAATTCAGACAGGTCACAATCAAAAGGAGAGATATTAGGATGTGCCGCTTTCACAAACATGAGAAATTTGTGAAACCAAGAAAAGATATACATTATATTTTTCATCTGCTCATGAATGGTTAGCTATTTGGACGTGCTTAAATATGGCATTCGATGCAACAATATACAGCATAAGTATGGTCCACATAGGAGATTAATTAAAGCACTCAAAATCTGAGGATTGTCATGTCCTTAATGTGAAACTCTGACTGTGCTGACCTATTTAGAACCAGGGAGATTTTGTTTAAAATGCTTCTAAACAGTCATCGAGAATATACAGTATAACTTACCATAGCATTTCTGGTTTTAGTCCCAATATGTTATATATATATAAGCCTGTGGCATTTACCAAAACCAAGACTGATTTATCCCTCATTCTGAAGTCCAAATAAAAATTCTCACAGTAACAATAGATAGATTTGGTCCATCAAGAGTCAGCTATGTTCCTTGGCAATCGATAATGCTCTGGCCTGAGCTTTGCCTTCTTCTCCTGTGGGTTGGCATATTTCCACTTGGATGGAGACATTTTGAGCTTTTTTCTCTTCTTATCTGTACACCACACTTTTTCACAATATTCTTCAACCCTCTGGAAGTTGCTGTAACCAATTAATTGAAGAAACTCCTTATACCATGGCTTTGATGCCTGAGGTATACTGCTCTGGATTGGGCATGGCATTTTGTGAGGTATTTCCTCCTCATAGTCTTTATTGAACATTTCATCTACACGTTCTTCCTCGACTATTTCCAGGGTGATTTTCCTGACAGTATGAACAATGCTGTGTTCCACTGTCTGGCAAAAATAGGTCCCTGCATCCAGTCGGTGCAGCTTCAGGAATAAGAGGCCAAGGTCCATTTTGATTATTCTATCATCTGTCTTCACCTGAAAAATAATTGACATATATATAATGTATATATATTTTATTATTAGATTAAATCAGTACAATTAGTTCTGAAATATGACTTCAGTAATATAATGTTAACTTTGGAGGGGAGGATTAAGGAAATCTAAGATCCCTCAATGCAAAGTCTTTTAAGTAAATAAAACACTGTTGTGAAGTGAAAAAGAGATTAAGCTGTGAAAGGAAAGAAGTCTAATGGACAAGAAGAGTAGAGCAAATCTTGAAGCAGGTAGTTTCCTGTTTTCCCAGCATGGGTTAGTCACTCACTAAAATGAGTAAAACACTACAATCAAAGAGAGTATTAATAGTGAAACCTGCATATGCAGTACTGGGTGAGAAACATTTGCTGGTTGAACTGCAGTAAATGTCCCTGTGGTTGCTCTTATGCATTACCAGGTGTTCATTCAACACTCACAGATATTTTTAAATGTCTTATTTTAAGGTGATTATAATCTTGAATTCACAGTTCTGAGTTTGGTCGCCATGCTCCCCCTTCAGTTCCTGCGAGCTATGTTATTAAAACTGAAAATTCACAGGACCTAGCAAACAAAGAGCATAAGCTATCCAATGAGCTAGTAGAAAAGGTAAGATGAATTAAATCCCAGTGTTTCTTTTAATGGTAAGATGCTGAATACTAGCAAGATTCTTCTTAGGATAATCCTCATTCTGTTGACCATATAATTATTTGTGTAAAATGGAATAACTTCCAGGAGAAAATATTAAAAGAAATCATCCCCAGTAGTATAAAGAGATACTGGAAAATAAGAGTTTGTGGTGCGCATTACTAGAGCCACAGATGGGTGGCACTAAGTCTGGTGGAACACGCATATAATAGGACAATATTTCCTTCTCCAGAAAAATTATTACACTTCAGTACTTTTAGTGAAAGGCCAAATAAATATTTTAAAGTTTACTATGAATAATAGATTAGGATATTCCAGGTAAATCAATGAGGAAATTGCAAACATGACGATCGTCTAGGACTTGGGAAGGAATCTAAGACTTTGAAAAGCTGAGTGTTTCATTTAAGAACTCGGACAAACTTTTTGGCAAAAAAAAAAGAAAAAAAAGAAAAAAAAAGTGTTTTATGAACCTTGAGGATGTTGTTCAGTTTTCTAAATTTTAGCTATCTTAGTGTGATTTCTAAATTTTAGATAGCTGAGTGTGGTGTCTCTGCTTACCTTTGTATTCAGTGGTTTACCTATTCATTTTTTACCTGATCAAATGAAGTTGTCTAGCTTAGAATGAGTTGGTACCACTAGCTATATCTGCAACACCAACTACTGCAGGGTCAAAGACAGGCTACAGCGATCAGCTTCATTTCTCTCTTCGCTGTGCATGTCCACATCCACTGCCAGATGAACACCATTCCAGATGCCTGCAGCCAAGCTGGGGCTTGGTGCTCTCAGTAGAGCCTAATTGCTAGGCAATAAGACAGCCATGCCCTTTGGTGGTCTTTAGTTTTGTGCTCTGATATGCTCTGGTATTTTAAGGGATAGCAAAATTGATGTGTATCAGATAGGTGGTATAAAATAATGAAGTGCTTTCATAACAATGCAATGTATGTAGAAGAGGCAGATAATGTAGAAGTATATATATGTAGAAACACATATGTAACACATGCATACAGACACCAGCGTTCAGAGAGCTCTGTAGTGTTAGCAGGTGAGGCAGAAAGAATCAACAGATAGTAATCTAGGGATTACATTGGGAATAATACGTATACTTTCCGTCTCTAGAATAACACGCCATAATTGATACAGTATTCTTTTTTTGCTTGTTTGTTTTTGAGATATAAATCAAGTTTAGATAATTTCTAAAATCTGTGTATTTAATCTATTTCATGAAATTGAGTTCAAACACCAGATGAAATTCTCAGGTCTATTAACTCAATACAGCAGATGGACACAATGATACACAATGATCCTACCATATACTTGTGCACATTTCAGCAACCCATGACCAATGAAGCAGATGGACACAATGATACACAATGATCATATACTTGTGCACATTTCAGCAATCCATGACCAATGAAAAGTTGGCTCTTTTTATTAAAGGGTCAGAGTATAGCAATAGTTACCTCTTCCTTTTTAGTGTCATGTGCTCTCTGGACAAACCAGATTACTTTTGCTTGCAAAGTTCTTGGGGTACATTCCAGGAGGGTGCTGTTGTATTCAATCCCATAAACCAGTCGCTCCTCAGTCTTCTCCATGACTTCACCTGGAAGGAAAACACAGGTTTTAAAACACCCAGCCAGACTGTGAGTGGAAGTCAGTCCTTGGTAAAGATCTTCCCCAGGAAATGAATATTCTACTGGAGAGAAGGGGAGCAAACATAATTTGAACATCTCATGGGATTTGGCCATGACACAGACTGTTCAAATTGTACCGTGATTCAGCTAAGATCGTGTGGAGAAATACATCTCAACCCTTTAAAATGTCGGTTTCTTGTACTTGGTTCATATGAGTCACTTGATTTGCAGTCAGTTCAAGAGGAGAATTCAATATATGCTTAAAAATAATCACAAAATATATATTTTTCTGGATAAAAATGAGAATGTTTGTCTTATCACAGAATGAAACACTTAATAGCTATAGAAATTGTATTTTATATTATGCATGTCCATTATGTACACATATGCAGATAGAGCTTTGTTAAATATGTAAAAGCTTGTATAATTTTGGCCCAAGGCTGTTAACAAAACCAAGATGAACACCATTTATCAAGAGTCCTTTCTGCTTTTCTGTCCAGAAAGCATCTCAAAGAAGATAAGTTAGAATATGCAATGCTGGAGGAGACCAAATCCTTCATTGATTGAATCATCTTATTCCACAGTAGTAAGAGAGAAATTATCAGTTTTAGACCTCAAAAACAGAAGATTTGAGGTCATTGTGATATCTTACCTTCTATTTGAAATGTAATATATAATAAATATTTCACAGTGGAAGAGAGTCTTCCAAAATCTACTTTATCCCCCTAAGAAACTAAAAGACACAACAGGACAGAGCTGCTCTGAAGTCTAAGCAGTCATTGCTAAGACCTGTATGAAATGGAGGCTATAGGAGCAGGAACATGTGAGTAAATAAATAAACGAACACAGGTAATATTATGGCACAGCACAAACTGCTGGCAAAATCTGTGTCCTCTGCTCCAGGCGTTTGCTAGCAATTTGTAAGCTTGTGAGTAGATTACCAATGAACTGCTGTCCAAAGCACTGCTGTGCTGCATTTCCATGGCGAACATCTTGTCTGCGGAAACGTCTGGAGGGAAGCAAAAAAAAGAAAAAAGAAATTGATAAGAAAACATGCTTAGCTTACAAATTGATGGGTTTATATTGAATTTGCTTGTATTCATTAAAAACACAAGGAGCTAAATTTGGATTCCTAAAACTTTTGCATGATATAAACATTTATGTGTTGGTATTTTCCCTTTGCAATCACATTCCTGAAGAAAAGAAATAGACCTTTTTGAGGAAAAGACACAACTGTGTGACCACTGTGTGAGTGCCTATATTTAATCTAAAAAATACTAAACCAGGTCCTCTGAGCGAACTGGGAATCATTCTGTACTAGGAAAAGTCAAAGGGTTCTTTAGCTGGTGCTTGGGTTCTCTCAGTCCAGAGGCCAAAATAACTTTTTTTTTTTTTTTTTTTTTTTAATCAGATAGTTTGCTGTGTATGTGAATCATGGTTCTTTTATCATAGGGTTTTTTTTTTTTTTTTTTGGAGGGGGAGCAGAACCACAAATCACAGAGGAAATACTTTATTAAATATGTGTAGCAGTCAGTTGTTAAGCTTATTTTTATTCATAGGGAAACAGACACAGGAATGAATTGCCCATGCTTGTAAATCGAGCTGGTGGTAGAACTGTGGTCAGAATCCAGAGGACTTCTCTGCAACCTGAACGCATTAATGCAATTGTTCTTCAGATAATATTTGTTGTGGGTTTTGTGGTTGGGTAAACCATAATTGTACAATGAATTCTGAGAAGAATTATACTTTTCTATGGCAATTTTGTCCACTGGAACAGGCTGCCCAGAGAGGTTGTGGAGTCTCCTTCTCTGGAGATCTTCAAAACCCGCTTGGATGCAGTCCTGCGCCACGTGCTTTAGGTGTCCCTGCGTATGCAGGGGGGTTGGACTAGATGATCTCTAGAGGTCCCTTCCAACCCTAAGCATTCTATGATTCTATGATTCTATGATCTTCATAAATAAAATTAAGATTGATTAAAAGAGATAGAAATAACGTATTGAGACTGTCAACTCTGTATCTTGCCAGATGCAATAACACCAACAGTCTAAAAGCTAGAGTTATGCTAAGAATAAGCACAATTCTACAATGCAGTGTGGCAAATCTTATAGAACACAGGTGTTAATGTGTCCTGTTTAAAGCAAACATGATAGAAATAGGCAAAGCCATGTAGCTTTGGCTTGCTTCCTCCTATTTACTACTTTTAATACTTATCTTTTCCCAGCTCTTTGAGGACACAAAATGCAGATTATTAGTTACTAGTTTAGATAATACAGGTATAATCTCATAGGAATTTATAGGGAGTGATTATTAGATAATATATGTATTATAACATAGTTGCCTATGGGGAGTGATTATTTTCTGAATTCTGCCGTATAGATTTGTGATATAGTGGTAGAGGTGGACCAAGAGAACTGCTTCAACCTTTACTGATATTCAAAGTGACAGAGCCAACGTTTTGCCATTGTTTCAAAGGAGTCTGCAAATTCAGTTGAGACCATGCTGGCTTTTTTAGGGAGAAGGGCTAAAAATATATACATGTTGCTAAGTGAGAGCTGTGATTCATAGATAGTAACAGGATTTTATCATGCCCTGGGATTTCTCACTTTAATGTCTGGGGTGGCAGCTGCGCTTACTGATAACTCTGTGGAGTCTCAGTGTTGGGTAATGCTGCCACCAGCTCTGCAGAACTGTGTACACAGATTATGCAGGAGAGACATTCTTGTCCGCAAATATGCATAAATAGTATAAACAGTAGCCTTGAGAAAACAAACAAGAAAACCCCACTACTGTCAGTTCCAGCAGCCCTGTCTGTTAGGAAAAAGGATATTTAGCAGGCACATACTAAATTTGCTCTTCTATCACTGTAGAGACAGGGAAAAAAATCCTGCTCGTGTAAGGTTGGACATTTCTTCATTTGTTAGCAGCATTCAACAGGAATAACCATTTGTTTGGTGACATTTTGCTATTCTAAGTACTGAGACTGGAGGCGGGAGGGATCACACGTGTCATCACTTGCTACTTTTTTAAACAAGAGGAAAAATGAATGGTAGGAGCTGAAAGAAAGGGAGATGGAAGGGGATATATTTAACAAACACTCTCATAACCCCGGTATTTGTTATTATTACTATTTTTTAGAATATCATTTTATTCAGAATTCCATGAACAATAAACTACAAGATAATGCATGAGATATACTCATAAGGAACAATTATTCAGTGCCTAACAAATGTACTGGATATATGGGAGTAAGTTTTGCAATCTTTGACTTCACGAGAGGATATTTCAGTCTGTAACCCTGGGTTTTCAGCAACTTATTAAAAGCGATCTACAAAAAAGCAAAGTAGTTGTCATCATCATTGTCACCATCCTCATGTTTATTATTTCTTCTACAGTAGCAGCCATTGAATCAGGGGTAGATAGCACTAATTCCAGACTTTAAGAAAGTTTAAAGTTAAGCAAATGCCTAAAAGCCGCCACCTGGTGGTCAGCGGCCGTCACCGCAGCCCCTGGGCTCTCCCTGAGCCGCCAGCAGTGGCGCTCCAGCGAGGTCCAGGAAGGCTTGGGGGGCATGTGGGAAGGAAGGAATAACAATAAGTAAGCAAATAAATAAATGAATAAATAAATAAATAAATAAAGCCTTAGAAGAGCCTGAGAGAAAATAAAAATCCATCCATAACTTTCGTAGATCACATTAGGAACCAGGGTGGGAGAGAAAGCAGGAGTGGGACTGTCTTCTGGTTAGCTAAGGGATAACAGCTTACAAAATCTGCCTGATTTGTAGGGCTATCAGCTGGCATATCGAAGAATCTCATTTGTAGAACTTACTGCAGCTTTAGATAAAAAAAAATGAGCCTGTCTAGCTCAGATTACAGCTGTAATAGTGAATTAAAATATTAATCAACTATTTGGACTTCCAGGCATACTTCAATCATGTTCATGCTATATAATTCCCTTCTGGCATCTTAGCTCTTTGCGGTATGCTGAATAAGTCCACCTGTAACTGCCAGGACAATACAGTATGATGCAGGGTCAGGGTACGGGATTCTTGACTTGTTTTATTGCCTTCAACTATTAATTATTAATATTACAGGACATGAATTTGCAAGGAATTAAAATATAAACTTTTCAAACTGAATAAATCAGTAACCAGCTGTCAAGCAGAGGTTTTTCTGAATTTATGCTGCAGTTTATCTATAACTTTCTTAGATCTTCTTCTTCTTCTTCTTCTTTTTTTTTCCTGTTGTTTCACATTTCTCAAAACACTTGTCATATCTTGTGGACATTAGGATCTAAAGGAGATGAAAGCATTTGACTCAAAGGATGGGAGGGATATGTTGGGTCAAAATACATCATGTTTCCATGTCAAACTCTTCAGTAGTTGGACTGCTCTTAAGAGTGCAGAGGAGAGCTCTTACCAAGTGCTCTCACTGTACTAGCAGGGCTGCTTTTACAGCTCAAAAGTTACCTAAATACACTGTACATCAGCCACATTTGGCCTGACAGAAGAGCAGGTAACAAGCCTAATGGCCCTCACATTACTGCAGTTTACAGCTTGGCTAGAAAGCTAGGACAAGGGGCAACTCCAACCCACAAGCCAAGACTCATGTCAGAGGCTACAGCTCTCTATGGAGTTAATAGTGTTTGGAGTACAGGGCAGCTGTGCTGGGTTATCTCCTGCTCAAGGCAGTCTGGTGTCAGAAAACTCCATGTTGTCCCTTGAGAGTTTCGTTTTCCAGCAGGGCTTTCCTTGCACCCAATGGGATTCTTCCATACATGGGTCCCCAGAAGCTTTCCCTGCCTCTCCCTTTATTGCATGGTGAATGTAAGGTCCTAAATATAAACTGTTCTGAACTACTCATAGCTGCCTAAAGTGAACAAAGCCCGTGCTGCACATCCCTCCCCAGAGCAAGAGTTTTGCTGCTGGCTCCCTTAATTACTATATATAAAACAAGTTTTGCAGATTTTGAGAACAATTAACAGAGTGCAAATCCCTTCTCCACTGCTGCAGCTCTTATCTTAAGAGAAGGGCGATGATAACAGCAGGAGTTTCTTCTTTTAGAGCCTGACCTGCTGAATGCTGCTGAGGTAAGGCAGAAGAAGGTGCCTGGGGTGCTGCTCGTATCACTCAGCCCTGGATAAATGTGCGTGTCAGGGAATTTAAGGGCTACAACTCTGGAATCTGTCTTAAGTGAAAAATATGCTAAAAATGTGCAGCTGAGCTCAGGATCTAGTTGGTTTCTCTTATCTTTTCTTAGACAATAAATACCCTGGAGAACAACTTAAATGGGGATTGCTGTCCTAGCAGTATGGTAGGAACTTTTTCATCCACTTTCCGAAAAGGCATTTGCATGGATAGATGAGTAATGCATGTACATTATAATAATAACAAAATCTCTGCTTATACTGGAGGGAAACAAATCACTCTGGCCCACTGTATAGCAAATTATCTCTCTTTTTCCTGCTTAATTCTGGGGCCTGAGAATGTTAGCCAGGCTCCTCATATTCTCTGTGCCCTCAGATTCCACCTCTGTCACTAGGTCTGCTTGCAAGAGGGTATATAAAAAGTGCAAAAGTGCCTGCAAAAGTGGTGTGGATTATCAGCTCAGTTTAATTTATAACTGGCATGGCTGGAATAACTCAGATAGATAGGTTCTCGATTATGCTCAACCACTGACTACCTTTATCATTTTGACTTTTTTAATATGCCTATACAAAAAGTTACCCAATCCTTCCTCTGTTTATTATCTTTTAGGAAACCGAAAGAAATGCCTGTTGTGCCTGGCTATAATCAATGTTGTGTTTGTTTGCATTCACCACGCATCCAGGTTCATGGAAAGATAAGGCCCGCAGTATTCAAAAAAAAAATCTCATTTTTCCTTAAGAAAAAAAAAAGATCAATTCAAGGACAGTGTGATTTTCTTTTGAGTGAACTGTTTCTACTCTTTTTCAAAACCATCTCTAGACAAGAAGAGTTACTCAATTAAATCTAATTATTGAAGTCATGATGAGTGACTCCATATAATATGAAAATGTGTAAACACACGTAATACAGAAACAGAAGAAAAACCTGAATCATTCATAATCAAAGTTTTGCTGGCTAAAAGCTTAGTTGCAAAGGTATCTAATAGCCATGGAAAAAGATGTGGGTTAAACAGTATGTGTTTTTTAAGTTTTCATATATGTGATATATGTCCTGTATAATACAAACAAAATATAACTCTGACATTACAAAGAATGAAGCACCCATCTTTCCTATCCCCATCTTATAACTGCAGATATAAGAAAGTTGGGAATTGTTTAATCCTTACTACATAATAATGACAAATAATGATTAAGAAGCAAATTTTCTTCATTCATAAGAAAGTTCCCAGTACTTTGATATATGTCATAATTCAGATCCATTGCAGTTCTCAAAAGCTGGGCTAATAAATTATTAGTTAACAAATCCTTTCACTGTTCAGTTACATGTGTGAGAAGGAGATAGGAAATTGTGTTTCAGTAGGAGCTCTTTATATATCTGTTAGGCAAAAGTGATTTTACAGGAAGAAGTAATTCTTACCTCTTTGCCTGAATTCCTGTAGGATAGTATCGGGAACAAGATATGCCATCCCAAGCACAGTAGGGATCTCGAGCGAGACAGCAGTCGGCACAGGCTGTACCGTACATGTCACACTGATGGAACTTGATTTGCGCTATGACCGACTCAGACCCAACATAGAGCTGTTGCTGTAGAAAACATGGCACATTCAGTTAATCTCTTAAAACTTCTGTAGCTGTTTTTTTTTTCCCTAAAACATGTATATATAAATATATATATACACACACACAAGTATGGTTGCTTGCAACTTGTGCATCCACTGTGTGCCTGAAGGTAGAAGGGTTATTCTGTAAGAAAGCCTTCAATTACAGATTAACTCTAGTGCGTGAGGACAAAAGAGTAGAGAGAAGGTAAAAAGAAAGGTTTATTTGATCATTTCCTAGCTTCCAAGTTTCAAATCTATAAGTCAGCATCTGAATAGTGAGGTTTTATGTTTGTATTTCTCCCTCAGTGTAGTTTCTTGTTTCTCTTTTCATTTGCCTGTAACATAATCAATCTGAGAAAGTAACGTGATGTGAACAATTTTAATCAAAGAAGTTCAGATTTACCAAAATTGTAAGTCTTAAAATGGGAGTTATCAGGTAAAATCAACTGTTGATGTGATTACTTACAATATTAGGGACATATTCACATGCACAGTAGTATTGTGATTTGTATTATCCTTAAGTACATAAATTATAGACAGACTTTTTCTTTCTAGTACTGTGAAATATTTCTATGCAAATTGATTGATTCATTTTTTCATCAAATTATTTCATTTTTTTTCCAGCACTAATTTTAAGTCTCTTTCAATTTTCTAAAGTCACATAATTGTTCTATTCAAAGCAAATGAAAGATGATCAGTCTGATTCATAGGAGGCTGACATAATAAATTCAGGAGAGAATAGCTTGAATTTACAGAGAATTTGAAAAATATCTTGCTGATAAATGTAAATGGAATAAACACAGAAATAAACAGTGTTCATTGCAATGCAAACTGCATGAGCACTGCTTACTTTCATGGAATGCCAGTCAGAAAAAGGACTCCTAATGGATACTACATTATGTTTATTGTAATCACCAAACTTCCTCTCTAATTCTAACCCTCAGACCAAGTCTTCAAAATCTTATGTTTTATAATTGTTTAAGGCTGGAAAATATATATAGCTCATTTATTCTGAGCTGCCTATTCCAAGACATGAAATTTAATCCAGACACACACTTCTTATTCCTAATTACACCTATGTTTCTATGTTTATTTAGGCCATAAAATTTAAACTCCCAAAAATGCCAGAGGAAAAGGAAAGACTTATAACAGCAATGCAAGTAACTCAAGAGGGCAGACATCCTTCTTGCCTGCAAAGCTTGCAGTACGACTGTCCTAAAAGCATGAGCAATACTTTCAGTGAGACATAAAAGCTGAGCTTTTCTCTTTCTTCTCTTAGCAGCGGTAATGTCTACCTCAACTACTTGCGCACCAGAGGAGGGAAAAAATCATTCAAAACCTCTTTTTTTTTGACCTTGGAGTTAGTCTGTCAAGGTCCTTACAATCAGCACAAATAATAGGGCAGAGAAGCTACATAATCTTTTTTCCCCTCACAAGCACAATTAAATCGTACTTTCACCCACAGATCTCATTCTGAGGAGACAATTATTGGTGCCAATCCTGACACTAGGAGGTATTCCAACATTAAATTAAATGGATCCTATTTCAGGAATAAATTCATCTGTCATCAACGAATTGAACTTACTTACTCAGTCTTGCTATTGCTTTATTATCAGTTCTGTGTATCCCCACCACACACACACACACACACACAATAGGAAGCCATTCTGATGGCTGACTTTTTATATTTGGTTCTCTTTATATAGTTCTTTTTTTTTATGTTTGGTTCTTTTTCAGTCTCCTCTGATATCTTGCCTTGACTTTTTACAAGAAAGTTTATTCTTCAGACAGTGATCGCTTTGGTGGCCCTTCTACAGTTCTCTCCAGAATTTCCATATCCTCTTGAATTAGTGTAGTTGGTAACAGCAGCCCTTTCATGAACTGGTTGCAACAGAGACAGATTACCTCACTTTTTATGCAACATCTCCTTTTTACACTTCCACCACAAACTTTTAACTGCAACATTTTTACAGGCGAAGGAAATTTCCAAAGCAATACCTAACTCCTTCTCCAAATAATCACTTAGGTGAGTACTGGACAAGCTTGCCTCCAGAGCTTCTTCCACAGTCCACAGAAAAAAAAAGATAGATTCTTTCAGAAAAAAAAAATCAGAAAAAAAAATAGAATCATCCTAAGAGAAATTTGTCTTTCTACTCTAATATAGAAAGAATATGAATCAATAAACCACACAGACAGAACTGATTTGTTTGGGTAAAACCCTCCTCCTGTTAATGCAATCTTCATTTCATTGCTTGCACGTAACTCCATTATGTGTACCCAATGTTACGTCACATGTCCATACTAAGATAAAATCGTCTGGTGCTACTGTTGATGTCTGGGACAAGGTAATGATGAGATCTACCTACAAGAGTAATCAAATGAGGTATTTGTGTTAGACTAGCAGAAACTCAGCCATGGTGAATTGAATTGAATCAGAACAGCCCTGCCTTTCACGGGGAGCAAACACTGAACATGTGGGAGTGCCAGTAAGGATCGCTTTGCACTGGTATCCCCATCAGCCTGAATTTAGTCTATCAGCATTTATCAGCAAGGATCTCCTCCTAGAGTTTCTGTATCCATCAAGTTAATCCCTGCTGTGATTACTATGCCAATAATTCATGAATCAGATACTGCCTTTTTCTTGCTTTGAAATGAATAGTAGTATGAACTAAGGAGATTTAAACAGTTTTAATTTTAGACTTGAAAAACATAAGTGGTTCACAAAGAAACAGAACATGTTAACTCTAAGTTTATGTTACAAAACATTATTAGACTGGATCTCACTAGTCTGCTGTTTCTATATATTTTATACCTTTGTTACATAAGAGTTATACAGTCTTCATATTTTAAACTCATCAAATACTTGCCCTTTTTGAAGAGATTTCCATAGAAATGACGGGAACTGGCTCCTAGGAAATAAGAAACAAATGCCTTTTTACCATCACAATAAATTAGGTATAATAGTGTTGATTATTACTTATTATGTGCAGCTCTGGTAAATGTTTTAATTTTCTTTGAGTTCTGTTGCTATAGGAAAGTGTAAGGAAATTGTGTTTTTGAGAATTTTTGCTTTAAAGGAGTTTGTTTAAAAATCAACCAACCAAAACCTATAATTCAAGATTATCAGATCCACAGGAATGCTGCAATTGCCCTGTCAAACATGACATCTTGCCACTGCTAAATACTTCTTGTGCTACTTGAGAGTGGTAAGTGGAGTGTTCTTTATAGCAAAACATTAACTGGAGATAAGATAAATATAACAGGAATTTCTTCTCCTAGCATTTCCTCTTTGTCTTCTGCTCAGGTTTCCTGGGATAAAAGTAAGACACAGCCCTTAACAGACATATTGAAAACAAGGAGTATCAAGAGGAGCAATTTCAGTGCTTCTCCCCAGATGACAAGTCTATAGACACAGTGCTTATAAATTCAGGTTGGTGTCAATTTAAATACCTAAATTTGGATGTTAGGCCTTGCCTATGGAGTAGTTAGTTAGGCTTCCTACTTTATATGGTTTTATATGGCATGAAGTGCTGTGAATACTAAGTATAAGGATTTCATTTTATCACATGGGCCACACGCCAGATACTGAGGGCTAGTCTTGATCAATGGCTAGATAACATAATGGTGGCTTGTCTCAGTAGGACTCTGGTTTTCCTGTAGTAAACACTGTTTAAATTGCCTCACACTTTTTGAACTTTGCTCTTTTTCTTGCTGGACTTTCATCAAGCTTTAGAGATTCTAGGTAAATTTTTGTGCTTGCAGTTATATCCTTTTAAATACTTACTAGGTTATGAGATTAAAAAAAATAAAATACAGTAAGTTTCTAATAAAAATTGCACTATTTAAACAGAGTGCTTCAGTACTTGGGCTGCAACTCCATTTCAGAAAAACTTCAGTACAAAATGAAGATTTCCTGCCATAAAATTACTAGATTTTTTTGACAGTTTCTTGTGTGTTTCTTTCACGTGTTAGGCATTTTATTCTGAAGCAAATTCAAACAGTGATATATGTGCTTTGTATACAGCACAATGCACCTTGAATACTTGCAGCTCTTCAAGAATCACTTCTTCCATTGATTCTTTGTCTTGATTGTAAATTGTAATTACTTTCAGCACAACTCCATTATCTGTGAAAGGATTAAAGAATGTTAGTGGTTATAACTAGTGGAAACTTTTAAATGACCTTCAACAAATTATTAAAATAACTACTTCAAACTAATAAAATTATAAATACATATAATCTGTTGCACATTGCTATTACTCTCACTGATGACAGTTCTTACTGTTAGAAAACATGGACATGTGACAATTTGTAAAACAAGACCCAGAAACACTGTGACATGCCTAAAATGATCTGACAAATAAGAGAGTCAAGAATACAGTTTAAATGGTCCTGATCTCCATAGTTAATTTACTAGCATTTTTCAAACTCAAAATCATAACTCTTTGATGATCTGCAAAAAGAACAAAGAGGACAGCAATGTAAGAAGAAATGAAAGCAGGCAGAAGCTCAGTTCCATCAAGGCAGGGAAATGTATAATGGTTTTAATTCTAGGAGATGAGATCTGATTTAATGCTAGTTAGGAAAATGCTAACTATCCTTAATAGCTGATAGCAGCTCTGCACCTCCAGGCAAGAGTACGAACACCTGCAGGGGTTCATTACAGGGGGTTCTCTCTCCCCCACTATGGACCACTGAGATGCTATTGAGCAGAGGATGTTAGTCAGCAGAAGATGGACCAGAGAAGGGCTGCACTTTTTAAAAGTTTAAGAAACACTGAAGTTTGGATCTTTCTCTCTGTCACTACAGAGAGAATTTCTCTGTTACAGGAAATTAAAAAACAAGAACAGCATCTGGTCTTCTACCACTTCAGCTTTGTCTTGCCAACTATTATTAGAATAGCCTTGCTTTCCTTAATCTGAAAATCTGTCATCAACTATGGCAAATATCGCTTCCTCTCTTCTGCTATTTTCAGTCATCTTTGATTTACAGGGGAAATATTCAGCAGACAAACACTGGGAAGAAACAGTTCAGGAAAAGATCAAAGGGGCAAACCTAAAGAAGAACCATTAAAAAGTGCGGTCATATACCACTGCTCAAAGAGCAAATGTAATCAAAGGCATCCATTTCGTGAGGGGACAGTTAAATTGCAGTTTGGGCTCAGATTTTCATAAATAAGTCCCTCTTCAAATCCTGTTGACAGACATGTGGAATGTTAGGCTTAACATGCAGACTTCTCCTTTCATAAACCTTTCTAACCTATGCAGCTATCCTAGGGAAACTCCTCCTATGCTGGAGGAGCCTGTACATTGATGTTACACTGCAGGTTTTGGACTCAGATGAAAGAAGATTAACTCTTTCCAACATTCTAATGCCAAGGGAACCTCTCGGTTTTGGTTGTTTTGTTTTGGACAAGAGTTTTGCTGGTGTAGAGATTGGGGAATTTGTATTAGATTCTCTAAAGCCAGAATACCTATGTTAGAATTTCTTGCCACCTGAGATTAGACATTTCAAGAAGTCTAAGCAGCTGCTGGGCACCAATCCAACACAGCTCTAAAGTACTTACTTAACTGTAAAGAGTAGTGCTACTGGTTTCAGCTTTGCTCAAAAGAGGACTTGTACACAGGTATTTGATACAATATCCCAGTTACAAATGCAAGTGCAAAATACGAAAAATCTGGTGACCACTATAAAATCTGCTGTAGGAATTATCTAGAGGCATAAGTGATGCAAATGATGGCCTAATCTTTTAGATCACATATTGATTTCAAAATTTAAAAAGCTTAGAAAACAGTACTAATATAAGCTTTTGTTGTTTCGCAAACATTATTGTTTTGAATGTTCTCAACACTGAAATGTGCTTATCAGATAAATTTCATTAGTAAAAAATAATTCATTGTAGGAGTGTTCCTTGACAAAGGGATTTGTGACACCATTGCTGTTGTCAAATGTGAATGTATGAATCCTTGGATACTTTCCAGATAGATTAGATGTGTCCAAATTCACATCTAGTTCCAAGTCTTTCTCTTATTTTATTTATTTATTTATTTATTTTTCTCACATACCTTTGCTGACTGCTTAGTATAAGGGCAGTTCTGTGATATATTTGAGCTTATTCATATTTGTTTGGTAAATGTTTAAGAATAATCCTCTTTAAACAAAGACTATACATTTTATGAAAACAGTGGAAGAGGAGGAAAAGAAATCTTGGCAGAAAGCTTCTAACAATTTCCTTTTGAACTGTAAACCTGGGGATCGTCTTCTTTCCTTGAGCTATGTCGTACGTAATGTAGGTTTAAAAGCTGTCATTTTGTTTTTAACAGTATCAGCTAGACTTGAGATCATCAGACTTGGGGAAGACAAACTTTGGAATAAAGCCAGTATCTTGCACTTATATTTTTGAAAATTGTATCACTTCTTTTTTGGTGGAGTCTCAGCTCAAAACTGAGTTATGCTCAATTCTGCTGAACTGCTTGTGTTCTTAAGTTTTAAAAATAAGTTCATTTGTTCAGGAATTGAATTTAAATATCATATTAAAAAAATCTTAATTCTACACTTAAATATATCTTCCCAGTCTTTTCAGCTGTTTTCAACCCTTGTTTTCTACCATTGCTTTTTATGTATAGCTTTAGATATGCAGTTAACATTTTTTTGCATGCTATCACTGTGGTGAAATGTATGTCTGGAATGACTGATCTCTTTTGTAAGGCAACTAGTCGTTTACCAATGAAGAGTAGCTTAGTCATCAAAGGGTGATTGTTTAAAATAAATGCTGGCTTTATCATTTCTGGACTGTACACAACTTAGCTTCATTCATTACAAAGTTCAGAAAGTTATTACCTCAGTATTTCTCTTAACTTTAATTTACCTGTGCCAATAAATAAGACATCATATTGCCCGTCTTCAGCTTCCACTCTATCCACTGCTATTTGCTTAAGATTGTACTTTCCATCTGTTTTAACTAGTATTGGTCTCTTATGAACAGGCTTGATGGGCTGATACATGAGTGGGTGGCTCCTTGCAAAATGGACAGCTTCATCAGGATAGTCTTTGGTGGTAGTGTACAGACCGCCATTTACTTTGCTGGCACACTGCAAAAACATAAAACACAGATTATCCCTGTGGTTTGGTAAAGAAATAGAGATGAGTCCAGGTTTCCAGGGGAAAGACAACTCTACACAAAGCCCAGCATAAAAATTACAGAAAACTACAGTAGGATCTGGGATAGTGTTTTGTCCACTGTACATGCATGTACATATGCATGTATGGTTACTAATGATAAGAAGCAGAGAAAGGAAATGCTGAGTTGAACCTTGTCATTCTCATGTCCAGGGAGAGCCATCCTAAGACATGCTAAAAGCTTATATTTGACCTCTTTTTTTCAGTTATATCTCTCCCTGAATGGAGTTTATGCACAGATAAATATTATCACACTCTTGATGCATATGTGTGAATGATATGAATACAATCAAATGTAAAAGCCAAAATTTTATGTAGGAAAATTAATCATATACGCAAGGTCTATTGATATCTTGGGGAGACAGTGAGGTCTGTACAACAACGTCAGACACATTTTCAAAAATATGCTTTTGTTTAAAATAAATTTTTATTTTATGAAGAGGTTGTAGGGGTGAAATTTTGAAAACTGAAACATTTAATATTCACAAAAAAAAAAAACGCCATAATGTTTATTTCTTCCCCAAATCTCTTTACCATAAATCCGTTAGGAAAGGAGAAAGTTGTGTAAAGACAGCAGAATAGCAATGCTTGACATCAATCTCTGGTTTAGTTAGTTTTTACTGTGAAATGTATCACCATAAGAAATTAAAATGATGCCCACAGCAACAGTAATTCTTGATCTCACGACTTCTAACAGTATTACATTTAATGCCAATTCCTAACTCATGAGGGCAGTATCACAGTTTAGCTTGAAATCCCAGTGTTTGCTTCGCTCACCCTACCATTTTGTAAAACAAATACACTTTATTTCAATGATTGATTGATTAAAAGAGGTTTACTCCTTTGGTCAAATGTGCAATTTAGGCATAATTTCATGTGTTAGGCATAGAAGTTAGTTTAAGATGCTTTGTAAAGGACAGGATATAGTGTTCCCAGTTGAACATTGATTCTACATTTCCAATCTGCCTCATGATGTCTAATTGAAACCATTTATGATCAAGCTGGAAATATTTCAGTAACTATTTACGTTCACATTTACAATGTGGTTTTAAGAAGCATTTCAAGCAAAGCCACAGTAGCAGGCTCTCCCTATTTAAATTGGGTTTTCAATCAATAAAATGAAATAAAATACTCTTTATGTTTACTGGAAACAGTAATTTTAAACTTGTGGTCAACTGTAATTGACAGTAACAAACTCCTGCACTTGTCAAGTGGGGCTCTGTTTGTTTCTACTTTTGGGGCTTAGCTACAGGAAAGTATTTGTTCACTGTTGACTTTGAAGTAATTGTCTAACCAACCTAGTGATGGAATTTCTCCGGCTGTTTGCAATAAAGAAACAGGTTTTGAACATTAAAACAGGCTAGATCTCTGCTTTTCATGCACCACACAGTGAATAGGCATTCAAAACGTTCACTGTTAAATGAACATGCATTGCCAAGTTCCCTTGCAAAGTTCTAGCCCTGGAGATATTTAATATAAATGATCCTTCACAGACTTTTCATTTTTAACCAAATAAATCTTTTTTTTTTTTTTTTTTTTTCCCAGAGAGAAACCAGCAGCTGCCCCTGAAGTCTATTAACATCATTTTTGAGGTGGCTAATGTCATTCTCAAAAGCATCACTATCTAATACACTAAGTGAATCAGCAGAGTAGGAACCTGGGTTATGGGAGAAGTAATGCTTCCAGCAGACGTTAGAGAGTGGAAGATTGCAAAGACTGTCTAACAGGGGTTTTCAATCTATTTAGCTTCAAGCTCTTTTCTCATTGCTTGCAGACTTTTTCTTTCCCCATTCAATCATTAAGATCAAAGAAAGATGATTCTTGGAGGTACTTAACCATAGTTTATTTTTGATTCTTTGTCACTGTCACTCATATATTTAACTGGCAATGGCAAAGGCTTCCATTTACCTGTGTGCTGACCATTCTTTGGAGTGTGAAAGCCAGCACTGTGGTCTAAAGCCCAACACAAACTATATTTTCATGCTACTGGATTTAAAAAACCTCTAAACAGTGCCCTGAATGAGCAGTGAAAAACAAACGTAAATTCTATTAACTAAGGCTGGCTAGTGAACTAGCCCAGCCTCCAGTGTGCTCTCCAACCTACAGAGACAGATAGGATTAAATTGATTACCACTTGGCACAGACCCAGTTCCACAGTTAGCTTGTTCTCTGATATTGGGAAAATTAATTGCTCTGTTCTTTCATATGTGTTTCAGCTCTTATGTTTTATCATTGTCAATTCTGCTAGAGTTCTAGTTTGACATCTATCTTTCTTCCTAAAGAACACCATTTAAACTTTCATTGTTAATGGATATCAAATATATGATGACTGTAGTGATTAATACTGAATTCCTGCTCATGCTTATCTCTGATCCAGGTAAGATTTCTAATGTGTTCTACTACCTGGGGAAAAAAGTAATATAACTGAGAATTTGGACCACATCTTCCCTCTGAAATACACAGCAATTCTACAGTTCAGGCATGGGATTGTCTCAGTTTTATTTGGTCATTTATAAATGTTATAATTTTTATATCAATGATCAAACAGGAAAGAATTCTCCTATTTCACTCAAATATTACTTATCTGTTTTTCTATCCTGACTCAATACCCATGACAGACTTTGATCCACATCAGACAAGGGAAGAAAAAGCATTTGGTATTGACATCAGCATTATTATAGTGATAATTAACTAGTCAATGTGGTTAAATCATATTTAGAGTGTTTAAATACCAGACAAGCTCTTTTATGAAGCATCCTCTTCTGCATTTAGACTTGTGCCTTTAACCTCAAGAGAAGCAGAGGAAAATCGTAATTTAAAGTGAAAGAGGATGTGTATTTAAAATCATGCTACAGGGAGAAAAGCCATATTGTCATGATAAGTTAATAGGGCTTTCACCTCTCATTTCTGTGATTCAGTGATAAATGAATTGCATACAATGTTTACTTATGCATATGAGTGTTTTTATTATAAAGGAGAATATTGATTCAGTTAGCAAGCAAAAAATAACATCAATAGTAAAGCTCCAGCAACAGTTTATTCCACTGCTAAGATCAAGAGAACAAACTCCCAGCCTATAGAGGATAAAGAGGTGAAGTGTGAAAGTTGTATGCGGATTTTAGAGCTATGAGAAGTATCTCAACGCCTCAAAGTCAAGAATCTGAAAAGGTGTGGGGAGAAGAAGAAATCTCCAATCTGATCCTTCCCTGGGTTATCCTGGCATTGCCTACTGTGATTTCTTTGCCTTCGGCAGGATTCCTCCTGACTTGGAGCAGGATGTGAAAGGTGAGGGAGACACTGGCTGTGCCTGACCTGCGAGACAGGTCTCTGCGATGCAAAGAGCACCCTCAAGTACCACTGATAGGCAGTGGCATGCGGGACTGCTCTCCTCACACCCCGACCTGGTGAAAATCCCTGCCTAAGATATTTCTATGATAAAAGCTTCAGAAACACCTAAAAAGAGGGGGAAATAGAAACAAAGCTTGAGATGAGGATTATGTGTGATACCTGTGAAAAATCAACAGACATTAGAAATTCCTCACAGAAATTCAGTACTTCTGTAAGTAATGTCAGTGATTTGCTCCAGAAACTTTATTCAACGACTGAAGCACATAAATACCGAAAAGAACAACCCTTCTGCTGACAGCTCCTGTATAACTTCAGAGTATCCTGTAGTAGATGCCAGCTGAATTGTATATTCAAAATATGTCTTGTTTCTTTTCTTCATTTGCTTCTTTCCACTCAGGAAAGAGAAATGTTTATAAAGAAACATATGTGAAAATTATGGAAAGCCTGAGCATTTTCACTCAGGAATCTGATCTGGGGGTCATAAAATCTAACTCACTGATCTCTCTGAGCAAAGCAACATATTTAAGCATGCTGGATCATTACTTCTAGAACGAACCAAGCTTGATAAAAGGTTCTCCAATGGTGGAGGATTTGCCTCAGAAAATGATTCTTCTGATTAGTTACATTTGTTAAGATCTGCATCTAATTTCTATTCTTGCACTGATCTAAGTTATTGAAATGTGATGTTTTCAAAAAGGAGGTGAAAAAAAGGAATCAGAACCAAGCAATTTAACAACACAAAATTATCCTTCCCCTCCTCCTCGCTTTAACATTTTCTCACTCTATCAATCACAAACTTCTATGGTTTGGCAGACAATAGAAAGAATTGCCTTGTGTAAGTATCTTCCTCTGTATCTGAACGTAGCATCTGATAAAACTTCTAGAGATGCCTCTCCTTTGCTTATTGCCTAAGATCCTAACTTTGGCATCATAGGAACTAATCACAGAACTTCATAGGATTTTGAAAAACTCTATGTACTTGACTCCTGTGATTTCCTTTGTGAAAAATCTATTGTTATAGTGACTGATAGAACTTTCTGCCATTTCACACAATTCCACAAATACTAGAATATACTTATATTTAAGTATATATATCCTAAACTGTGAAATCAATAAGACTTGTACATTAGTACTAGGCTATTTTTTTCTTTCCAAATTCACTTACATTAACAAAAGAGTAGAGAATAGATTGTACTTACTGAACCAGGTCTAGGATAAGGTACTTTTCCTTCATATAGAGCCCAGTGGTATTCTGGTCCTTCTTTATGAGCGTATGGTCCATTGAAAGCTGCTCGAACACTTGCCATATGGTAGACACATATAGCATATCCTCTAAATATATTGCTGTAAAGTAAAATTCAAAGACATTATTAAA
This sequence comes from Tinamus guttatus, assembly GCF_000705375.1. Next base: position 13,192 of record NW_010579218.1, on the reverse strand, counting down.
ACTGTATATCACACATTCATTACATGTAATAATGGTGTTACTATGTAATTAAGCCTATTTCAACGGTGCGATGGGAAAAAAAAATCTTCATGTTTCCTGTATGCTTTTCTCATAACCACTGTGTCTGATGTTCTTTAATGCAGTATTTAACATATTTATAACATTTCTTTGAGACATCTTGGTACTGTTATACCACAATTTGGGGTTGGTAAACAGACATACTAGCTCTAAATTACTTGTTTACAGACAGACAAAAACAGGCAACAAGACTCAGGTCTTTTTGTCTTTGACTAGTGATCTGAACAGTTGAGTATTTTCCTTCTCTTAACTTTTTCCTATTCTTTGCCTCTTGGAAAGGATATTGACAGAAATGAACAAGAATCTTTCTATAATATTGGACAGGAATATTGGAGAGACCATAAAGATCACTGTATAGATCAACCTTTATGAAAGCATCTTTGCCACTTCTAAATTTTAGGAACAAAGTTCCAAGAATAATTTTTTTTCTTTTTTTTTTTATGTAGCCATTAATGATACCAACAAAACAATCATCTCTGAGGAATCCATAACTTTAACTAGGTATGATCTAATTAATTCATATTGTTTGCATAGTGAAGCAGTAAGAAATGCTAGGTACCTGCATCCCTAGTAGACCAGATCTGCCATACTTCCAAAAATGTGAATCGGGAGACCAAAATGTTGGCAATAACACAGCTGCTCCCCTCAACCAGTAGCAGCCTAAGTTAACCATTAGATCACTACAAAACAGTGCAGCATGCTAACACATATGATGCAGCTACTATCTCCTCACTAGGTTGTTCAAACTTTCCCCTACTGCTGTTATAATTTATTCTAGTTGTTTACCTTGTAGTGTTGAAGAGTCCAAATATCACTGGGTTTTTGTTATCCCGAGTTTGTAGTAAAAACACATCCTCTGTAAAATGTAAATGCAGTGTTATTGATAGCAAAGTGCTTTTCTCAGTCCCAAAAGAGACAGTTTGTTGTTTGTTAAAGGCGTGGTCTTTCTTGACTCATATATGTTACTTGATTTCATGCAGGTATTAAAATCTTTAAAAAAAATCTTAAAAAAAGAGTAAGTAAAGGCATAACTGATCATAGTCAACTCTGTACGTATAAAGATTCATATATCCTGGAATCAAAACACTGTCAACTATTTTTTCTTAATGAAAACAAGTACAGTATTTAAGGGATGAATTATCATAATATCATATGATTTTTTTTGTTCTATTTCAGACTAGGATATTTACCTAATTCATCAAAATGTGTATCAATTCCATTTCTCCCTGGCACAGAGCAGACTAGCCTGGTTTTGAGGAAAGTGCTCCATTTATTCACCAGCATCCGTTGTCCTCCCATATCATTCTGTGCAGAAAGAAGCAAATGCTGTAATTTGATGAGTAAGTCCAGAAGCACAAAAAGCTCTGCTGAATTACCCACTCATATATTGCAATGGCAAAGCATACATTTTCAAAACACATGTGAATTACTGATACTGTTTCTCTGCAGTCAGTTGCCACCAAGATTACAATGATCATGTCCAGCTGTTCATAAAGAGCCATATCATATCAATGAGTAGTTTGAACTGTTATAACCCTTTTATATTTTTCTTTACTGGGCTTACATTGCACTTCAGCAAAGCTTAGCTTTGCTTTAGAAACTCACTGCTTCACTGGTGTCTTGAATCTGTCTATACAGTAGGTACAGCTGTGACTGAAGGAAATGCAAGTATCTACATGGTGCTCTAACAATGTCTCAGAAACTCAAAACAATTTGTCCTTTGTTGTGCCTGACTGTTGAGACTATAAAGAAGGGGAGAAGGATTAGTACTACTTAGTAGAAGGGCTCTGTAACCTTCAGGTAGCACCCTCCAAAGCATACAAACCTTTATACTCAGGTAGATTGTATAACTGAACTATAAAACTGTTTTAAGTTCACAAGACTCTTCTCAAAACATTACTGAAATTAACTGATGTACTCAACTTTACATCAATATCTTACAAAACCAGAAAAATAGAAATAGATTAGCAGCTCCTGAATTCTCAAGTCTGGACAACTCAGCTGAAAATGTGAAAGCTGGAAAAAACATTTATTAGTAGTCTTATTATACTCTGTATTTTTGGTATTAAATTTTATTTATAGCATACAGAGGGGAAGTTAGCTTTAGTTAGCTAGGGTCTAGATGATAATGCATGCAGAGTTTTGGACCTGTGGAGGATAAAGGTCTTAGGATTTTGATTAACCCATGTTTAGAGATAAAAAATTCAGGTGGATATATTTCAGAAAAGAGGGAACTGTTAAAATAATATATTCTGAGTTTTAACAGAACATAGGCTACATGCGTTAACTGATGCTATATTTGCCTGGAGGGTAAGGTAAAGGACTGAAAAAGTAACTTTTTTTTTTTTTTTCCCTTTCAACTAGCGAATAAAGAAAAAAGCCTTACCGCACACACACGTCCTACTCTGGTATAGATGGCATGGGTGCTCGTCTCTGCCTCCAATGCTTTTTCAGTGAAGAAGAAATATACTTTGTTATCATCATGGTCCTCATTGTCAGGAATCATGTAAGAGCCAACAAACTTTGGTTCTTTAAAAGAAAATAAAGATGGGTAGAGGACTAAGTTAATTAAAACATTATTTACTTCGATCTTTAAAATCAATTAGTAACAAGAAGGAAAACAAAATGAAAGAATGAAATATTTGCTAGTCAGAGAACTATTGGGGAACAGGGTGATTGAAACAGGAAAAAAATATCATGTGTGTAAATACCTATGTAACATGTGGAAAATATTAGTATTAAACTATTCTTGTAGCTCCAACTCACAATCAATATTTCTTTTTTTATGTGAACAAAAAATCTCTTTCCAGTCCTGTTCTCTGGGGTTTATGTATTTTAATTTGGGTTAGAATAAAATCTGGCGGTGTATTCACTAACACTGATAGGAATGCCAACCTCAACTTCAGCCAAACAGCCTGTTAGATAAAGAAAAAGGTCTGATAGTTCAGCCAATAGATGGTGTACTGTCTCATAGTCAGAAGACTGTTTGTGTGCTTCTGTTGTGAAATAAAAACCTTCTGAAATTTTCCTTGTTTTAACTTTTCACTGCTAAATTGAAACTGCAAAGTTTGAACTGTAGTCTGTGCTGTCTGCCTTTTAATGTAAAACCAGGCAGAACAATGAACAATTCCATCCACAGGACTGGGATGGAGCTTTTACTAGTTTGTTAAATGAGAATGGCATTCATTTCATTGGCAAGAGTTGTTAAGAAGCAGTGAATAACATAAGCATTTTCTAAATTATTCTTCTGTATGAAAATAGTCTTATTGTTAATATATTGCTAGAGAACCTTTGCTTGATCATTTTGTGAAGGAGTTTTCATAGTGTATTTAATAGTATTCTCTTGTTGCAAATTCAAAATTTAAAGTATGGAAGAAACTAAATGTCTGAGCCAAGTTTTGCTGAAATAAAAAAAAAAGATGATTTAATCAAATTCATCTACAGTTGGGTATGTATGCATGGATAACATATTGTTAATTTCTGTTTAACAGAAGTTTTCTAGTCATATAAAACACCTCTGGTCCCATGTTCTTCCTTCTTCTACTTCCTGTACCTTTCAGCAGACGTTCATTATCCGGTTCAGTTCGGATATGTGACATACGATTCATAGTATGAAACAGAGCAGCATCTCTTCCCCAGTAGTCGCTGTAGAGTCCAGTAAAAAGTTCACCACCTATGGTCATACATTAAAAAAAAACCACCATTACCTATGATGGGAAAATACAAGGCTCATTAGCCTTTGATGAAATTAGTGTGAGAAGGTGAGTACATTCTTTAAAGAACAGGCAGACATTGCTCCAATCTATAGTACAACACATTTACTTTTGGAAGAGGATGAGGTTTTGAAAGTTCATTAATGGGTGCGATCCTGCGCCATGTGCTCTAGGTGTCCCCTGCTTGAGCAGGGGGCTGGACTAGATGATCCCTAGAAGTTCCTGCCAACCTCAACCATTATTTCCAAAACTGACTCAATGACTTAGGGATAGATTTGCACACACAAAGGGTAACATCTAACTGCAACATCTGGCTCCTAAATGGCCTAGGTGACTAGTCCTAGCAACACTTACCATTTACAAGCACCTAAGCATTTACGAGCATAAAGATCTCACTTTGCTTCTGGCTTGGCTTCTGAGCAAATTACAAACAGCAATTTTCCCCTGTAGTTATAAATGGGTGCATTAACTGACCAAGCATTAGGAATAATATATTTTATATATATGCAGGATTAAATCAAAAATGTTAGGCCTAATAATAAAAGTAGACAGTTGCCGTCACTAGGTGGCAACCTTATGTTATAAAATAACACAGCAGGCTTAAACTGCATATAAAGAAGGAAATTAAGTATTTCCAGTTTTTGGATAATCTGAGGGAAGGTTTCAGTGACACAGTTTCCTATCTCCTAACCAAAATAAACGCGACTGATCAATTCAAATAACATTGGTTGTCATTTATTAAGGATTAGAGCAAAAGTAAAAATTTTGCTCACTGGTCCCCCTCAAAGGGTGAATCTTAGTTCTGCTAAGAGACATATGTGAATTTAAGGACACTGGAAGTCTAAATAATAATTCTGAAAAGTTTAGAGGAGTTTGGCAGCTGGGGTTGGTTCACAGACCTCTTGATACAGAGCTGAGCATGGTTTTCCCTTAGGTTACACCTCACGAAGAATGGATATTGCCTTATAAAATATATGGTTGTGGCTTACTGTAAAATATTGGCAAGTGAAATTAAAAGTAAATATAAATATAAAAGTAAATTATTACATCAGTAGGAGTTAACCAAAACTAACAGAGTGTTTTTTTTTTTCTTTTTTAAATAACTGAGAGGTGCTTAAACAGCAAAACTTGCCAATGTCTGAATAATGTTCCAGACAATGTTTGCAACTAAAACTAATGACTGACATCAGTCATAAAACTCCCTTTAAAATTTTCCATTGCATAAATATATCAGACTGTTTTTTGTTTTATTGCAGATTATGGTGCAATAAAACCAAAACATGATGCTTCTATCTTTTCAACAGGATAATGAAACATGAAAAGACATCAGTAACGATTCTTCACATAAGGCTATGGGTTCAGATGGACATGTAGGAGTCCTGACATTCAGAAGTTCTGACATGGTGCTTATTCATTCTGATTAACTCATGTAAAAAGTGTAACTATGTATGTGACTAACTTGCTGGTGCAGCACCAATGTTGATGCGCTCCACCATCAGAGTAGCTGATTGCTAATTTTATCTACGACATCCTGGCAGCAGCTCTAAACATCTCAATATTGGCTCAGTATTGTTCCATGAAATATATTGTACAGATACAAAAATCTGATTTTTATCCTGGAATGCGACTAAACACAGGACAAGTAACAAATGTGAACAGAGAGGCAAAGTACTCAGGAAAGTAATGAGATAATCCTAATCATAGCTGGTAAAGATCTCAACACAAAAAACATTCAACATAATTCTGAAAACTTTTACACTTTTGTCTTTAAGAGGATCTTTGCTTTTCCTCTTCAATAGGCTAATAATCATGTCTTTTTAATCTGTATTTAAAATTTTAAACCCTGGTAGGTTCTTCAATATGTAGACGTTATTTAAGGTTGTGTTTTGAAACATCTTGGCTAGATTTCTATTTTTTTTCCCCATCTATTGAAAAGATCTAGCTACTATACGAACACCTTACCCCTATCTTGGTCATAGGGTTTTATATTGAGGGTCAATCACGGTAATAAACTAATATTTTCTAGCAAAATTTTATTGTAAATGGGGCAATTTCACAGACCTTTTACCAGTTCTTACCTCTTTCAGTAAAAGATCAACTTCAGGAGGGTTAGTATAAACATATATTTGAGAATTACTTGCTAAAATCTAACTGATATCACATCTTGATTTCTTCAGCTAAAAAAAAATATTCCAATACCCTAATGCTATGCTTTTAATTCAAGTGATAACAGGAGACGTTTTAGGTATTCATTTGGCTACTATTAATTTTCAGAAAGCAAGTACACCAAAATTTAATTTGGAACACTTAAGAGATCTTTTATCTAATTTTTGGAGGGAAAATGAAATAAATCAAACACAGTGTTTTTTCCTGTAAAATCAACAGGAATTCCAAATGATGAGTGTTAAACAGGTTGAAGCACAAAATCTTACAAAATAGTAATAATTTTTCAAACATTATATAGAACTCTGTTTTCTGTATTTTAATTGTTTAATGAAGCATCTAGCTATTGTAGTCATACACTGTAAGCATATATGCTATTCATGGTGGGTGAGTTCATGGTGTTTCTTCAATCATAGTATAAATGATTATTGTGAAGAGTTTAAGACAAGTCTATCAAATTAGTACATAGGGTACATATTACCTCATATAAAACATTCAGGGAAGTATTTCACACACCTACCTCTATTCCTACCTACCTTTTTAATACATTTAAATGCTTTTTATATGCAAAGTTAAATAGAATATATAAAATAGTTTAATTTTGTTCTAGTCTCTTTTCACTACATACAAGTTTACTTTGTAAAAACATAAACATATTTTCAGCATCATATATGGTAGATAAAGTATCATTTGTATTATTCTCACTTTAAAATCCATGCATTATTGAGGTTCCTATTACTAATTAAGAAGGCATGCTTTGCATTGACTTTTGCATGGTTTTGCATGCTTTTTTGCATGCTTTTTGCATGCTTTGCATGGAGCTTTTTTGGACGCTCAGGTTGTTTTCAAATGTTATGCTCCCTGTCTAGTGCCATTAACTGTGACTGAATAAAGCGAAGAAACAGACAAGATACTTGAATCAGACAAGATGCAAGATTCTCTTGATTGAAAAATATTCATATATAATAGAAATTTAACACTACTTTCTGATGAAAATATTACAGCTTTCAAAGCATAAAATAATTTATCATTTTTCAAGAACTACTGTGGTCTAAGCTAATCAGTGTGCATTATCTGATATCAAAAGCAGCTTTGGCTATTGAAAGCAGATGGGAGAGTTCATTAGAAATGAAAACCAAGCAGTTTAAATTCAATTTATCTAAACACGTACATTTTATTCAACTGGTCTGCCATCCAACATCCGTTCTGTTTCCTGATACTGACAATAAATTACCAGAAGTTAATTGTACATAAACTGAAGAAGTCATCACAAGCTACTTTACCAGAGAGTCAGATAACCTGTAATAAAACTTACTAGAGCATGGATATTTAGTTTTCAAGCCAAGTCACAAACTATTGTTCTGTTGAAGTAGGCATTTTAACTCAAGTGTTGAAACACATGAAGAGATACAGCCCAAAAACTTCTCTTTCATCCTAAAGGAATCTATAGCTATATCTGCTTCTAATTAGGTATGATACAGATGATGTTTCAAGCTGGATAGCTTCTAAACTTGTATTGAAGGTATGTAAAGTTTCCTTGTTAGTCTAATCTTCACTCTCTATCATTTGCCAACCCAGTGTAGGCTGGCGGGTATGAACCTGCATTAGTTCTGGAAGCAGATTTTGAATCATTCTGTTAGAGACGCAAAAGGCAAAGCTGGGATGTGAAAGCCTGCATTAACAGGTTTGTGTAAAAACTGGAGGCCACCGGCAGACCTTGGAGCTGGCTTCAGGGACGTATTACCCCCATCTTAGGGGAAATGCTTCAGTCTCCTGTGGCTACAGATTCTTTTTTATTTTTTATTTTTATTTTTTAAGTGGAGCTCACAAAGAGGAAGGAGACCCCTATGTTTGGGGAGAGAATATCTGGAGGACCAGCACTCTTGAGTACAGTGGCAGCTCTGATGAGGGGGACATGCTCACCATGGGCTGAAGCATAACCTCTGGCCGTATGAAGGAGCATCATTTTCCTTTAAAGCCCATTTAGCCTTAGAAGGCGCAACTTCATTTAAAAAAAAAAAAAAAAAGTCTTTAATACATGCCATATTTGCATCTAAGTTTTCCATCCTCTTCAAACTTGTATGTGCAAAGCTAAAAGAGCTACATACATTCTGTAGTCTGAAGCACAGCTTAAGGAATTAATTCTGTTTATCTGATAAATAGTCCATCTCCAGTTAGTAGAATACATCCATATGCAATTTTCTTTTGCATATTCTTCAGTAGCATTTACTTCCAACAGAAATGAAAAGAAATACCATTAAGAAAGTTGATATTTTTAAATAGCATTCTGTGATCACTTGAATTTTCTCAGAAAGAGTTGTAACCAAAATATTTGAAAGATGATTTCACTGGAGAAGATATAATTGTATTCCTAGCAGAAAATACATTTTCAAGGAACTTGGCATCTTGAGAAACCACATTTTTTTTCACAGAAAAATCATTGACTTGATTTGAAATCCTATTTGTGTCTAAATGATAAGCAACCTTTTAAAGAAAACTGAAGAAACTTTGGGTTGTTTTTACAATCGTATTAGTGATCTGATAAAAATATGGCAACCCTGCTAATCTTGCTGCATTACAAAACTGTTATCCTTCTAAGCTAGATCTTATAACCTTTTGTCAGTGGGTGCCCAAGAACCACCATATATGAGAGAAACAGCTTATATAATAAACATCTTGCAGGTGAAACTATAAGTATCCATAGGACCTCCTGCAATTCAGGCAAACTAATGAATAGGCCAGAAACAGGAATATTAATCATCAGTCTTGAAGCGTTCAGTGGGACAATCTGGCTTGCATTTAAGTGAATAAAATTCACATTGATCTCACAGTAGGAACATGATCGGGTTAATTTATTTGCTTAGTTATATCTATGTGAAGGTTGTGAAGGACTTCAACATTAGACCATGATGTTTTCAGGCCTACAGCAAAATCCATGGGATGAATCTTTGTTTTCATGTCGAGCTAAGACTGGAACCTGTTAAAAATCACTGAAACAATTTAGAAACAAGACTGGAGGAAAAGCATAATAATTCTTTACTTCATGGATTTTGGAAGGTCAGTCAAAGTGCATTTTTATTTCTAATTCTTTCATGTCTATTTAACCAAGAATTTGAGGCAAAATGTTTGATAATGAGCAATATTTTGATGAACTGCTATAATTCGAGAATTTTGACATTATTAGTGGAGATTCTTCTTGTGTTTGGTGATATAAAGGAATGAATAAACTTTGCCTGTAAAAATATATTTGTCACTCATGGCCAATAGTTCGCTATTGCTTTGCATGACCTATCTTTTTTTGTTCATAATTGGAGACTAGCAGTCAGGTTTTAAGATCCAATTTAAGATTTGAAGTCAAAAGTAAGTGTCAAGGAGTCTTGAATTCCTAAACCATTTATCCCTGAAAAATTGAAAATTTGTGATTGATCTTTGATCTTTGGTTTTGTTTTTTTCTTTTATTCCAGCTCTTTCTGTCAGTGACTATTCCTTTTGAATGCCCAGTTTTCACCTTGTTTGTGTTTCCTAAAAATGCAAAGCTAATGTGTTACTCCCTAAGTGCATCTAAATTTCACCCTTTATTTGCTGTTCCAGGGTACTTTTAGCCAATGTACTATAATATCACCATGTCTGTATTTGCTTTATCTCACAAAACTTATTCAGGAACACAGTAGGGAGAAAAATCATATTTTTTGCTATACTACAACTTATTAGGTCCGAGTGCTTCTATGAGATACTTACCAGCAAAACACAGTGGAGTGCTATCTCTGCACAGTTTTCTGACACAGAAAAACTTAGACCAAACTTTATTATTATAGGTATCAAGCATAAGACCAGCCCTCCTAACTGAATAATCTATTTTGGGTGGCTTTATTAGAAGGAAGTTTTGAATCTTCTATTTTGAATTTTAAAAAGTTTTACTTTACATAAAAAACAAATGCCTCAGATATGAAAAATTAAATCCACAAACATTTTTATAGGGTGCCTGCTATTCAGATTAAGTCTCTGAAGATCAAAAATATTATTTTTGTGTTTCTCACAGGTGTAAAAGACTAAGCTGAACATACTGTTATGATTGGAAGGAAAGCAGGAAATTATTATTCCTTAAAAGTACACGACAACCAATTACCCTGTAGAATGGCACACATAATATACCATCTACTCACTTTTATGAGACATGGTTACTGAAGTTATCGCTGCTGGAATGTTAAATTAATGCGGGCAGCACCGTTAGGATTAAGTCTGACAAGTGGAAGATTGCAACGGAAGGCTGACAACACCTCAGAGTGCTGAAGAAAGAGACTTTGGGATGACAGATTGACAGGATCATGAAGTTTGTGACATAAAGATCATTACCAATTAAGATGGAGGTGAAGGAAGAACTGGGGTCAAAAGGGCACCTGCCTCGTCCTCTCTCAAATTTGTGCGATTCCAGTTGAAACAGATGATCCTTTAAAAAAAATCACAGAAAACAGCATAAACCCTACAGGCAAAGAAAGAAAAAAAGTCCTTAGAGATGAGTTTAACTTAGCTTAGCTTTGTTCTAGATAGACTTCATTAGGGAGAAAACAAAATTGCGATTGCTTACGGATATTGTTGTCATGAAAATTTCTACAAAGCACCTTTGTGTGTACATTGCCCCAAAAGAGTCATTAAAATATACACTAAAATTATTGTTTAGTTTCTATAACAATAAGGAGTAAAGATTTCTCTGTCTTTTCTCCAAATTATCTAAACATTAGATAGATATCTAACCATGGAGAGTATTTTCCCTTTTAAACATTATTTTGAGTAGTTATTTAATATATCATACTGTCATATTCTGTTGGTGTCTGTGAGACTTTTATGTATCTTCTCCATGCAAGTATGTTTTAGGAATTAATCCACAATTACATTTTTTTTACCAGGAAATTAGTGTCTTATTATTTTTTGTACTTATATGATAACAAATAAATAAAAAATAATATAAAAAAAATCATGGAGGAAAGAAAAGAGGAATAAAGCCAAACAGATAGAAAGCTAACCTATGAACACAGCATAAAAGTATGCCACCCATCAAACCTGTGACTAATACACATTATGATATTTTGACAGTTCATGTTCCACGTCACAGTTTTATTCCAACGGCTAATGAAACACAGATTATGTCAACATATCAGAGAAATTCAACCTAGCTACTCAAGTAAACTAATCTTAGACTCAGGTTGTTAATATGCTAAAGGCAAATGTCTTGTCAGGCATAATATTTTATCTGACAAGACTCCAAGTCATCTAGTATTTTAAGGCAGTTTTAGCGTTAATATTCACAGAAACGTGGTTTTGTGTCTGCTCTCTGTAATGCCATAATGTCCCTCTCCTTTCAGATCACTTACCTCATGTCTACCCATCACACCAAAAAACTTACAAATCCTGCCCCTTCCAAAGAAAGTGCAGTTGCTCCCAGACCAATAGTAATACTTCCTTCTCTCCTATAGTTTTGCCTGTGCTAGTTATGAACTGCTAAGACAAATATGAAATACAGACTAGGAACAAACAAGAGATATTGTCCATTGCATGAGATGGAAAACTGTCCGGAGAAACAATAATAAAAAAGCCCCTCCACTCCAAAACTTCAACATTGTTCAGTCCTTATTCCCCAGATCTGCCAAGCTGATGTGCCTGTTGTCTATTCTCTATTCCCATCTGCCTAAATAATACATGCCATTTCATTGCAACTTTTCTGCTCGAAAAGTGAGGATCATGTTAGTTGGAGAGTTTCCATAAAATTGCGATGTACAGCTTCAGGAAAATGAAACATCTGCTTCATATAAAATTAAAAAAAAATGTTTTATATATACAGATACATATATAAAGGAAACATTCATAACAGTATTAAAACCCTTGATGCATGAAGGCACTCAGAATCTCACCTTTCCAGAAGATCTCTGTTTGTCAAATCCAGGCCTGTTACCCTGTATGGTGGCTAATGTTAAAGCCTTTCTGGGAAGAGACCAGTATTGGAGGCATATTGTTTTCTGCAGTAACCACACATCAGTACACAACACATCAGTACACATCAGTAATAACTATTCCCACTATGCTGTTGGTCAACAAAAGAAGAAATATCTCCCTGAGTGTGGAAATCTCAACACCATTTCATATTTTTTAAACATTGCATACGAGTCTGTTTCCAGACCAAATACTGTAATATTTTGGGTCAATGGTAGAAAAAGAACAGTAAGAAGAACTCAGAATGGGAAAGGAAAAAGCATTTGAAAGAATACAAATAGCCTGGGGAGTCATTATTGTTATAGAATGTGATTTAATGAAGTATTTCTAAAAAGAACCTGACTGCCTGATGCTCTTTCTTCAATAAATAGGCATTAAAATAAAAGTGATTTATGAAAAAGCTTCTCTTCTAAGGTATTGAGTAAGCTATTTATATATCAGTTCAATAAATAAAAAACTTTTTTTTGAAGTAAAGATTTAGAACTCAGCGGAGAGTGGTTACAAATCTAACAGTTTAATCTAATCTAGTCCTAATGCCGTCTGATCACTTTTTCTCAAAATGAAAGAAAAATGGACTTGTCAATGAAAGGAAAAGGCAAAGAAAGGCGGACCTCCACAAAAACTGATTATAGAAAAGCATTCTTGATCAAATATGCAAGATGAAGTTCAGAAGCAATTTTTGAATCAAAGCTTGAAGAGGCTTTATCACTCCTACTTTGTGGATCATGTTTTCTCCTATATAAAGAGCTGAATATTTTGTACTAAATGGTAATAGATCCCACCTATATAGCATAAACCACATTTCCTCTTCAGATCTTCCCTACATGAAACTCCACTAGGAGTATTCATCAGTAAAACTTGACCCACTATGACAATTTTCCTGAAGATATGGATTTTGTGTCACTTTAAATCAAGGCATAGTATCAAGATGAAAAAGGGAAAAAAACAGCAATGGAATTCACCAAGATGTTGAGATGAGTTTGCAATTTCAAAGCTCAAACTCACAAAATAACAGAAGATTTTTCTGCTAAAGGTGCTACCTGAAGCCACATAGTTCTCCATGCAGTTCCACAAAGGGAAGTACAGGGCATATCCATGATATAGATGGGAGTTGTGGAACTACTGGGTATGTTTTCTCTGGTATCAGCCATGCCTGATTTGTTATGGAAACTATACTACCAAGGGAAGTTGATCAATTTTTTCCAAGTATATGTGCACTGCCTTTTTTAGCTGCAAATACCCAGACAAATATG
>NW_010579217.1:238332-260411 GCF_000705375.1 Tinamus guttatus | reverse complement strand
CACCATCTTTCTTAGCAATAGCTGGACTTCAGCATTAGCCACTTTGGTACATTGAGAACTCTTTTTTTCTTACAGGATAAATTTGAGTCACTGCCCATTTACATGACACGTTCCTTACGAACTACTACAGCAGGGAGAAAAAATCCAAAGCAAAGACCATTAGCCCACATGCAGCACCCTTCTTCTGCTATGATGCCTGGGACTCCTGGACTTGTACGAATCTCGCCATATGGCAAAACTTCCAGGAGGGCAGCATGTGCACGGTGCATTCACACCAGCTGGGAGCTGGCCTGGCGGGATGAAAGGGTTGGCAAACAACTCCAAACAATGACGTGCCATTGCCACACACCGGCTGCTGGTTTTCAGAAGCTTGTGAAAGAGGCCAGGAGCTCCTCGTCCACCTCTCGGATTCCTCCTAACCTGTTTTCTTCTTGCTGTTGTTGTTGTTGCTGTTTCTCCCTTTCCCTTCCTCTGGTTGTGGCCTCTGTTTGTTTTTCTCACTGCCACCCCTCTCCCGGCTGTTCTCACTGTCACGTTTATTGGATTTCTCTTTTCTTTCTTATGCCTTCTCAATTCCTCCGTTTCCTAAGCAGGAAATAAACTCAACCACATCAGGGTTGGTTTATTGAACTTTTGACCCTCCTAGACAATGTTTGGGTGAATTGAAGATGGGGTTACCTTAATTCAACTTTTCCTAACAACAGCTATATCCATAAAATTTAGTACCTCATGAATGACCCATTAGTGGAAAGTAGCTGCCTCCCAAGTGGGATTTGACTTCTGGCCATTGGGAATAGGGACAGAGCAGATGCATTGAAGATGATCAGTGGGATGGGTGGGCAGGCAGAAAGTAATGGTCTACATTGGAACCTAGTCAGGATATCGAGAGCAAAACCCGACGCCTCGAGGAATGCTTAGTGTGGCATCTTGGTAATTCCCAAATAGTTCCAAACTATCCCTTAAGATTTAATGTGCAGAGAGCATTAAAGGAATGAAGGGACTTACTTGAATCTCAAATTCCAACAGAAGGTGCCCAGGGACCTGCAAATCCAGAAAAGTCAATCAGGTGTCTTGCTCCAAGAAGGCATAGCAGCACCAAATTCTGTGCTTTTCAGTATAACCCAGTGCATAAATAAACATGCTGTGATGTTCTAGATGGGCATAATGGTCCCTTCTGTAATCAGTGTCTACCCTGTACTCCCCTTCTGGTGAGAAGTGAGTGAAGGGCAGTTTTTATTCTCTCCGAATGAGCCAAAGTACACTTAGTTTAGCAGGTTGGACAAGAACTTATGTGGATTCTTGTCATTGGCAGATCTTCTTTGTTGCTGTTGGCATTTAATTCATCAAGCACTGAGCAATGGATAAACTCAGTGTCTGTGCTTCATAAACCTACCCAAAAGAAACAATGCAAATTTCCTTTAAAATTTCTTTTTTTTTTTTTCCATGCATGGGATGATGAGAAAACAACCCAGCAGTACCTCATCACTCAGGCAGCACAGCAGGCCTGAAAGAGAGCTTTTATTTTCCAGAAGCTAAATAGTCACCATCGTATTTCATCATAGTCAAATCTGATTCCTTATGGTCTGCAAACCGGCAGGTTTCTCCACCCGCATGCTACATTTCTGAGGTTAAGCCTTGCAGTTACTGCCTTGTTTGCAAAAGGTGAGAATTTTAAGCTTGAATCTCTTCAATAGTTCACTTTGGGAAGCAAATTTATTTGCCAGCCAAGATTCATGCATGTTCATGGGAAGAATTTTTATAATGCAAGACAAGTTTTGGTGCTCTGAGAATGGCCACGCTCTCTTGATACATGCAAGACTTGGTGTTGTAATACCTACCTTTCATAAGTTTAAACTTCTCCATGAGTCATTTAACTAATGAGTTCCTCCATAATTAGAAAGTCAACAGTTTCCTTCTTGAGAGACTTCAGACGGGACCCTCTGAGCCCGAGGAGGAACAACCAGGGAATGAGAACCTGAATGTGCAAGTCTTGCATAAAAGAGGATTTGGTTTCCATGACCTGGAGTGCTTGAACGCAAGGATATTGCTGCCTGGCTCCAAGCTTAGCCATTGCTCCATGAGCACGGATACCTCTTTGGACTCCCTTGCAGCAGATCATTTTAGGGAAGCAAACCATGATCTCCATTCTGCTCCATGAAATAAGCTGTCCCCATTCCAAAACCAGAACAAGTTGATATTTTGCTTAAACTTTACATTAACTCTAGAAGACGTTCAACTTTAAGACTTCTTTGGTGATCATCCTGTAGCCGAGAAGGACCTGAGCACGTTCTGGGCAGAAGTGTTGATTTCTAGGACAGCAACTTGCTGTGGGCAGTGATCTGAAAGCAAAATAGCTATGAATGAACAAATGTGGACCAGCCTTATATTTTGGATTAAGCTCATTTTTTATGTATCCTGATGAAACAGAACTCAGATTTTAGCAAAGTTCCACTAATTTGTCATTTTTTCAATCACAGGTTTTTGGCAATCTCTTTTGTAAATATATCCTTTCCCATAGCCTTCCTACCTTTGAGTGGCAAACCCTAAATTGGGGACTTGAATTATTTGGTTTTATTTTCCTAAATCTTGGATTTCTTCCCATTTAAACCAGTATTTTGCTCAGGACATATTCTTCTGTTCTTACCTTTCTATTCCCTGGCAGACCCCTAAATGCAGAGGCTTTTTGCCAAAAAAGAAAAAAAGAAAAAGAAAAAGTTATTCTAAGAGATTAAAAAAAAAATCTCCAGATGCTTTACCTAGATACCCAAGTTTTATTCTGAAGAACAAGTGAGGGGTCAGATGTTTGAAGGATGTCTCAAGTTTAGGTTTCTTGTTAGATTCACAGAAGTGCCAGAGTATTATGGAAATTCTCCCTGGATACAGGGTATCTCAGCATGTAAATATCCTTTAAAACTGGTTCCCTAGGAGCCTTGAAAGTCAACAGGACTTATGCTCCTAAGTCATTTAGGCAAGCTGAAAAAGTCAACCCCAAACTCAAAGTAGAACTCTATTTGTTCTGTGTGTGGTTTTTTTCTTGATTGAAAGTTAATTTATTTGTTATTCGTGTAAGAGACAATGAACTTCATGTTGTTTTGCAGAACGTTTTAAGATGATGAATTGCTGGGTTAGAGGATTACTCAAAAAAAAAAGCTGCTTCGTAAGTGGCTTCATGCAATAGTTTTCCAGCCTTCCCCAATCTGAAAAAGGGGAAGAAGATGCGAGTAAATACTTTATTTTTTTTTCCCCTATAGCTGAAGCAAATCTCCTATTAAAAGGAGCCAGTTGATGAGGTACAAAGTGCAATGAAAGCTGCAGGCAATGCTAAGCTGACTGCATCCAGCTTCTGTCCCAGCTGGGTGAACTTGACCCGTTATTTCTCTCCATTTTGTTATTTTGCAGAATTTATCAGCTCCAACTTTTTTTATTTTTATTTTTATTTTTTTTGTCCTGAAAGCCAGCGTGCCTCCACTCCCATGGTGACAGATACTTCTTTTACTCCTCCTCAGTGGCAGTGCTAAAACTCTTCCTGGGGGAAATTCTCCCACCCAATTAAAGGAAAAACCACAGCGTGGTCCCTGCAAATAACTCAGCGCCGACGATTTGCAAGCATGCGTGTTTTTTCGAAGCCATCACGCTGCTCCTGGCAGCCGGTCTGCTGCCGTGTATTTCCATATCATAACACCCGCGGCTCCATCCCGCTCCGTTCCCAGTCCGAGCTGTCCCTCTGCAAATCTATTCAGGGAGGCCTCTGAAAAGGGAAAGCGAGATGCCATCCATTCAGCCACTCCTGCCTCTCCTGACACCCTCTGTCTCCCCATATTGTAGTAGGGGAAATTAGCAATAAATAACGGCAAGTGGGCAGAAGAAGACTGGGACCCTCTGGGACTCTTGTGTCTATAGGGTCAGAATCAAAAGAAGGCTTGATTTGCTCCTATAATTTAACCCAGTCCCTGGGATCCTTTATCCGAGCAAGGACAAGGACATGCTAATCTGAGTGCCCATAATTCAGCAGAGATATACTGTACTTACACTGTGCATTTATAGTCTGCCGGGTGCTCCCCCAGGGCCCCATGCTGGCAGGTGCTGAGCCCACGGTCCCCATCCCTTGCACACACTCAGCTCAAGGTGCATGCGGCGTCCCCTCAGCTTTGGGGACTTTGCCACACGGTCAGAAAGCACAAGAGATTTCAGTCTTTCACTGCCACCGAGCAGCACTGGGTGAGCCCGTGGGCATGAGGACCTCGTAGGATGCACTTTCTTTCTGGGATGCTCCTTCTCCCCACTGCTGCCTGCAAGCTCTTTGCAGCATGGTGGAAAGCCAGAGCCAGGAGCATCCATGGCATCTCCAGAGCATGCATCCCCTGATATGCACCCCTGGAGAGCATCTTCCCTGTGGCATGTGCAATGGAGAGGTCATGGGACCCCAGGGTGAACGAAAGTCCCCGTGGCACAATCCCCCTTAAAGCAATGGAGACTGGACACGGTCCTCTCCGGACCCTGATTTAGCTGGTGCGTAACTGTGGTCAGCAGCAGCTTTCCTGCAAGCGTGTCCCTCTCCCCAGTGCTGCCACCAGCTCCTGCCCTGCTCCAGCTGGGGCCACCCAGCATTTGACTCGTCTCCCCCACAAAGAGATGTTTTCTTTTTTTCCTACCTTCAAAACTGCCCCTGGGCTGGTTCCTAAGATCCTTCCCCCATATCAAGGATTGCTCTTCCCATAGACTACAGCACTGAGGTTTTCACCAATCTAGGATGGCAAGGCAAGCCAATAAATCCTCTGCTTGAAAGATGAAAGATTACAGTTAAAGGAGGGGGAAAAAAACTAACAAAACCCTCTTCACTGAGCCCCTCCATGCTGTAACACAGGTGTCCACGACGCTTAACTAAACAGTGCTCCGTGATATGGGCCAACAAAGCATTTTCTCCCTGTTGCAAAACCAGCCCTCGAGTGCAGAGAAAAATTCAGGCTGCTTTTTGTACGTGCGCACGCAGACGCGTTGGTCTGTTCCTGCTTTGCAGCCATTGCACAAGTGGGATCAAGGCACTCTCAGCTTCCTGCGCTTGGATCCGTGCCCGGGCAAGGCACCGGGCAGGTGTGTGGCCCACAGGCAAAACCCCCCCAGGTTTCCCACTGGCTTTTTCCCCCAGCAAGGCCGTTCGGGGTGTTGCAGGTGGGAATTCCCTTCCCTGGAGCAGATTCCCGGATCCGGTGGCTCTGATAACCCCCCTACCTGCCCCATGGTGACGGTTGGCAATTAGAGACCCACAGAGGAGTAAATGCCTCGTTATGCAAAATGTGATGTTAAACTGGGCAATAATGGAGGAAATTAATAATGCCCAGAAGACGTTAAAGGTAAATATAATTGTAATGTAAACATAATGGCTTTAAATATTGGCTTTTATGTGACAGCTGCTCTCTAAGCACCTGCTTTAGGCTCTTGTTCACAACAGCAATTTATACACAGTGCAAAATCAAAAGAAGAAAACCCTATTGCCTTTGTCCTGATTTTTTCCCTTCCTTCTTCTCACATCGGAGGTATTGTTGACCGTGCTTCATCCTCTGCCCAGCAAGGCATACAGTTGTGAACTCAATCATGGACCACAGACCGCAGTGGGACGTGTAAAAGCAACAGCAACACCCCCTTGCCCAAGAACAGCTGTTGATTTTCTCCATGTTCTGCTTTACAGCGTCACAGAGCTGCCCAGTAAACAACTGGTAGCTGCTCAGGGTTTTATATAGCAGCATCGGCTGCTTTATGGGAGCTTGCAGGGACACATGAGAGCACCAAAATTACTGACCAAGGCTACTCAGAAATTTTCCACTGATCTTTTTTTTTTTGATATTTTTAATGAAATCCTGGAAGTCAAGATGTGCATTTCTTTTTCTTTTTCTTTCTTTCTTTCTTTATTTTTTTTTAAATCAGACTACCTTAACTCAAACTGATGTGCTTATCCCAAGCTGGGAGATATTTTGCTTTATAAAACACCTGTATAGGCAGCGTTTGACTGGCTAAAGGTGAGACCAACTCCGGGGAGATGGAGGGGGTGAACCCAACATAGCAGCACTGTGGTTTCTACCTTCACAAAAAATGTATAGCTTTTCCTTTTGGAATATCTAATTTCATGTTTGGGAAACCCTTTTCTTTTTGTTGGAAATAGTTGCATTTTTTCCTATAGGTTTTCACTTGCGCACTTCTTCTATGTACAAATCTATCATCTGGAGATAGAGGGAGAAAGAAGAAGCAGTGTGGGGTTCATTGAAGAGCAATGGGGGAAGGAACAGCCAAGTGTCCTCCCTCCTAGCCAGAAGCACGATGCAAACCCGGTCCTGGCCCCTGTTTCAGTAGCTCCCACAGAGCGCGATTCGCTGCGTGGCAAAGGCGTTTTCCAGCCCTTCCCATGAGTTTTATGGCTCGAGACCTTCATTCCCAGCCAGCAGGTGGGCAGCCGTGGGGAAGCTCCCAGCTTTTCCCTTGGCAGGAGCCGCCTGTCCCGCAGGTGCCGTGTGCCAGATGCTCTCCCGGGAGAGGGTCCGGAAGCAGCTCCACCAGCGGGAAGTCCATAGTCCAGCTGTTAACTGTGCTTATCCTCCCCGCCTGTCCTGATACCTTCTTCTCCAGAATGTTATCTTCCTCTCCCCTCCCTTTCATCAGTTTTTTTTTTTTTATACTGTCCTTTTGGAGAGATTTCTGTTGACAGATGTTATTTTTGTGCAGCTGCCTTAGAAGGGTGGCCATTAGCAGCCAAACGTTTCAAAAGCACTTGGGCACGGGCAGCCAGGACTCCAGTTCTCCCATGTTCAGACCCATTCTCACAAGGTGAGATGTCTCCACGTTGTGCTGCATTTTTTAATTCTGTTAAAGTGCTCAGAAGTCAGGAGCTTGGGATAAAAAAAAAAAGTGAGGGGGAGAGTGGGGGAGAAGGGTAAGGGTTGAAGTATTCCCACATATATAATGATATAGAGCGAAACAGTAAACTTACCTTTAAAGCACTGTCGAAACGGATAAAAGATGTGTCCAAGCTTCATATTTGCTTTGAGATTAGGAAAGAATTGGCTAGAACAGCGTGTTTTCTATTGCATGTGGAAGCAGCTGTGGCCCAGGCGGCTGTTTGCCCTGGGCTGAACCCTGCTCGAGGAGGACACCAACTGAGGTAGACCATTAGCCCCAAGTTGATGGCAGCAGGGATTTGCCCTGAGCATCCCTCACCAGCACAGACCAGGACTACTGCAGACCCCGTCAGGTCCCACCACAGCCCAAGGCTCCAGATCTGCTGCTTTTGGTACCTTGCCGCTCTGAGGACACGTTGCACTTCTTCAGAGATACAGGGGCCATCCAAGCGCCGTCCCCAAAGCCTCTCTGCAAGCCTTAGGCCAAGCAGAGCAGCTTCACCATCGCTCCAGTTCTTAAGCCAGCTGCAATCTGGCAAGGGAAGCAGCCTCTAAAATGGCTGTGTGCATCTCACACCCCAAACTTGGAGGGTTTTTGCATATCATGGTGCTCCTCAAGGACCTTCAGCCTCCCGCCTCTGCGATTTGCTCGCTCCTACCTAGCGTCTGCAGGGGGGGAATTTTCCTTGCAGTCCATTTTGCAAAGTCACACTCCCACTTTCACGGCTAAATTGCAAAGGCCAAGCCAGGGCTTGCAGAGGGCATCTCACCAAGGCGAGCCGAGCCCGTCCTCCAGAGCCGTAATCCCGTCCTCGCTCACAATAGGGAAGAGCCGGGAGGACGGTTTCACTGTTTACTACTTCAGGGCGTTTTCAAAGGTAATGGACGAACAAACATCGCAGGAAAAGAGCACTCTGGTAGCGTGGCTTAGGCTCATGATAGAAAATTCAAACAATATTAGACTCAAAAAGTCAACATTAGACACACTTCTACTAAGGACCTACAAACAAACAGAGTTCCTCTGTACACACATTAACAAACACAACTCAGGCCATGATGGCTGCTTTCACCTTTTCACTGCCTCAGTTTTCTAGACGAGCTTTGTAGAGGTTATTGTTTATTTCCAGATACCAGAGAGACCTGTTAGTGCATCCTCACTTTTAGTGCATCTTAAGCCAGCAACCTCTTGTCTCCCTTGCCAGCCTCCTTGGGAAGCACAGAGTTGGATTTAGCTCCTCCTCAGTGGCTTTATCCCTCCGGTTCAGAGAGGAGACATTAAGAAGTGGTGCACGGGGGAAAGCATGAACTGGCTGCAGACATGATTTTCCTCTCTTTCATAGCAGGTTTTGAACTGATTTGCCATTCATGGAGCTGCCAGCAATTTCCATCACACCTCCCTGGTTTTCAGATTTGCTCTGCAATCAGGAAAACGAGCACAGACTGCAGCAGTTGGGCAAAGACTTCACCATCCCTCAGTCTACCAGCACGGCAAGATTGCAGTGGTTGCGAGGTAGATGTGCACAGTGAAACACAAGCAGTGACGCAGTGAGAAGTCATGGAGCGATCCATGACTGTCAGCATGCATTTCTTAGTGGAAGGCTACCTCCATAGGGATCCACATAAGATTAAGCTATGGATATGCCAGCCGGCATGGAGAGGGCCCAGGACAGGCACAAGTGTTGAGATCTCAGAATGCTGCAAAGCGCTGGTGTTGCAGGTGTTGTCTCTAGACGTTGTCTCTAGGCCTGCACACTGCACCAAGGATGCTGAGGATGCAAAGCCAGGAGAGAAGTTCATGCAACAACCTGGTTCTAGTTTTGCATGTCTGGAAAAGCTGCGGGAGGGATTTCCAGCCAACAGCCCATGTGAGCCAGCGTGGCTTTTGTGGCTGAGTTTTGCCTCCCGCAGCAGATCTCTGAACACTGACACTGTGCAATGCACACTGGACCTCCCCATGGAAATAAAGCTGCAGCTGACACTGCTAGACGTCACTACTGCAACATGTGGAAGCCACTAGCAGAGCTGGGCTTGCACAGAGCTAGCAGCAAAGCCAACCCAATGTTCTTTGAGCAAAGTTAGGCTCAATACTCTTTCTCGATAGCTTTGTGTCCCTAACTGTCTTCGTCCACCATCGCGGTTGGAAGCTGCAGTTGCTACTAGCACATATGAAAGGTCTCAGGCATAGTTTGAGGCCCCGTTTTCCACGGCTGAGCAAACATCCTCAGGCCTGGATATTTCTCGCAAGTCTTGAGCCAAACGAAGTGTCTGCTTATAAAAAAAAACAAATGCCCAAGCTCTAGCAGTTCTCGCTCCTTGAGGAACGGAGCGGGAGATGAAGTCTTCGAAAATCTGGCCTGAAACATTGAAGCGAATAATGAGCTCAGTGTTTCTCATGTTGAGGGAAAGGCAGAGCACACAGAGCGTTTAGACTCCCTTGCTGTCCTGCGTGAAGACACTCCGTGGAGCGGTGGACGCTCCTCTTCCCACCTTGGTGCTGCAGGGGAAAGCACGCTCCTTTTGCAAGACAAAACACAGGGCAACCATTTTCCCAAATGCTTGGTGTCTCACCCCAAAAATGCCTTCCAAGCGAGGGGAAAGCCTCCCTCATAACACGCGTCCTAATTGCTATTGGCCTCGTGCCTCGCAGCGAGCCAGTCGATAGCTCCAGCAGCCAGAGCCGGGATCGCTGCCGCTCCTCGTAGTCCCTCGTAATGCAATGCTCTTCCGCGGGATCAAGGTATTAAGGTTTAGGTTATTTGTATTGATTTTGTGTGCTGCCATGCTGTGTCAGTCATGCTCATATTTGTGGTTCACAAATTCCTCCTTTAAATGTCACAGCCATTTCATCTCCCTCTGCCATCAATACTTCGAGCCACAGGGTCTGTTTATTAACCCCCGGTGCCTGCATTACTGCATGCGGCTCTATATGCATGCACACAGCACTTTTAGTTTCCAGGCCTCTTTTTATTAAGAAAAAAAGAAGAAAAAAAATAGAAGAAAAATAAAGTAGACCCTTTTACTTCCTCAGAGACAGAAAGTGCTACACGAACGTGTGCTGCTTATCCACCATTGTGGCATGATGTGTTTTCTTCTGTACAATTTTTGAGCCCTCTAGTGGCTAATTAGGTTTTTAAAAAAAAGATTTCTGAATTTCGGCAGCGATATAAGTGCGGCATTATGTTCAGCAACCCAGCTATGGCTTGGTTCTCACGAGGAAAAGGATGGACTTTTGGCCTGGGCAATTTTAGCAGAGAGCAATGAAGAAAGCTGCAGAGACAGCTTCATCAGGTCTCAGCTTTGTGCAGGATTCCCCTCAAAGCGTGGAGCAGTCCTTGCACCACCAACCAGCTGAGTGAGCTATCAATTTTAAGCAAATATCCTGGCCTCTCTGTTAAGCAAATGGGAAGCCCCACAGATACCCACAAACACGTAAGGATAATGACCGTGTTTATTAGTCAACGTCCTATTTCATCTGTGATCCTTTCACAAACATGCAGCAGAAATAAAAATAGCAAACATGTTTTCCCTTATTTCTCTAAGAGCGCTTACTTAAGCTTTTATTATATTTGGCCATGGGACATTTGGTAAACTTGCTGATGATATCAGAGAATGATTTTACAAACAGTAAAAGTTACACTATTGACACCTCCAAATTCGGGAGTATTTACACTGTGTTAGGTGCACACTTGCTCAGCGAGATTAACAAACATTACTAGAAAGGCTATAGCCAAATCCACCGTGGTTGTTTATAAAACCTTTACAACTCATCAGCTTCCACTAACACACTGGCACTGTTCAATTACCATCACTTTTAGAGAGCCTTAGCAAAACACCCAGTGCCCATGTAAATAGACAAATCTGAAAACTAGCTGGTCTGTTGGCTTACATACTGTAGGTAATGTTTTCTTTTGCTCAAATTTGTTCTAGAAACTAATCACGCTCTGATAAAGCCATCTGCAAATATGAGAAAGATTGACATCCACATGTCAAAGTTTACACAGCCTGACCAAGTGTACATATAGTACAGATGATGGTAGGGCCCCGCTGCTCGGCTCTTCCTCGGGCCGCGCAGGAATGGCGCGTGCAGTGCAAGAATGCCGGTTTCTGCACGCAGACCGACTCAAACGGCGCTCGAAAACACTTTTATGTGCCCGTAAAAGCCCTCGGTGCCAGGCAGTAGAGTCACGAGAGCTTCTCCAGACCTGCTTTGCAACTAGACACTGCTCATTGCATCTTAACACGTGGCATGTCTCCAGGTTTTCAACTGGAGGTATTTGGAAGCTCCGCATAATCAAGTGCAAGACTTCTGTCCAAGCCAGCGGTGATGAAGATGCTCCACGCAGCTCTCCGGGGCAAGCAGGGAGGGAAGATGCTTGCAGGAGACTGGGAAAGGAGCACGCAGGTCTTTGCTCCTCTGCAGAATCCCCATATAAACCCAGGCAAGGCGTTTGGGGTGACATCAAATGCTTGGGTCCTGTAGTAACCTGGAGTTGGCTTCCTTAGTGCTGCTGCTTCAACATCTGTAAAACAGATGTCTAAAGAACTCCCTCCTGCCTCAGCACGTAAAAGAGAGACTGTGAGGTCTCCAACTTGGACATACTTCTGGAGTCAGTGCTGCGGACACCACCATAACAGGCGTCCAGAACAGAAACCTTAAGAGATAATTCCTCTGCCATAGGAGGGGCATGAACTTTAAAGCTCATACTGTAGCTGAAGATAGATCTACAGGCAGAAACAACCCATCCAGATTATGAGCTGGCTCTGGACCTCAGGCAGAAAGAAAAACAGAGGAGAAAGGGGATTTTTCTGCTACATTAGTCTCTCCAAGATGGTTGTCAAGAGCGTAAGCATTCCCTGGTAAGCATTCTTACCTCTCACTGGGTAAGAGGACCCTCACAAGCAATATTTACCTCTACTACCAGATCATCCCCTGGTCTTTTGGGACATCAAGGGCAGCCTCTGGGTGCTGATGTGATGTGACCATTTCCCTTTGGGCATGTACCACACCAGGCAGGATGACACTGAATATGCTCTGAAAAGGAGCTAGCACGGGTTCATTACCAGACCAAACTAACAGGTATCTGTGGGGATCTGATGTTGGCAGTGTCCTTGGGTGGATGCAAAGCCAGAGGACCCATCACTTGTTGCCACAATGGGCTTGGATATATGTTGGATATACATCAAAGGGCTGCACTGCATGTTCACTAGCTCAGGTACATACTGGTTGAGATGCTCCAGGAAGCAGCTGGAGCCATCCTCAGATGCCTTGGTAAAAGTAAAGTGCTTTTCCAGCATTTCATGTGTTCCAAAAGACAACAAATTTCCCTATTCCCTAACACAGTTTTGCCCTTGGTACACACATCGGATCAACCCCTGTCTCATATGTATGTACTCACTGAGCACGGTGGGTCCTTACATACAGCAACAAGTCTCTAAACCTAAGGCAAAGACACCAACAAGAGCCTTTTAAAGCAAGTGCTGTCACCCTGGGGCTGGTGAGTGGGTAGTCACAATTGCCCTGCATGCTGGGGCTTTGTGTTTTGCCTTTGACAAGGCACCAAGAAGCTGGAAAAAGATTCGAGTTGAAGATTAGCAGAACATTTTGACACAAGACTTTTTTTTTATCTCATTGAAGAATGACCACTAGAGTTGATCCAAAGTACAGATTTCCATTTGGCTTCAAGTCTATAAACAAGGCTTTTGTTGACTTACAAACAAGGCCAGTGCTTGAGGTTTGGACCAGATTCCCATGGTTGGCACCTAGACCATGAAAATCTAAAGGCAGAAGGAGAGAATAAATCACCAATGTTTCCCTTAATCGTATTTATAAAGAAAGGATTTACACGGAGTTTAATGAACTTCCTGTCCTTTTAATTCAATAATATATCGTTCTCACACAGGGTCGGCACTGGGTGTTTGCCTTGCTGGCTCTGTATAGGGAGCAGCTTGGAAGGCTTGTGGTGCGCGACATATCCCACCTCCTACGGCTCCACGGGCAGTTTGCAGGCTCTTTAAAGCCCGAAATAAGGCAAAAAAAAAAACCCAAGATGTCCCTTGGGTTGTCTTCTCTGGGGACCACCCTTCTCTAATGCAGGCAGCTGGGAAGGAGGTGTCACCAGACCTGAGGCTCTCCCCAGCGTGGGCTAAGGATGGGGTTTGCCGTGCCCATGGGATAGGGTTGCACCTATGTCCTGTTGGAAGGGACTCTCCATCCCATCCTGATCTAGTACCTGACTATGGAAAAATACATTTATTTGAAGTTAATTTTGATTCTTGATTGTTTCGATCCTTGGAACTGTTGTTTTGCTGATGGGAAAGATTGATGAGCAGCCCCTTTGCTTGGTGTTGAGAAAAAAGCAGGCTCTGTCACATGCATCGCTAGTAGAATTACCTTCTGCACAAAACTGATGTCCTGGAGACTAGCAGGGTCATTTGAGATGCCACCAGTTTAATCCCCAGGAGGTCAGTCACAAAGACACCAAAAGGACCCTGGAGGTAACAGTACAAACTTGTTGCTGCCAAAAAGCAATTTGGGATCAACTCTTGGCCTCAGTACTGCTTCCAGCAAGGACTGTATTCGTGATGAGAGGAGATACAATGTTTAGCACATATTTCCTCTGCTTCTGGAGAAGATGGCTGGTTCTGCTGCTGAGACTCATGATTTCTTTCCCATCCATATGGTTTAATGTTACTAGCTCCCTTCCCCGCTGTTAGTAAATAACCAATGAGCCTTGGTGCAGTTGGTCACCCCACGATTAAAGTACTGACTTCACACTCAGGAGAGCAGGACACTGACTCCTGTACCTGCAGCAAACAACCTACGCAACCTTGATCGAGTCACTGATCTCACTGTGCCTCAGTTTCCACAGCTATAAAACGAGGATAATAGCAGAGTGCACAGATGAGGAGAAGGGCTTAGAGCAGCAGGAGAGAGAGAGAAAATGCCTTGGGTTTGTGCTACTAGCACAGCAGGATCCATATTTCTGCCGAGAAACATCAGGTGCCTTGGAAACATGCCCCGATGTAGTGATGGAAGAAAAGGTGTTGGGCAGGGCAGAGAACGACTTGCTATCATTCTACTCAGAGGATGTGGATCCCAGAATTACTGTAAAAATGCAAGCAAAGCTCCTTTTCACCTCCTCATCCTCTGCAGCAGGGAGCCAGATGGGCAGGGAGAAACCCCTGCAAATGCAAGAGCTGGGGGGAAGCTGTCCTTCTCATGAAGAAATTGCTTTTTTGACCCATGCTTTCTTTTTCAACATTCATACCAGACAGATCTGGGCCAGATTGGAGCCAGTGCAAGAGAGATCCAATGCTGTCCTTCTGCTCGTGCACAGCAGCCCTTCGGCCTCGCTCGCTGCTCTGGTGATGGACAGTACCAGTCTACTGCACCCGTCCTGACTTCCCCTCCTAATTTATGAACCGTTGGTTTTCTCAGCCTCTCAAGTACACCTGACAGACACTAAAGCAAATGGAAGTCATGTCTGCGCCCCGATACTTTATATCTGGTCCCTCACCCTTGCTGCCAGCCACTGCTGAAGGTTTTTTTGGGATGACCCTGCACGGCAGTTGTTCTTGAGCAGATTGCTCTCCAGCAAGAACAGACAGCTCTGCAACGCTGTCTTTTGTCACACTTCTGTGGAAATACAGGCCTGATTCCCCAGGCTTCTTTATACCCTGCCAGTAATGGAAAAGGGGCTGTTTAGTAGGGAGAGCTGGTGTAAATTACGCTTCAAGGTGCCTCCAGGCTGCTTTGCATTGGGAGACTGGTGCAAAGGGGACTTTGAGCAGGAAAATTCCTGTCTCCGAAAGACTCCGGAGCTCACTTTAGTAAAATAAATAAATAAAAGAATAAATCCAGGCTCAAGTTTAATAGAAGCTCAAGCTGCAGGTCCATACGTGCTAACATTAGGTGTTTAAGGATACTTGTTTGAAAGCACATCAGCATCAATCATTGTCTGCTGCTACTTGAAAAACAACACTGATAGACTAGCAGCCAGCAAAGCTTTCTCACTGCCTCCGCAGCATGCTGCAATTCAATTAGTCATGGTCAGAGGGTGGCATTATTATTCATACATTACTGATTGTTCCCAAAGTAAACAGCGCTAGGATGGGGTCTGTGATCCTCTCTGTGCCCTTAGCCAGGACACAAAGGAAAATACTATGCAGACCCTGGGGTGGGACATTGTTTGCAAACTTCACAGTTAGATCTCGCTGTTTTTCATAGTCCTCACAGATAAGTGTCAGTTTATGCATACAAAAAAGCCCAGAGATATTTTACCCCAGTCAATTCTATGATGGTTTCTTTTAGCACTGATAACTTTTTTTTTTTCTAAAAAAGCCACATGCTAATTTTAGATAGGATGGATAGCTTAAACTATGCAAATACAAACCCTGTCAACGCAGAATATAATAATGATCGACAGCTTAGCAATTAGCAGTAAATAACCATGCTATGCAACACAGCAATATCATTTGCATGCTTGCAAAATAGTAACCCAAAGCCGTAATGGACTATGAAGCCATCTGTTTATCAGTGTTACAGCAGTGAAAGCCAAAATACACACCGCATGAAAACTGACCAAAGTGCTTAAGACCAACTTCTGCCCTTGGTCGTTCTTGATGCTGTGGTCCAACCGAAATTGGCTGGTGTTGGGCAACACAGCATCTGGCTGCTCCTTGTGATATGGACTCTGGTCAGGAGGAAGGGGAAGTTTTCTTTGGGAGTTCCAAGCCAAACCCCAAGCCTGCAGGTAGCGGCAAAGCTTTTTTCGGCTTCCCGAGTCCCCGACCCAAGGCTAGACTGCAAGTTTCTCTTTTGTCCAAATCAGCCTGAAAAACCTTCATACAGAACAAACACAGCAGGGAAAGCTCCTGACAAGATTGCTAATTGGTTTACACTTCCCTGCCTGGTCTCCTCTTCATTCCCTGTCTCCCTCCTGCTCAGTTTATCACCTTTGCTAATGGTGCAAATTACCACTAAGGCTGAGGAATTCCTTGGCCTGCTCTGATTTGCACATTGATTTAATTGGGTTAGCCATGATTTAATAAGCAAATGTAAAGATATGGGAAAGGTGTTGACTGTTGTGTGCAAACAGCTGATCATTTCACATTTTGCAGCTTGACAGATGTAACTGTAAGATCCGAAATGAAAAATGACTTACTGAACTAACATTGGATTGCCCAAACAGCAGCAGAACTTCTGCCTCTTCTCCTTAGATAACACAATGAGTCCCTTATACAGATGCAGGACAGCAAAGGGAGGTCACTTTGCTCTAGGAAGAAAAACTCATATTGATTTCAAAGGAGCCAGAACTAAGACCTTGGTGCCTAAAACTTGCTTGGATGAGTGCTGAGCTGGTGTCTGTTCCTCCCTAAGGTGTGTAGAGGAAACGTTCAGTGCTGTTGTAATATCTGCTTCCTCTGCCGCCACAGTCTTTCTCTGAAGGATTTTAAGAGATGTCATTTGTTTAAAGTCATGCAGGAGCAATGTCATTGTTGCTTTTCTATTCAGGATATGTCCTCACATTGTCCTCATCACCAGATGACATGAATGTCAGCTGCTGGCCCAGTAAGTAACCTATCTATTATCTGTCATCTCCTCACACGTGCTGTATGAGAATAAAAACACATGAGATGCTGTCAGCCTTTTTCCTTGTGATGACTCTCTCTAGGTTGCCTGGTTGTGGCCACGGAACAGGTTAGATTTGAGTTCATCATCCCTTGCCTTAGGCTCTTGGCTAGGGACAAGCATCTTTACAAGATGACAGAGCTTAGCTGGATGGTGTTAGTCTCAGCCAGTTTATCTCTTTCCTTTTTCTCCCTTTCTCTCT
This sequence comes from Tinamus guttatus, assembly GCF_000705375.1. The sequence goes on along the minus strand of NW_010579217.1, from coordinate 243,691 downwards.
TCACTAGTGGAGAAACTTTGAGTGAGAAACTTCAGAAGAGAATCCATGTCCATTTTACTCTTCTCTGTACCAAGGTTGTCTGTTTATGCTGTCACAGAGTCATGCAGGGACACTAGCTTGAGCCGAAAAGCCCTGTGGCCACTGCAGGATGATTATGAGGTCCAGGACACAAGACTTGGCCTCTGGTTCCCCCCCTCAGAGCTTACTTTGTGCAGGACCAGATCAATGTCTATCCTGTGCATCACACCTGACTTTAGGTGAGTTGTGGAGTTTCTGCACTTGAGTTCCAGATATCCCTAATGTTTCTTCATCCACGTAGGCATAACTAAATTTAGAAAAATAGGTAAATATCTTCCATTCTCAACAGCAGGGCCACACCTTTTCTGAAAGGACATGTAGCTTCTGCACAACAAATCCCACCCAAATAAAAATAACCACTTGATGACCTAACAAACGATCTTTCTTTCTTGCTTCCTTTATCTCTTTCTTTCTTTCTCTCTTTCTTTCTTTCTGGTTTAAAAAGGTCATCTTTACCATCTCATTGATATTCCTCTCCTGCCCTATTCCTCTTCCAAAGGACCAACCCAAGTGTAGCAAGGAAGAAACTAAAAAAGTAGTAAAATGACAAATGTAATGTTTCGTGTCAGTCATTGGAGTTATTTTGCATAGTGTTCCTGTTCTGGCCTATTGACAGCTTGATTTAATGTCGCAGTTGCTTGGTGTGTTGACATGACAACTGTAGAATATGTCGTAAATATTCTAGGAGTGGACATGAATGGTATGTCTATATTGTACGTGCTGTATTGCCTGACATGTGGCTAAGCTCTTGGCAGTTTCAGCTGGCAATGCTGGTGGCCGGGCAGGGTTTTCTCTGGTTTTGTTTAGAAAAAAAAAGAAAAAACAAGAAAGAACCATTAAAAAAAGAAAAGGAGACATTACTTTCATTTTGGTTCATTTTGTAAGTCTTTGTTGTTGCAGGATCTGCTCTGCGGGATCAGTCAGATCCATTAAGACCAATTGACTGAAGAACAATCAATCAACCCGTTTTCTTAGAGATTCAGGAGTATTTATCCCCCCCACAAGGCTGAGTTGCTGGAGAAGCGCAGCCAAGTCTTCTCTTTGAGGACAAGACCTGAAGTGGAGGACAGACTTTTAAATCAGGACAGGCAGACGTGAGTTAAGATCCAATATTAGAATAAAGTCGAAAACTGGTCAAAGCCAGTGCAGGTTCTTACTGATTTTAGGGCAAGTTCCTGCTTGCTTGAAAAGCCTTTGTGGTGAGTTTTTAGGGGTATTATTGATATTACTCTTGCTGATATTAGTGGTGCAGTTTCTGACCTCAGTAAAATCAATATGAATGTGGAGCAAGAGCAGAATTATTTCATGGACTGGAGTTCAATAGACCTTTTCTTGCTTGGAGTGGGTTTATCTCCTCTGCATCTCTTCCACATGATCCATGACACGGCACCAGATTACTGTGAGCAAAAAATATTGTTGAGGAGGTCCCTGAGACACAGATACCAGTGTCTGATGTCTGCTGTTTTGGGGCACACAAGAGGGAGCAAATACAGCAGAATAGATATCCTTGCTTTGTTTTGAGATTGGTTCAGTGCCTGGAGTTAGGTGGGGTGCACATGGATTGGAAGATACCCAGAATTTCTGGTGAAGAGATAGTTGTTCACCTGTACCTGGGGTAAACAGGAAAATTAATTCCTTGAGGAAGTTTTGATGGGACAAAAGTGGATGAAAGCGTCTCGTATGGCATCTAAGAAGTCCAATCAATCCAAAGCATGAACTTGAACAACAGACTAAATGAGTTCTAACTATGCTGCCCATGATTTGTTTTCATGCATGACTGTCACGTCTGGTCTCACCACTGTCTCAACTGCGAGATCAAACCCCACTCCCTGGAGAAGACCTCCTAACCCAACCTGAACCCCAGGTTCAGAGCTGGAGGTACAGATAAATCAGGAAAACTTTATTACTCTTATTTTTCCACAACATCAACTGGAAAATTAGCAGGTAGTCCACCTCTTTCCAATTGAACAGCTTTATAACAATTGAAAATAAAAATTTTAAATAATACATGTCTCTCTGAAATTCAATTTTCCAAAGAGATATTATTGAGCAGCAAGGTGCACCAGAGCAGAATTCCAGTATTTTCTGGAATTTGGATACCATTGCAGAATTAAACAGGCTTTTCATGTTTGGAGAAATAAAATATATTGATAATTATTTTGAAAACTATATGCTCAAATTAATCCAGGTCAGCTACCTCAGGAGTTTTTTTTTTTTTTTTTCAATCTAGCATCCATTTATTGTCACATTTGCAGTCTTTCGTTTTCTTTTAGACTTAGAGTTTATAAAGAAACATGCATGCATATTTAGTTCTGTTTCAAATTGAAATGAGACATTATTGAAACAAAGAAAAAGCTTCCTCTCCTCCCTCTCCCCATTGCCCACTTTTCATTGTTTGCATCCATTATATGCAGTAAGACAAATGACAGGGAAAAGTTTCTCCCCACTTTTTTCCTTCTCTTTTTCTTTTGTAATTTTGAAAAGGGCTCTGACTTGAAAGGAAGATGAGTCAGAACAGCAAAAGAACGGAAATAGTCAGCAACGTCCATCACTGGGATTTTAAAATGTTAAATGCACCAGGGTGACAAGAGAACAATCTCTGTCATTTCAATATTTTTCCTAGGTTGGAATTGTGGAAAGAGATGCAAAAAGAAAAGAAAAAAGAAATAAAAGCAACTCCTAAAAGGAAATCATCAAACGGGGGGGAAAAAAAAAGTGAACTCTAGACCCCTTTATTCAAAGTTATTTGATTTTTTTTTTTTTTTAGCAAGATCCTTCGGATGAAGCTGTGTATTGCCTTGAGCTCCACAGTTATCTTCTAGAGATAAGAAGATATTAGGCAACTTCCACGGGAGCTGGAAAGAATCATATGTTCCCCAGCATCTAAACACAGTCCAGACTACATCTATTCATGGTCTTAATTGGCAACAGTGTGACAGTTGAATAACTTCAATGTGATGTGTGTATAGGTTTGTTGGGAGCATTGCAAGGGCCTTATTGGAACTCCTACCTCCCCTACCAATATCCCTAACATTGTAAAAAATTCTGTCTTCCTGCTCTGTGCAATGCTGTCACCTCTGTACAGCTCTTCTGCTCCTTAATTTGGACCAGGATATAGCAAACCAGGAGGCTAGTCTGTGTTTGGAGCTACCAGGAGAAGAGGATCTGCAGCTTCCTTAGGTTATTTATTCCTTTCTAATGCATTCCACCATGAGGAAGATCAAAAGGGAGGCAAAGGAAAGAGATTGGGTTCAAAATTTCAAAGTAGGATTATTTCTGAAAACTGAACAGCTCTACATTTTTGAAAATGTTCAGCCATCCAAAACCTATGCCCAATCCCTTCCCTACAGCAAACAGTGAGGTGGGCAACGTGCACCATGAACGTGGTTTTATGTATGGCCTGTAGCAACAACCCAAGGTAGATGTTTCAGGGAGAGTTGTAAGAGGAAGGCTAAAACATGGGGACAAGCCCCCAAACATTCCCCAGCCTTCAAAAATGACTTCCTGAGTCAGAAGTCATTGCTAAGTATTTAGCAATCTCCAAAAGAGTTTTTCTATGAGTTCTTCTTGAACTCATATCAATTATTATCTGCAGTGTGTCAGGGTAACTAGTCTCTCCATAGCTCAGCTAGACGTTATGTGAAGACCCACCTCTTTTTTGTTTGCGTGTCCCTGGGCTGGGGCTGAGGACCTTAATTTGGCCATCCCTCGCCTTAGTATCCCACCTTATTTATGTCAGCATTAGGTCCATCCAGATGGAGGTAATGTATATATGTTAAAGCTCCTCTTCTGTATTTGGAATCACCTCTGACTCCCTTATGGTCCAACAACTGCTGTCCTGCTGGAGCACAGGTTCTGCTTTGCTGCCTGGAAATTTCATCCTGGAAAGGTCTTTGTAAATGTACATGGCCTTGATGCACGTGGGACATGTTACACCTATGGAGCTCCTGGGGTTGCTCCAGTCTGTGTCAAACACCTTGCATATGTATATGTAGCATTTAAGTGCATTTCATTAAAGCACCCTGTTCCATCAGCAGGCCGGCACTGGCTAGGTAGAAGCACATCATCTCTTCACGTAACGCTGCAAGCTGGTGTGTAGACCCACTGAAGGCAAAATCCATTGGAAATACTGGGAAAGGCTTCAAAGGGTTAAGAAGCAGGACCTCAGCATCAGCCAGGATTTACCAGGGCTCGACTCCTCTCCATCTCCATCTCTCTGCCTGGGATCTGAGCAGCACGGCAGCACTTAAAAACCCCCAAATCATAAATGAAACAATAGCAGCCTCTCCTTTTCTTCCTCAACGCCGGGCAAAATGTCTCGATTAGTTTTTGTTTGCCTGTTTGCTTGGGCCCGCTTGTTTGTTGACGTGTGTTGTGTATTTGTACCTGTGGGTAGGTTTTATTGACCAAGAGCTAAGCTGAGGCATAAGTGGGGTTATATGCAGGCATGGAGGAGAAGAAGAAACCTGGCTGGATTGATAGATATGGCATTTACATTTGCACTTCAATCTGCATTGGAGAAGATGGTCGCGGTGATATTAGTTTTGGCTGAGACTTTAAGAAGCCCCGAGGAAGCTGTGTAGTCTGTGCTGTGGCCAGCAGGGTCTGCGTGGCTTGGGGTGGCTCTCATGAACTTCTCCTTCCCAGGAAAAAAGGAAAAAAGTCATTTCATGCTGGTTTGGCATCCCTAGCACCCCCTGACTCGGATCACCTGCTTCTCTATCAGCACGAGTGTGCACGGTATCCAAAGGAGCAGCCCCCCAAAACTCCAAAAACCCATGTCACAGCAGTGCCCGCTTTAGGAAATGATCATTAGCTTTCCAAAAGGGTAAAGCCACAAACAAAAAATCACCCTTTGAGCACCAGCATCTCCGGCAGAGGTGCAAGCAAGGCTTTTGCATGGGCTGCCGCAGCCTCCGCGCAACATCTGCAGCTGCCCCCAGACAGACAGACAGACAGGGAGCTCGGCGTGAATTATTTAGCACAAAGTGCCGTGACCTCCATTAACAAAGGGAGATGCTTCCAGACCTGCGGGCAGCACCCTGGGAAGCAGCTGGATCCGAATCAATCTAATTGAAGCCGGGTTGGAATTTATTATCGGAGCCAGTGCAAAGCTCCCGCTGGAGATGCTGGTGGAGGGGGGGACATGCCGATGCAGCACCCGCTTGTAGCTCCATTGGAGGGATCGCGGTTGTAAATTGTGCTTAAGTGTAAGATCAGCACGCCCGTGCTCATGGACACTTGCCAAAATGCAGAATTTCCTCATCCACTTACGAAAAAG
>NW_010579217.1:99297-238286 GCF_000705375.1 Tinamus guttatus | reverse complement strand
CTTCGCCCCCCCCGCCGCCTTCCCCTTCCTCTACAATCAAAAGAAAGAGCTGAAAGAAACGTGCACTTCAAGGCTTTAAATCTGAAACTTCCTAATCCCCTGAAGTCCACACTAGACTTCTTGCCTCCATGGAAACCCCAAAGCATTCATCCAAGTGATTGGCCTCCAATGAATTTTAGATAAGACAGAATGGAACGGAATTGATGTGATTTTAATGCAGAAGGAAGCGGTGGAAGGGAGGTCCGCTCGGTTCATATTTGAATAAAGCAAACACGGCAGACAAAAGGCTGACAGCTGTAAATGACATTGTCAGTACAAAAATTATCAGCCAGTTTACAATCTGTTTGCTTATGTTGAACAAACAGAATGTGTGTGGCATCCCCCGGCTTGGTGAATGGCAGAAATGCTTGCGGGCTCCCGAGAGCGGCGGATATCTGCTCCCCTCCAGCCCTCCCACCAGCAGATACCCGCTTGACAGGCACACCGAAAAGCACAACTCCGTCCTCGCCCTATTTCTTTTTTCCCACTCTCCTTGGGCTTTTTTCCCCCTCCGTTTTTTTTTCTCTCACTCTTTTTTTTTTTCCTTCTCTTTTATTTCTTTCTTTATTATTATTTTTTTTTAATAAGCACCGTGGCCAGGAATGGACCCCGGCGTTTTTGTGCCCGTGGGGTGAGCGATGCTGGGAGTGCTGCGGGACGGAGCCGTTCCCTAGCAGGTCCGGCATTCCCAGGAACAAACCTGCCGTTTCCTAGCGAAAGTTGTGCCCCAACATGCTGCAATTTTCCTTTTCCACCCCCATCCCGCCTTTCTTTTTCCATTTCTCACAGGAAGCAGCTGCTAGCAACGCCTTCGGATTTCACAACTGCCTCCCCGCTGACTTTTGCTGTAAAAAGCAAAATATTATTACTTGCCTTAATATTTAATTCCTCAGAACAGCCACCCCCTGCCTGCTTCCTGGATGCTCCCACAAAACAGGAGCTTGGGGAAGAGCCCTTCTCTTTTGGAAGAGGTTTGACATCCTCCCTCGAGACTGCTGGGCAAGTCACATGTGAGATGAGTTGTGAGGTCTCAGCTCAACAAGCGCCCCTCGCTCAGCCGTGGCACAGGGTTCAGAAAACTTCCCCCCTCTGTTTCGTAATTAGCTTAGGTGCTAATTATTTTCCCACTTTTATTCGGAGGTTTCTACCCTTGTTTTGGGGCCGCATTTGTGTTTTTCCTGCTCTTTGCTTTCTTGCCACGCTACAGGAACGCAGACAGTGCCGAATTTCTCCAGGGACCATTGGGGCACCCAAGCACCCCCAACCCTGGGCCTGTTCCTGGGCCATAAATCCATATTTGCCCAATTTGGCTTGCAATTCCCGGAAAAAAAAGCCTCCTGTTAGCACTGGTTGATCTTCCATTAAAAACCACCCAGCCTGAAAACCCACCTTCGCATTCCTTATTTCCAGCCCGGTCATTTTATCACATCATGACCTTAGCACTAAAGATATAAGAAAATCTGATGTTTTGCTGCTGTGAATCGAGTTCTTTCCTTTTTATGTAAATTGAAAAGAAAAAGGAAGGGGGGAAAAAAAAGGAATTTGTTTAGTGGCACTTGGCTTGTTGGACCAGAAAGAAAAAAAAATAATGAAAATAATGGCAGGTGAGTGCAGCCTGTTTGCTGCAGATAAAGGGCGTATAATAAAGGCAGAAGAATACAGCGATTGCTTTCCAGGCAGTCGAGCATCAAAACACATTCACTCGTATGAAAAGTTTATCCAATTATTGCCAACCGGATGACGCTTGTTATGTTGTGTTACTCTTCCCATTTTAATCTAAATTGCTGCTTCTTTCTCTCTGATATGGCAATCGGTCATAAAGAGTTGACCACCATTAAAGCTGTTTGATTTGGAAGCCTGTAGTGTTTGACTAAGAGGGTAAATGCAAATTTGATGAAAGAATAAGGATAAATTTACATATCAGGCTCGGCTCACATGGAGAGAGTAAACATTCTGTTTATCTCAAGTGTCACTTTATGATTTCGGCAGAATATAAAACTGACCTTGCTCCAGACATTGCAAAAGACCTGAATGAAATATATTGTTGTCTAAATACAATTTACTCAAGTAGAAGTTGTCAGCAAACCCGGCGGAACTCAGCAAACAGGGTTAGGCGGCGGGGTCGTCGCCACAAAATTGTCCCGGACGGCTCCAAAATGGAATTCTTGAATGCTTTGTACTGGGCAAGTGGGCGCGAAAGGGATCGGAAAGGCGATCCCTACCCCGCTGCGAACAGCAAAATCTCCACGTTCTTCCCCTTCAAAGGACAATAAAAGCCAATAAATAAATAGGTGCTAACTGCATAATACAGCATAGGTAGGGGCAAATAATACCGGGAGGGACGATGCATGTTAATGTTATTAACTAATAAATGCTGCATTCGCTATCTTGATTTTTTGTATAATTTTTATTATACATTTATTATATATGTGAAATCTTGGTGCTGCTGTTTTTCCACACCCCTTAAGTTAATGCTTGACGTTATTCAACATCACCTATAAATAGCGGTACTTCAAGATGCACACTCATAGGCATATCTTTTTTCTTTCCTGATATTATAGGATTTTACTTTTAGGGAAAATATAAGGAACTTTAGAGCCTAATGGAGGTGATTTTATTCCTGCAGAACATTTAAAATAAATTGAGCAATTTTCTTGCTCCAACAGATCATAAGGAAAAAAAAAAGAATAAAGAAAAGAATTAAAATGTTCTCCTCTGGTAAGCTAAGCTATCTATGACTAATTGATATGCACAGGATTATGTTTAATTAATGATTTTATTTATTTAACAAAGAGACAGAAGGAAAATGACTAAACAAATAAATAAGAAAGTAAGCGGATGCCCTGAACTCGGCAATAAAATAAATGAAATGAAATGAAATGAAATAAAATAAAATAAAATAAAATAAAATAAAATAAAATAAAATAAAATAAAATAAAATAAAATAAAATAAAAGCAGGATGAGGAGGAAGTAAAAGTGATAATTTGCTTCTCCAGGTTAATAAATAAATCAACCACTGCAACAATCCCTGCCCCAAATGGAGGGTCCCTTACAGCAAAGGTGCCCAATGCTGCGTCAACAGATGCGAGCGTGGATGGTTTTGCACCGGAGCTGGTGCTGCTAGCGCGATGCTCTGCGTCGCAAAGCGCCCAAGAGGCAGCAAGAGGGCAAAAACTGCTGCATCGTAGCCTTGAGACCCCATTTTTGCTGCACTCGGAGCCCTGGGCACGATCGGAGGAGCCAACCCTTTGCTTTGAGGCTCTGCAAAGGCTCCGGGGTGCAGCTGGACAAAGGCTGGGGCAGAAACAAAAGCAGCAAATGGAGCGAGCGGCGCGGGGTCACTGATTCTGCTGCAGACGGGGCAGTCACTGGTTTGGGGTTATTTGATAATAAAAATATACTTTTTTTTTAGGGTTATTTTTCATTTATGGAAATGGTGTTCACCCGTGGAGACAGACTGCGGTAACTCTTCTCCCATCAGCATAACTCCTCTAAAGACACAGGACTTGCATTCAGAAACCTTCTTTTAGTTCTCCTGTGACAAGAACCTTGCAAAACCAAACAAAACTTACAAGACCGCAAAGGAACAGTTTTAATCACTCTTAAATGATTTTAATCACTTCTTTCCATTCATCCCAATGGACCCTCCTCCACAACATGCAACATGGGAGAGCAGAGATGTGGGCTCTGACCAGAGTCAAGCTGGATAAACCCCACGGGGAATCACACTGGTGGGAACAGTAAAATAGAAATTACCAGTGACTAAGGGACCATGCTCAAACACCAATCTCTAGAAAAGATGTTTTCCCATCCTTCACTCCTGGCATCGCTGCTTCCAGTTTCCATCTACGTTTCCATTGCACTCCTGTGAATATCTTCATACCAACACAGCATTTACAAAATAGATCAGGTTGACTTCTCACTTAGCTGGAGAACCAGGTAACGGGGTTCACATGTTGTGACTTTGGATGTTGCATTTAAATAAGAAAATCCCAGAGGAAAAAAAAAACCAAAAAGTTATTGGGGAAAAAAATCAAGACTGTCTAGCTCCCATGATAGCTACATTTTTCCTAAAGTTTGCATAAATGACAGTTTTTATAAGATTCTGATTTTATTACATTCTGATTTTAAAAATGTGAGATAAAAAGAGTTTTTTTAAAAAATAAATTGAACTGTGGTAATTGCCTTCTTCCCTCTCCACAGATTTGACTTTCCAGTAGGTTTGGGAACCAACTGGTACATCTTGCAGGTCCCATGGGTCTCCTAGGCAGTTCTTAGTGCAGGTCTGCTCCATCACTGCAACTCATGAGGGCTGCTGCTGGTCTCATGACGGTGCCTGCAAACACTTCCCAGATTCCCACAACTCAGTCATGTTCTCATTCACTGGATCTAAGGTGAAATGCCCTATGAACATCATCAAAGTCAATCTATCTCCTCTCTTTTTAACCCATTCATCTAGAGGGAGATTTGACCAAGGTTGTAGAACCTTTTCAAGCGGTCATACCTTTTATTTCTGCACTTTATTCTAGCAGGGGGAGGTTGGGTTAGGTAATCTCCAGAGGTCCTTTCCAAACTCGAATCATAATCCAGAAGAGGAAAAAAGTCCAGGGAAGTTTTTTTGCTATAACACAAATGATTGGCAATGTCCCATCCAAGACTGGTTACAAACCCCACGTTTTGTAGCCAGGCCATAATTGGATGAGAAATAAATCCCCCACAAAGGTGAAAAATGTGCTCCTGTCTACATCCACCACTAGCAGAAGCCATAAGAAGAGCTATAATACACATCTTATGTGCAGCTCGTGCCCCTCACCTCATTGGGTGAGGTGCTGGAGGGACACCAAAGTAACCTCAAAATGCCTCCAGGGCCACAGTTCATTCCCAGCCTCAAGAGAGAGATAGAAATAACCCTCTTCTCCCCCTTCTCATCTAGAAATATCCTTCTTCTCCCCCTTCTCCTCCTCATCCTTGCCTTCAGTGGTCCTGGTACTCACTGAGGCTTTTGCAAACCTGGACATGGTGTAAACCCCCCAAAAAAGGTGCTTGAAAAATATCTCTGAGCATCCTATGAATGACTCCGAGTCCATTTGAAGGCAAGGGGCCAGCAAGGGACGTTGAAACCTGCCTTGCATGACACCAGTGTCAGATGTAGGACTCCTTTCACACAGACACATCCTGCTGATGTTCCTTCTAAGGGCTCTGGTGGGGCCCCAGGCACAGAAACATCCTCCACCACCACCGTCGAATTTCCATTTCTTTCTAATAGAAACCCAGATCTGTGCCTGGTGTAATCCCACCAGCTTTTGCATTCTGCACAGATCTGCACCAGCAGAGCCCGGTCCCCGTATGCCACCAACGTACAGGGAGCGCCATTTGGGAAACATTATCCCCAGATGATACCTGCACGTTATACCTTTGGAAATGAAGGACTTGGCCGCTCCGAGTGCTCAGCTCAAGTTCAAGTATAAGCCCTCACCGGCCTCCAGCCGAAAATGGGGCTCATAATGGAATTGCTGACACTGCCTCAATTACACAGCGCTGCAGGGCTCCCACGTAATGAAGGAATTTGCTCCTTTTTGCACTATGAATACTAATTGACACCGGCTTCGGTGCAGCATCAGCACAGGAGAATGGTGCCATCTAAAGGAGCTGAAAGCAAAAAAAGAGCAGCCCTCACCGCAGAAATGGTGAAAAAGAGGCACTTCAGAGTGTTTTAGCTCTTCCTCTGCTGTCTCTGCTCTCTCTCTGGAAGCGATGTTCTTCATGTTGAGATGCTCTTGCAGGTTAAATGTTGATGTGCTCTCAGAGATGCCCAGGAGGCCTTTTGGGAAGGTCTTTCAGCAGGGACTCCTGGAAAGGCCAATGCACACATAAATGCAGGAGCATCTGGGATGCAGGAGCCAGTTGCTATGCACCTTCCCGCTACCCTTCCAGGCTTTCTGAGGCTGCTGCTGGCATAAAACCAATCCATGCAGGACCGAATCAAGCAGGAATGAAAGCAGATATGCTTTCCCTCCACATCCACCTCCTCCAAGCTCTGCCAGCCTCATGTATGCTCATTTGCTTGAAGGCTTCCTCTTGTCCTTGCAGAATCTGGCACAGGGAGGATTTTACCACTGAAACCAAAGTATGTTTGAGGGTGGAAGGAGACCTTCATCATGTCTGGCACAAGTTTAAATTGGATGCCCTTCTCCCCTTCAAACCACAAGGGATAAAGAAGTTTCTTCCTGCCCCATAGCATAACTGTGTCTGGTTTCATCACTATTATATACCTTACCCTTTACCAGCAGAAACGTGCCCCAGTTGGGCTATGCATCATGACAACCTCAGGATCTGTGTGTCCTGCATTGACTAAGTAGTGGATGTCACCAGAGTAACTGCTGCTTCTCATTGCATCTCAAAACGGACAAAGTGACCTTCTGGAAGCATTTCCTCTGGAGACCTGCATTTGGACCTGCTCTCACGTAAACTTGTGCCTGAGATTTTGCAGTCTGGGAGAGATGATGCCCACAAAATTGTGTTTTGAATGCAACAAAAACTAGCAAAATGAGACTGGATCATGAAAGAACAACTTTTGTACAGACAGTCCTGTAAAACCACTACATGATATCAAGAGGAAGAAGATGGATTTGAATCTCTCGGTTTTCAGACAAATTCACATTTTCTAAAATTAAATCTTTCTTAATTGACAATGATGTTTTTATGGCACATTAGGGCATAAGGGGAGCTTGATTTGAAGAGAATTTGCCTGTTTCCTGCAATGCTGATATTCAAGTCCTCTTTTTTTTTTTGTTTCCCTTTCATCATCTGTCTTGTACACAGTTGAGACCATGGAAAGCAATGGTACATCAACATCTGGTCATCTGTCATCCTTAAGCCAAGTGAAGCAGGGCACTGCATCTAAGGCCTGATTGTCATTGTCCCAGAATAATGATTCTGTGGAAATATTTGGCATCAAATTTTAGAAATGCCCATATCCAGTCTGTATGTGCTTAGCACAGGCCTGTCTTCATAGCCTGACTGGGTCATCAGAGATGATTGCTGCACAGGTACAAGCTAGGAACTGTGAACTCCATTGAAAATCATTCTTGCTAACCAATATAAGTCAACCCATGGGCATATCTGCTGGCACTCTGACCCAGGTTAAATTCCCTCTGATAAATTCCCTTTGTCAAACGGCTGCATTCATCCAAAAAATCGTCTTGGCATATGCTGTTAACATGTCCAATCCTCCCCTAACATTCCTAATTTCTTTCTCTCTTTTTTTTTTTTTTTTTGACTCACTGCATGCTATGAAAGCAACATTAGTCATGATTTACAGAACCACTGCAAGGATCCTGAAAGATGGGATTGTCTTTTGAATTCCAGATACATGAGGAAGGCGGACACTTTTGCTTCAGCAATTAATTAATTTTCACCAGGCTTTCACTTTTACAACCTCTTTTCCACTTCCCAGGTTGCTCAACTCAAAATCAGTAAGACCACCCTATGATAAAGACATCATGTATGAATGTACATGTCATTAATCACTCCAGGTACCTTTCAACTCAGAGCATTTCCTTTGTTGGAGCCTTCCCTCGTGGTACTGGAAAAACAAACAGGCACATTTATAACAACCCCTTAGGGCTAAGTCAACAGTTGCATTCACCTCCTTAATCAACATCTTGGGCTTAACTGAGATCATCTCCGAAGCTCCTCAAAGGGTTGCAAAGCAGTAACTGTATTTTCCCAGTACAGATAATTGGGATTTTACATGGCATGATGATAGACTCCATTGAAAAAGTTGTCTTAACCTTATTGCTTGGTTCTGGGAGCTCTAAAGTCATCACCCAACCTGAAGTGAGCATTCAGATTTCTGATAGCATCATTAAGACATGCTAAGGCTTGTTTTTGAAACCATTAATGTTTGGCTTGGGTGAAAAGGAAGATGAAAGAATGGGAATCCTGTGCTTTCAACCACCCAAGCCATGTATTAAATGGACCTGTAAAACAGGCCCTGCCATGCCTCAATCCTATTTTTACACACAGATCCATCTCATGTATATATAAAAAAAGGAGTAGTATTAAGGTCACTAAGTCAAGAGCTGAAACACCTGGACCCATCAGAATTCAGGTCATCTGTACAAGCTTGCTTCAGCCTTCTTATGTGCATGGTTCCTGGCACGCACTGTTTACAGGATTTTTTGCCTCCTAGCACTTTTTTCACCCACAGAGCAGGATGGACCTGCTGTGGGATTGAATCGAGGCAGTGAAATGCTAGTGGAGAAAGGATCCTACTTAATTCCCATGCAGATTTGCCAGATAAGGGGAATGGCAGGGTCTGTCAATCCTCCTTCTCTGCTGCATCATGCGCTCATGAGTGCTGGGGCTTTGGCTGCTCCTAGATCTGGACTGTAACTGCTCCTTTGCTCTACAGAGAAAACAAATACATATCAAAACAAAAATATATCAGGAATGATGTACTTTCCAATGACTCCTGCTATTGTGCACTGCATAGGGAGTCAAAACTCGTAGCAATGCAAACTACTGAGAAAGGGAACTCGTTGCTGGCTGCATGCGTGCACAGACACATGCACATGCACACAGTACATGCCCTAAATTCATATCTGTGCGTCATCTGACACACGATGCATTAGCTGCCTTTTTAAAAGACCATCTGCAATTCTTCATTGACTCAGGTCCTCTCTCCACAGCCCTAGGAGGAACAGTAGGCCCTATGCTAAAGTATTTAAAATATTTTTGAATGAAAGTGTCAGTTTAAGATCCCCAGCATAAAACATACCTAACAAAGCCTATTTGCAAAGTAAATTTGCTCTGGATTTCCGATACCCAGGAAAGTTTTTTCTATTATATTTATTTAAAATTACAACAGTTTACATTAGAAACAAGCTCAAACAATTAAGGTAAAAGATAAATAACTGCATACAGTTTAATTTTACAAAATGCAAACATACATCTTTCATTGTTCCATTATCTGAGTATTAAGTACAATATAATTGTCTGATGCATTTTCGCTGACTTAAATGCTATAAAATTAAACAGGCTTGACTTTTATGAAATAATCTTTATTTTCCTTCTTCGTGCAAATAGTTATCCATGAGGCTCAGGATTCTGGGAGGGCACCTTTAAATAATATGTTCGTTTTCTGTTATGATGCTCTTTTCTGGCGGTGTTTTCCCAGTCCAAACCTAACCTGATCCATGGAAAGTATGTGGTGTTCAAGAAACTGTGATCAAGCCACCAAAAACCCAGCAACTGGGAATCACACACACGTGGAGTGGAGTACATCCAGCAAGGACAGAGTGAGTCTTGGATGCCTAAGACTAGGACACGCTGCCTTCTTGATTTCTGATAGCAAAATAGCATCAAATTTCACAAAATAAAAGAACCCCAAGAAGAAGGAGGTAGAAGTCACTGCTGTAGATGTTGCTGTGAGGACAGGGTGTCATTCAGCCTATTGCACTGTCATTGAAAGCTGTGGGGCATTACAACATATGACTGTGATCCCCTGTCATACATTGCCCTTCTCTTATTGGAGGTGTCTCTCAGCACCCTAGGGGGATGTACCGTTTATCTGGAACATGATTGCAAAAATTAGCTATAAAATACTCCTTTTAAAAAATAGAAAATAAAATAACAGGAGAGTTATGTGTTTATGTTGCAAGCTGAATATTTTAGGTAGTACAGAGACTCCTAAAAGTCCTATCATTATCAGCAACGAGGGTCCAAATATTTTGGAAATAGTGAGAATGATCCTTGAGGAATATCTTGAAGTTGAAGGAAGAAATCATGTCCAAGTGGAGAGAAAATTAAAGTTGATGTTATCTTGGTAGGGACAGAGGTTCCCAGTAATAAAGAGGCTGAAAGTGATGGTATTGTTTAATTCAGCAAGGAAATAAAGGAAGAGAGATGTGAAAAAGAACAGCAAATAATGAAGAGCCTGGCAAAGGCACACATGCTGTAGTGTAGCTTTGACGATAGGAAGACTGGCATGGGAGGAATGTGTTTCATTGGGAAGAGCTGGGTAAGGGGGTCTCCCCAGCTCTGGCCAGAGCTATGGAACGGTGTGACAACAGGCTGAAAGGGTCCCCAAGGAGAAGGAGATGTTCTCAGTTAAAACGAACATGTGTTTGATTAAGTCAGGTTGTCGAGATCCATACTCTTATCTCTGGAAATGAATCAGAGCATGAGGATTATCAGCAGCAACAGTGCGTGCGGGGAAGTAATCTTTTCCCATCTACTGTAGCATGGCTGCAGGGAGAGAAGTGATGTGCCTTGGCCAGGAAACCATGCAGCTGGCATGGACACCAACAGGTTCAGGCAGCAAGAAGTAACTACAATCCCCATGTCAAATAACAGGGCACAAACCCCTCCTGATGACCACGTTGCCCAGCCGTCGTAGCTCAGATTCACTGGCACAGGGGCACAAGTAGGGGCTGGAGTCGGTCCTTAAACAAATTTAATTTTGGCAAGAAGCCAAATGCTACTTTGAACCTTGCTTTGGATTGTCTCTTTTAACAGTCAACTGTCCCCTTGTTTTGAAGATTGACCTCCTGAAGAGAAGTGTTGAGTCATGCTTGGGACAACGCAACGGACCCTAGGCCATCCAGATGACATCTACACAGATGGCAAGTGGGATGTGTTAGGTCAGCCAGATTATGCAGAAAACACTAGCCAAACCATATGTGAGCATCCACAAGCGCTGTCTGCATCTTGAGATGTACTTCAGAGCTCACATCAGAGCACCCCAGGGCTGATGCAAGAAGTAAAGAAGGTAGTTGGAGAATTTGGCTTCACAGTCTCTCCTGTATTGCAGTGTAGACTCAGCCATCAAGTCCCAAAGGAAGAAAAGGCTGGAAAACATAGCACTTCTCTAAGTAAAATTTATACTAAATATATAGATATATCAAAAATATATTTATATCAAAAGGTTCTCAAAATTGAACTGTAGGGAGTTTGGGATATTTCTTTACTGTGGTTACAGAAACCAGCTGCCTAGGATCTCAGACTTGGCATTCACCAGGTAGGGTGAGTGGCTCCCACAGTATCTGCAAGCAGAGATCCTCCTCAGAGCTGCCATCAGGCAGGAGGGAAGCCTCAGAGCACCCATCATCATTTTTTACCACGACTGACCTCTGGTTGTGGCAAATCATTCGCCACAGGAACACCTGCAAGCAAAACCCTTCAATACATCCTGTAGTCCAACCGGATTTACACCAAAGATGCTCTATTCTTGGTGGATGTGGTTTCCACCTTTTGAACTTGCAAACCAACCTCAAAGAAAACACTGTGTTCCTAAAACCAAAAATATTTGGCAACCAAGTGGGAGGTAGGTTAAAGATGGATCGTATCATTTTTAGCCACAGACTAACTTCACAGCAGTGTTTTTCCTATGAGATCAACAAGCTGCTATATCCCTCATGAGCTCTTTCACAGCTACCTTACCAACCCACTGATGTGCCAGGAGGAAACACAATATCCAAATCAAACTCCAGCTGCTCAGGTAGCATCTTCTCACATCAGTGAGTTATTAAGACGATGTTTGTCTTGAAAACAGGCACATTCCTCTTGTGCACAATATCTCAGACCACGTCCTCAGTGGGCATGAATCACATCTGCCCACTGAGATTGGCCCTATAACTCCTGTCTCCAGGAGCTCCGCAATAGCTTGTTTGCACACACGGATCCTGGGAACATTTTCCAACGCAAATCAAGTGTTTTGATAAGAAGGGCCCGCTGTAGAGCCACTAGACATTGATTTGTGTCAACTCGTGTTGCTATGATGTTAAAAGGGCAGGCCCTCAGCTGATATAAATTGGCACCGTTCCTGGGGGGCTGGGGGTCAGCTCA
The DNA here is from genome assembly GCF_000705375.1 of Tinamus guttatus. Next base: position 226,396 of record NW_010579217.1, on the reverse strand, counting down.
TAAAACGGTGTAACTCTCTATAGTCCTATTGATGTCATGGAGTCTACACTAATTTACTCCACCTGGAAACCTGTCCCACAGGATGAAACTATTAACTTTTGCTTTCGGACAGTTCGGGAATACCTAGTAGACCTTCTCCATGGAGAAAAACTAAAATAATAACAATAATAATAATAATAATGCTGCTATGGGCTTTTTTCTTCCTTCTTCCTCTTTTTTTTTTAAATATCCCTTTAGTTCTTTCCCTTACAGCTGCATTATCTGTTGCCTATTTCTGCATACACAAAGAGGGGCTGCTGAAGAAGAAGCCCGAATGATAATAACTCAATATCGAGACAGTCGCAATGCCCCAGCCTTCACACGCACCCCCACACAAAAAGGCCATGTGTCAGAGCCCAAAGACAAATGCTCCCGGCACAATGCGCCGACACAAGTGAAAAGCCCGGAGGTCAAAAGTTATTTGTGTAAGCCAGTGTGCTTTCAGTGGGGAGACGTGGCAGGCTGAAACAAAACTTTAAAGGTCATTTTTGTCTCCTTTTCGCCGTCCTCCTGCCTGCACCTGTCCTCAGGACGCAGCCCCTGCAAAAGGCGGGCAAGCTTTGCAAAATGCGGGTCTACTGGGTCATGCTACTGCTGCATCACCTGCTTCTTCCTCTTGCCTCCTGCCTGCCCGAGAAGCACGTATCCAAGAGCTAAACCTGCTTGAGACCTGCAGGTGAAGGGCAGCAGCTGGATCCAGAGAGTTGGAGGCAATGTTTCCATAACATTCCTCCTGCCAGGCCCCAAGTCTACTCCATTTCAGAGGTCCGGGCTTGGCACAGCAGCACCATGTTCAAGCAAGGTATCAACTTGGAGATTTGCATGCAAATGCTTGGAGTTGAGAGGGAGGGAAGGAAAAAAAGAAAAGAAAGACAAAAAGATTGAGCCAGGCATGAAAAGACAATAGTGTCTCTATGGAGATGGAAAGGGGGAGAGGAGGTGAGCATGCCAGAAAGGAGTCTGGCACATCAAATACACTTAGATATTGAACGCTCAGCCATCTTGCAACCCCTTTTAATGAATGTGTTTGTGTAAAGGGGCTATAAAAGTTTGGCTTGCTGAAAATTCATCAAGCATGGGCTTGCTACCTTGCTGTTGAAGGAGCTGCCCTCCTTCCTGGAAGAGGCAACAGAAGCCATGCTGCCTCTTGGGTGCTCTTGGCTTGGTGCCAAATTTAGGCACGAGGAGGCCAGTAACATTTTGGTAGGAGACTCAGGAAGCCACCACCTGCTTTCTGATGGATGCTTTCTTCTCTATTTGAAGGAGATCTGTGCAAAAAACACTGTAAAATTACCAAGAGCTAGGGACTTCATTGGAAGCAGTCAGAAAAGAAGACAGGAATGGGAGAAAACCCATCCTCTACGTTGAAATGACTTTCAAGCGAGTAGAAGATGCTGATGAACTCAGGTACAGCACCAGTGAGATCTGCACAAGGAAGGAGATTGCCACATCCAATTTACCTCAGCTACTGTCACCCATGACACTTAGATTTGTGTCTCATGCAGCAAGGCCAGGCCTGGGAGATGGCAAGGTTCATCTCCCCAGTCACTGATGGAATTCATCCCATCCATCCATGGAGACTGTTGAAGAATCCCTGCACCTCAGAGAAATACCTCTGGGGAGCAATTTGGCTGCCTCAGGAATGCACCAACCTCATTCACACACGAGGGCATCCTTGGAGAGCTAAACAAGGTCCTCACCTTTCCTTCTCCTTTCAGTTTTCTGGGACAAAACATAAATACCTCAAGCCAAGTGCACTCAGCGCATATTTGTTTGCCAAGCCATTATCTACTCCTGGGTTATGAGAAAGCATTTGTGCTTCAACAGGAATCCAATCAATAAATTCCACAGTCTTTCACCCTCTCTTCTAAGCAAACATATCCATCCCGCCCTACTACACCAGGTTTTCTCCTCTGGCTGGAGTTAAATATTTGTGGGGCCTCTTGTTAAAACATTGGAAGCACAGAGCTGCTGCACAAGGCTCCCAACCAGCACGGCCAGGAGTTTCTCACAAGGAAAATCTTTCCTTGCTTGCAAAAGTGGGTGGTGGAAGGAGGTGGTTCTTGTCCCGTCCACACCGCACTCAACTGCTTTGATCACAGAGAAGACAAATCAAATGGAAGATAATTCTCACGGCACAAACCTTAAAAATGTTGTCTTTATGCCATTGACAAGACCAACCTCTCTGATCTCAAACAAGAAGAACATCCATGACCTATTTTCACACTTTCTTCTCTTTCAGAATAGGAAACTCATACAAGATGTCGCAGCTCTTCATCTCTTGCAGCACCTTTTTAAATTCTCAGAAGAAAATATAGTTACCTATAGATAGGTAACTTGCAAGGGAGATCATGTTCAGATGTATTCACTACTTTAGCTGAAAGGCAAAACTCAGTTCCAAAGCTGCATATGTTCTTCTGTCTTCTCATGTATCTCGAACAAAATCTATTTCATACCTCAATCTAACGAGAAAAATTACTTGAATTAGCGTTCACTAAAATTAAAATTTCAGGAAAATATTAGATCTAGAGCCAAAAGAAGTGGAAAGAAACGTGGTTTTACACTGTGCTTCAAACTATCCACGTAAATCTTATTTTATGACAAATTCTTTCAGTGATTTAAAAATCATTTTGCTGAAAAGAAAAAAATCCTACAATTAAACAAGACCAAGGAAAAAACAAATATGCTCTTTCTTTCTCCTAGAAGAAATTTCTCTTGGGCTGGTTTCTTTGACTTGTTTAGCTCAAACCAGTCTGAACACTATGGTGTTGCTGTGGCCTTCCTCTTCCCCATGTACACTTTGCATTGCTAGTTTTAAGTCAGACACTTCTCCCCTCTTATGGCGCCTATGACCCTCATTTCTTTAATCTATCTCCAGAGTAGTTCAGTTGCCCAGGTTGCTGTTGGTTATTACTGGTGGCAAAAGCAAATAGAAGTCAACCAAGGATGTTTTTCTAGGGTTCAGGTCCGTTTGAATTCTGCCTCCTGAAAACTGGATTGGGCATCCCAGAAGTGTCCAACACTGATCAGGAATGAATTTGTACTAGGAACTCTTGGGCATTTTGGACTGCCTCTAGCTATCGATGCACTCAGCCCTGCATTTAACAACTGTCCATGTCTCTGCTCCCAGATTTCTCTCTACAGCCTTTTAATCTCAGGGGCTGTGAAGCCTGGAAAAACACATTTCCAGTTAACATTATCAATGGAGGTATTAAGTGAATGCAGGAACACTAAGATTGGATTTTTTTTTTGATTTTAACCATGCCTGTTGTACAGACACTCTTCTGTCTTTTCACATGCAGACTTGCTTTGTGCATTAACGGCTTGCATTCACAGCAAGTCATTTTGAGTCTGACCATCTCATCAAGTGAAGATGTACCAAGATGTGTCAGACAAATCAGCAGGAGAACCCCCATCCGTGCCAGCAGTGAACGGGATGGGGGGTGATGCTGAGCAGTTAACGCTACCCATGCATTAACACTACCATGTTTACATCTTGTGATCTTCACACAGGTGCTAGCAGTAGGCTGCTGTGTTTTAAAACAAAGCAAAGCTTCCTGTTACCGCCAAGTACAAGCAAAATCCACGGATCCAGGCAAGCCTTTTTCCCAGAGCGGACTTCCCACGTAGTAGTTAGTGTCCCAAAGTTGATCTTTCCTCCCCACAACTATATGGAAAAGGCCATGACATGCCTGCTCCTCAGATTATGCTCTGTAGGTGTCCTGGCCTCACATTATTGAGAGTTTGGTACATTACTAATCTAATCTCAAACAGATCTGAACCACTTTAGAGCTTTTCTCTAGGTCAGAAGACCTCTGCAAGACCTTCAGCTAAAACCAGAGTTGAAAGAAGTTTTAGACAAGGTTTCCAAAGATACTTTTAGACTATCTGTGTTTTCCATATGATACAATGGAGCATAGCGCACATTCGCAGAAGATAGATGCTAAAATATTAAGAAAAGCAGTTGTATTTCCAGAGAGAACAACTCTAATCAACAGTTTTAGCATATTCTAGTTGTTATAGCCTCTTGCAGACCCTCAGCTCAACACTGAAGCCAATAGAGACAGGCTTCATTTTATGCCAGTTGAGGATCTGGACTGATTCTTTTAAAAAAGCATTTGTTTTGTGCAGTAGAAATATCCCACGGAAAACAAAATATGTCACCCCAGCAATGGGGAGTTTTTGGCAAAAGTAATCAGTGTTGAAAGGTATTGGCCATGCTGCAAAAATCTCTCGATCAAAAGCCACTATTAAACAGCTAAGTCTGCAGCAAAGACTGAGGAAATTTTAGCAGAAATTGCCAATGAGGAAAGAATTCCATGCTCCTGACAGGTAGTTGGGTCAAAGCCAGTTGTCGATCAAAGAGCATCTCACATTGGAACATCCTGCAGATCCCGAGCAGAAGAAAAGGAAAGGTGAGCAGGACAAGAGCTCTCAGAGATTTTTAGACATTTTCCACTGAGACAGTGAAACTGAAATGAGAAACTCCCCAAGTTAATTTCCATTCCTAACTTACAGGCATCTTGCTCACTAGATCAGGAGAGGGTCATCCCGTTGGCGCAGGTGAAGATCCCTCTTCTTCTGGAAGTCCTGAGTGAACAGGCTAGGAATCTGCATGCAGTAAGTCTGATGATTCTCCTGTGGAGGTGGCAGATCTGGCAAAGAACATGGACTTGGTCAAGCACAAACTGCTTTCCAAGTAGAAGAACCTAAAGGAGTAATGAAATAGGAGACAGTTCAGAAACAGAAACCTATGATTTCTGTTTAATTAATAAAATGGCTCGTGCTCAGCTGGACAGATGGATGGATGTTGGATAAAGAGCACTGGTGAGGAATTTCGGGTGACGGGTGACCACCTTCAACACCTCTGCTCTGTAGACAAATAGTTTGCTATGAGCAACCTGTAAAGAGGCTAAGCTGACTCCAAGAACGAGGAATGAAGAACTGTGAACATTTGAGCGTGACAAAGCCCAGTGAGCCATTAGCAGTGAGAATCCCAAATTTCATTTCTACTCATAACATCATCACTAGGCAGATTACGTGAACTATTTGGAGACTACTCACAATGAGTAGCTACCTCTCAGTGGTGGCTAACTCCAGACAGGGGCAGATTTAGGATCCCTCCCTGGATTTTCAGGGAACAGCTGCCCCTTTGTTTTGCCAGTTATCAGCTCTCCTAAATTCCTGCAATGAACGCATAGATATTCAACGCAAATTGCATCCAAAGTTCGAAGTAAAACTGTTACAGTCCAAAACCAGATACTTGGGTAGTTTCTTCTTCAAATAAAGGTATGATGGTATATCAGCAGGGAAAAAAATAGATTTAGGATCCCTCCCTGGATTTTCAGGGAACAGCTGCCCCTTTGTTCTGCCAGTTATCAGCTCTCCTAAATTCCTGCAATGAACGCATAGATATTCAACGCAAATTGCATCCAAAGTTCAAAGTAAAACCGTTACAGTCCAAACGGTATACAGTATATCAGCAGGGAAAAAAATAAAAAGTGAGGAACAGCACCTCTCCTTATCAGATGTTCCACAAAGGTCTAACTCAGACCTCTTCTGCACATTGCATCTTTTCCAAAAGGTGTCCTTTAAGTCACAGTACTCAGGACCCTGCTAAGCAGCAGTCAAGCCCTGTGCCACATAGGCCGTTGCAGGAAATCCTGTGCAATGAAAAGCCCAGCCTGTGCTCACATGGATGTATATACCACATCCAGTAGGCAAATCTACCTAGCATCAAGATGCAGTACCCCACAATATGCATGGGAGAGAAATACGGCCTGGAATGTGGATTCTTACCAGGAAACCTCAAAGTCTGGTTAGACCGATCCCTATGATTTGTAGTCATCTGCTCTTCAAAACATATCTCTCTACATACAGCTCTGTCCAGCACGGCACAGCCTCGTTGGAATAGGAAGCGGACTGTAATTCACACATTGACCATTCTGGGCAAATTTACCTTTTGGATGTCTCTCCCAGCAGGCACCCCATGACCATCTCAGCTTGTCTTGCAAGCCCTCCAGAATAAAACTGCATCAGACATGAGCAGTGTACTCAAATTAATGGCCTTTTCTTTGCCTTCCTCCCACCAGGCTTCAGTCGATTGACAGGACAGTGATTACTTGACTATAGATAGAGCATCTCCTATGGACACCTAAAGGGCCAAGGCTCTGGTTGAGGGTCCTTAATGATGACGTTGCCTCTCCGCTTCCAGATTCAGGTTTCCTCTGACATTCCTGCCCTCTCCCTGCAAAACTGCCATGCTAAAATCTCCAAGTGGAGTAACTAGGGAAGAGAGAGTCCCAGATTTACTCCGCCCTGGTGAGGCCACATCTGGAGTATCATGTCCAGTTCTGGGCTCCGCAGTACAAGAGGGATGTGGAGCTGCTGGAGAGAGTCCAGCGCAGGGCTACAAGGATGATCAGGGGCCTGGAACATCTGCCCTATGAGGAGAGGCTGAGGGAGCTGGGCCTGTTCAGCCTGGAGAAGAGAAGGCTGAGAGGGGACCTGGGCAGTGTCTAGAAGTACCTCAAGGGAGGCAGTGAGGAGGATGGGGCTGGTCTCTTTTCAGTGGTGGCCACCGACAGAACTAGAGGAAAAGGCCACAAACTGAAGCATCAAAAATTTCACAGGAACTTAAGGAAAAATTTCTTACCAGTGAGGGTGCCAGAGCACTGGAACAGGCTGCCCAGAGAGGTTGTGGAGTCTCCTTCTCTGGAGATCTTCCAAACCCGCTTGGACGCAGTCCTGTGCCACGTGCTCTAGGTGACCCTGTGCGTGCAGGGGGGTTGGACTAGATGACCTCTAGAGGTCCCTTCCAACCTTAAGCATTCTGTGATTCTATGATTCTTTGATTTGTCCCAACACCTAAGTTATCTTCCCTTAAGGAATACCCAGCTCAGGCCATGGTTGATTCCTCAACTTGCAGTTTACACATAGCTGTAGGCACTAAGGTTTAGGTTCATCCTTGAATGCAACATATTATATAATAGTTATATATATTCCATTTTCTCCATCTGCAATAAACTATAAGGAGAGAAACATGACAAGAGAATGAATGAAGCTCATTGTAGCAGCATCCCATGCATCCTATATATATACACGGACACAGATTGTATTATAACAACTGCACTATATCAGGGCTAATTTTTAATTAGGGCTATTTGAGGGATGGTCCTTCCATCATTGAAGTAAATGGAAAATATCTTTAAACCTTAACCTTTTAAATCATCCCCGCATGACATGCCAGAGCTTGTGAATAGGAGCCTTTTGTTCCTTCAAAAAATCTAACAGACAATTGCATGTGAAGGCATCATCTATATTTAATAGACAACCTGTCAAGAACCAGGCAGCCTGTTACCCTCAAACCACATGCACAGATAAAGGAGAGCATATAAGGATGGGATTTTCAAAGGCGAGTGTGCTCACAAAGACAAATTAAAGGCCCTGGGAGCTGTGTTTACACAGCACCTCTGAAAATGGTGCCCTGGTGGCCATGGTCCAGACTCTATTGAATTCTTTGGAAAGGCTCCCACTAGCCATCAATGGGCTTTGGATCGGGCCCCATGGAAGTAGCAGTGTCTCAGGGGAAATGTGACCTGAATTAATATACATAAATAAAAAAATAAATCACACACACATACACACAAACCCAACTGTTTAAACTGTAAACGAACTATTTGGGACTTAATGTGTATTCATGAGTCAGCAATGGTGTGAAGGCTAACAACTAAACTATGCTGGTAAACCACAAATCCTCTGAATCAATATTGTTAAGTTTACTGTACTAATAATGGCAAGTAGTGCAATATGTAGTATTATTGTGAGGGAGTTAGAGCAGGTTGTGAGTTTTTTTTCCCCCTTGGCAAATCTGCAGTCGAAACAGACGTAAAACACACTTTCAGAATAAAGCAGGGTTCAACCAAAACATTTTAAAGCACCATCATTGCCCTTCCAAATCAAAACAGAAAACCAAAATGAGGATGTGTAAAGATGTCCCACCAGGAAACATGGGGAATGCTATCCGTGAAGAAACAAAACCAAATCTTGGGAAACTAGATTTCAGCAACCCACCCCAAAGACCCCTTGTGGGTTTGGGGCAGGTCCTATATAGCAGAGGGGCAGGACTGTCTTTCCAGTGCCTAAGGTGGGGGAATGTAACTTATATTAAAAGAAGATAGGTTAGTGGTCACTTTTGAGTGAAGCAATGTGATACCATCAGCCAAAGAAGTGACTTACCATTGAGCCTGCAGTGCGGTCAGATTACCAGAACAACCAGCAGACAAGAGTTCAGGTTAGCTCCAGAGTCATTAGCTCATTAGCCAAACATTAGCTCTTGGTTTAGTAGCCATGGATGTGTAGTGGCACAGAGCTCAGCTTTGCCCATTCTGCAAGGGGGACCAGGCTTTCTGGTGTATCTTGAAAGCGGTTGTAAGACGTGCACGGCTATTTCTGCATTGTTTGGTGGTGGTCGAAAGATGCTTGGCCCGTATCAGACAGCTGAAACGACAGAGGCATGCAAGGAGACAAACATGTCGTGAGGCACAGATGCTCCAGGTGCCAAAGACCTTGCTAAGGCCAAGGAGAACGTCGAAATCCAGCATCTAATTCACATCCACAAAGTACATTTCAGGCACAACAGCTAAGAGGTAGATCATGAAAGCAATTCAAGTACCTAAAGAGATGGGCAATTGCTGGATGAGATTTGGAAAAACAGAAAGCTTTGCAAAAGATTAAGCACCTCATTAGCTCCCGGTGGGAGGTGGAAGGCCACAAGTCCTTGTGCATGTTGCAGTCAGCACCGCTCTGTACTTCCCAGCTCTCCGATATCTCTGTCAGATCCAGTCCTCTCTCCTTTGGAGGATGCTCATGAAGACCCTTTCAGTTTATATGCCAGGATGACATGGGTGCGTGTGTGAAAACAAGGCAAAGGCAAAAAGTAAAAATGTGGGAATTTGCAGTGATGATTCGTGTATTTTCCTTTGACTTGACCATTTCACTTGCATCCCTGATGTTTCCAGGAACCAACAGAATATGGAAGTAAGGATCAACTCTTTTTTTTGCCCTATCACTAAATAAAATTAAAGGACATGCTAATGTGTGGCTCAGCAAAAGCATTTGAATGGCCTAAGGAAAATATTCAGGTTCTCTGGCACAAGACTCAGTAACTTCCAAAAATCCCCCAGGATTTCAGTGCATTTAGTTTTATTTATTTTATATATATACATATACTTCGTTTATTTATAAATCACGGGAGTGGTATGGAGTTACAAACTAAATAAAGGGAAAGCTCCAAGAGATGCTTGGAGTTTCCTTCCTGTCTTTCCTGTAGGAATTTGTTAAAAGGCAAGAAATCGGAGCTCAGAATTTAAATAAATCACACTTCTCTCCGTTTACCTAACAGGCAGCTTGAGCAAAATCTAATCAAACCTCCCCAGCCCTAGTTTAAGTGCAAACATATTTCAAAACCAGTGCCCAATCACTTATTAAATCCTGATGCCAGAAGCCTGCCCTTCGCAGAGAAGCCATGCATTGCTTTTCTGCTGCCTGGCCTTGGCTAATCGTTTGCCATATGCTCCCTCCAGCGGACAGAGCATCTAAAAACAAAGCCCAGCAGCTGGAAGAGGTGCTTAAACCTCTGCACTGGCAAATATTAGTGAGGAATCCCAGTTTTGGGGTGCCAAATCCTGCTGCTTTCAGAAGCGATTGGATACTCAGGAGGGTTTCCCAACATTTGCTGATCTCCCCAGACATCCCAGTCCACCACTCACCTGCAGAATCTCAGGCAGAAAGGAAAACTGAACTTGAGGAGGTGCCAAGTGCTTTAGGTCCCATGGGAGTTGATGAGGAGGCTCTCATCAAGTGTCCCACTGCCCTGCTCATGGTGGGTTTTTCAGAGGAGACCCAGGAGTGGTAGGAACAGGCTGTCCTGAAGCCCAGTACAGTTTGACTGCACCTTTCCAGTCAGGTTGCCTTAATTAGTAAAAATAGCTGAGGACACATTGGATTTAATGAACAAAGGCTAAGCCTGCTTTTGCATGCTCACCCTACCATTTTCAGACCAAATACGACCAACTAATAAGCAGCCCAAAAGTTTTGCCTTAACTCCAAGGGAAAGATGATGTCTTGGTAGGGCTTACCCAGCATTAGTTAATTTGGTCTGATCTAATCTCTTGGCCTAATTGGAACAACTCTTGGGTACCTTTGAAAATTTCTACTTTGTGGGGAAAACGCAGCTCTATCCCTACTCAGATATCAAATATCTGAGTGACTTTCCCCTGAGGTGCTTTAGTTCCTCCACTGAGCACAGGTTCATACCTTAGTCCCATGAGTGGCACACGTGAGGTTTCTAGAACAGGACATCTAAGAACCATTCACTTCTTGACCGATTTTTTTTTCTCCTGGCTGATTTTAGGGTCTCTTTTTAGGATCCCAGCACCATTCCCCCAATGACCTTCAAAAGTCTTCTCTAGGAATCTCACAGACCAAATAAACCGTCACAAACTGGTTCCTCTTTGCAGAGCCAGTATTTCATAAGCTGCAGTGCTTCTCCCCCAAAAGCCCTGACACGTAACCTTTACGCTGCTCAAAATCACTTTAATGTCTTGTTCCTTCCACTTCAGACGTAACTAGCTTTTCAACACCCACGGCCACAAGTTTTAAGCCTTTGGTTAATGAACAATGGAAAAACTATTGTTTAGTAGTTTTAGAGACTAGTCAGAAAGAATGCACACTGTCAACTTGTCTCTTGGTGTTAGGGGGAACAAATTAAGAGCACAGTGACCTACAAGCTGCCATCCAAGACCAGCTTTCCTGTTAGAACAACAAGTGTGCTCTTGCTGGTGCTTTTTACACCTCCATGTGCTGCTCGGATTTATAATTTACGGCTCCCTCAGAGCTTGAAATTTGGCTTGCTGGGGGATTGTGTGGCACGGTTTGCTGAGCGGTACAAGGAACTAAGGAGGCTGAAGGTATCCCATGACTGTGCCATGCCAGGTACATGCACTTCCAAAAGACCCCCAGACACCTGAGAACCTACAGGAACCTCATGATGGAAAAAGGACACAGAAGGAGGTGGAAGAAGGTTTTTTTTCTGGATCTGGGACTATGTAGGAAAGAACAGCTGCCTGAAGCACTGCAGGGGATAAATACTCATGGGAGCCTGGGGAAGGTGTCAGAGGGACATGTGATGCCCATAGGGACTTTAAAAGTGCTATGGAGACAAGCGAATAATGGATTAAATATGTGAAAATAAATCATAAAATGTGAAAAATGCTGCATAGTTTCCTTGTGAACTGCTCAGAAATATTGCCCGAGTTCTTTGAGTTGTTGCATGAAGAAGGGGCATGAGAGCATTAAACTCGTATCAAAGGTCCATCCAACCTACCAGCTTATCTCTGGCAATGGCCAAGAGCAGATGGGTACAAGAACAAATCACCCTGCCTTGTCCATGGTTTTTTTCTAGCCACGACCTCACCCAATGTCCTCCTAAACCATTTCTATGTTTGGCCTCCTCAGTATCCTTTGGCAATAGTTTGCCTGATTTCAGCATGCACATCTTGTCTTCCCCAGGCTGAGGACTCCCATAAGGTGGGTCACCACCAGCGATAGATCTGTGCTCACCTTCCAGCAATCTCATGATTTTTCAGAAGTGTGACTCAGCCTAGACCATCTCTCACCCAAATTTCTCCAAGGAACAAAGGCAAAATCAGAATTTTTACTTGCTGGAAATTGTTACAGAGATGCCCCGATTACAAATATATGGTTCAAAATGTCCCATCCATCCTATTCTTTGACATTTTGTTGCACTCAGAGACTATTCTGGGGGTAAAGCACCTAACTTTCTCCAGTTTAAAAGTGCTTTTGTTTGGAAGCCAAAATCCTCCAAACTTAAAAGCAGCAGACAAAATCAAAACCAATTGTATTTTAACCAAAGCCGGGTGGAGGTTTGGGGATGAAAATTTGTCACTGATCAGCTTTTGAAACAGAACACAGTAACATTAACAACATTTAGAATATTTTTTACGAGCAGCTGAAAAGTTCTTGACAGGGCTGAAAGTCGGTGTTTTTCCAGTAGTCTCCCAGATTTTGTGTGGTTTAGAAAGGCTCCTTTCTTTGGACCGCTCTGCCCATGTGGCAAGATCCCTGCGCACAGACGGGTTTGATTGCAGGATCATGGCCTCGATCATTACTCCTGGCATCCTGCACTGGTAGGAACAATAGAGCTCCCTCTGCTAAAACAAGCACCTACAACATCAGCTCAATCAAAGCCCTTTCAAACTGACCAATTCCCCCTAAGAAAACGCAGTTTTCCTATTAAGCCTGCAAGCAATTATCTTGGATTAGCATCAGATCAAAAGGGATTACTTCAAGTATTGTTTTGAAAACCCTCAGGGCTGGCAGAATTATGATACCAGAATAATGCTGCAGGCAAGGAGAACTGGCAGCCTATGTGTGAGAGGAGAGGGCCACAGCACAGTACTGGCACATCTCCTCACAGGATGCCCACAGGATTGCTCATCCCGCTGTAACATTGACGGGAATGCAGTGAAGCAGCCAGGATGCAGGTATGATTCCTGGGCAGTTTCCAGGTGTACTGGGAATGGGGGTTTCTTTGCCACGGTGCAGTCTTCCTGCATTGTTTTCTTTCCCGTTGTCTTATTACAGACGTGGACTTCCACAGATCATGAGCAAGGCTGCTGGGAAACAGCTGAATAGACTGCAGAGAGAAGTGTCTGGAAAGCAAACACAGCTATGGATTTTGCACAAGCCTCCATTAATAAAGTTGTGTTCAGTGGGGAACATTTTACAAGATGCATTCTTTTTTTTTCCAGTTATCTTCATATAGAGGTTTGCATGACCTATTGCCATGGTCAGAGGCAAGAACAACATGAGCAGTAATATAGCCCTGCCTTCTGCTAGACTGCATGTACTGCACAAGAGGGTCTGACTCTGCTCAGGTACGTTGATAGCTGTGTTTTATTCCCAGCCCCACTACTCCAAAGTGCAATCCCTGGCTTCAACACTGTAGCAATGCTCCCAGCTCTTGTTTAAGGCAGGTAGGCTAGCCATGCTTCCTCAGTGCCTCAGTTTCTCCCTCTGCAAAGGTGTCAGAGGTTATTGCAATCACATCTGCAAAGCCCTTTAAGAACTACTATTGCTACAATAATTTGAGATGTGTCTTAGCTCCCTGTGCCAGCAGAGCCATAGGAAGTTTGTTTTGTGTGAGGTGCACCCAAGCCCTTCCAGCTGTGAAGCCCTCTGGTTGTATGGACCCTCTTCACCTGTGGCTATGAACACCCAGAAATGTCTGTGTGCTCCCCACCTTGAGCAAGGCACCACCAAGGTGGTGTTGGCAGATGTCCCATTCCTTCTCCAAGCCTTGCATCCTGTTCCTATCTGCCACTGCCTGCACAGGGACCGGGCTGAAGACTCAACACAGTTTGCTTCTACAGCAAACCAAAGAGAAGGAGCAGAGCTGCTGGCTACTTTGGATGATGGAGGTCTTCCTACACGGAGACATGGCAGCTCCGTGCACAATTCTCCTTTTAGAAAGGATCAGCACTCCTGACTGCTACTACTTTTTATTCCTTTGCACAATTTAGTGGGTTGGGTCCCAACAGCAGCAGGAGCAATAGATCTGGAGCCTGCTGCAGGCTCAGAAGCCTTAAGAAGTCAGCACACGATAACATTTCATGCTCTCTTTCCTGCTCACCCCTGCAAAGCAGGAGGTGATGCTGGTTCATGGCAGCACAACAGGGCTGTGAACTGTAAAAGAATCCATGCTACCCCTGGAAGCCAGGCACGTAAAGGAGAAGGTGCTGAAGGGGCTAAGTGCAAGGGGTTATTATTAAATCAGCCCTGTTGCAATTCCTGTGAAGGTCTAAAGTTGCAGGCAACACAGACATTATAGAGGGAGGTAAACATCTTTTTTTGGATTATAGGGAAAAAGACATGCTTTGGGGCTGAATGAGGGAAGGTGACTCCAGAAAGTTTCCTTGCATTTATGTCGAATAGCCCAAGGAAATAGCTCACGTCTCCCTGCAAAGCCGCTCTTGCTGTTTTAAAAGCGGTCTGCGAGTTACGCTGCAGATCACACCGGATAATCGCGGAGAAAAATCACCTGCAAAAGACGTTAACTGTTTGGTACAGCCTGTCCCTTCCAGAGATCTATCACCGCCCAACGTGGTGATGAACTGGTTGTTTTAGAGAGCCACCAAGGGGACAAATCTGTGCATAGCTGCCTGGGAGCAGAAAAGCACAGATTGCTCCAGGAGTCAGGAGGAAGAAAAAGGAAGAAAAAGGGTTGTTACCGCCCCTTGACATCCACTCCAATGTTTTGGGGCTTCTTAGTGGAAAATTAGAAACACAGGTATCTGCATCGTATTTTTGGATAACCTGTCTAGTTGACACCAGGAGGCATTTAAAGACCACCAAGATTCATGCAACGATCACAGAACAACTAATGGGAATACAACTGGTGGAAATAAATGAATCACGCTTTTTTTTTTTGAGAGGGGATTTTTTTTTCCACCTCCTTTTTCTTATTATTTGCCCGGTTTTATTTTTAGAGTTGCCCTGCCCTTCCAAAAAGAAAAAAAAAAAAAAAAAAAAAAAAGAAAACACCTCCGTGGCCAAGTAAATCCTGCATTTTAAAGGTTTGGGTGATACCGCATTTAACAACTGCTATTTTAGCATTTTCCTACAAGCACTATATAATAGTGCCTTTTTTTTTTTTTTTTTTTTTGAGGGCATGTTTAGACTTGCCTGTATTAAACCTCTACAGGTAAACAGGATATTATTAACCTCCAAGGTAAAGCTCCTTCTATACCCATTGATGGGAAAGGATCCCAGACATGCAAAACTCTAGGCATTTACACTATAACTAAGGGTAGATGCAGGGTACTCATTAGCATGTCTTGAAACCCTTGACAGCGAAGGGCAGGGCTGGCTGGTAATTTTCTAATTAAATAGCTCCTTCTCAGAAAAGGCCAGCTGTCACAGCAGAATACTTCAGTGGGAATGTATTAGTTTTCACAAAAGTTGAGTCCTAGAAATGATTCCTGGGCTCAGGATGGTATTTCTAGTCTTTAAAGCAAAGGCTCGAGCACGCTTGGTTCACGTCACCAGTTAATTCCCTGGTGACAGGCTGAATATCACTCTGAATTGAAGAAATTTTTAATCGGCTGTTAAACAACGCAGCAACTTTGACAAAGGAAAGACATTTCCATGGGGACACCCTACGACTGGGCGACCAGAATATGTTCTTAAAATTGTTAGCTCCCATCCCTGCCCCATATTAATTTCAGTGGAGACCTGCAGGGAAATTTAGTAGATTTTTTGGTTGGGTAATAGGGAATATAGGGCTGCCATCCACCTGCCTGGTGTGTGACCTGGTGAGAAGATGAGTCAGGTACTGCTGGATGAAGGACCCCACCGGGGTTCACAGCAACCTGCGTTTTCAGCCCTGGCCAGCACATGGAGATAAAGGTGCCCTAGGACTGCAAGGTCTACAAGATCCAGGGTCTTCTGCTAGCAGTAAAGGAAAAGCTCATTTTGAATCTTACGCTCCGCATGTGTCTCTGTGTGTGTGTGTGTGTGAAGGACCAGATTTACTTTGTGTCTCTGAAAAGGCAGAGCCTGATTAAGCAACAGTGAACAGGTCTGGGAGCTACCACACCTGATGAGGGACACAAGCCTTATCCTGCTGAGCACAGGGTCTTCTCCACTACTTGTCTCATTTTGTTAGTTCGAAGCCTTTTTTTTCCCCAAATGTCAACAATCTCTTTGGCCTAGCTCCTGAAACCAAAGCCATGAGATAAATAGAAACTTTGTGCAAAGGCCTCATGGACCTGAAATCTATTTAGGAGCTTCTGAAAATGGGATTTAGGTAAAAAGGCAGCCACCTAAGGCTGGTGCTGAAAGTTAGCTGGTGTGTACAGTCCTCTCTGGGATGGTTCCAAGAAACACACTACCAGAGGAAAAGAGATTGGCAAAAGCAAGATTGGATATCCTGCCTGAGGTGATGGAAATAAGATTTCTTAGGGACTCCAAGGGACCATCTAGAGGTTTGGCACAACCCAGTAATCCAGTGGAGGATGCTGGGGAGATGTGGGAATGGAGCAGCCTCTCCATGATACGAGGATCTGGGTGGACATGGAGAGGGATTTGTTTGCAAACTCCTGCTCTTTTATTCGGTAGATCTGTCTTTTCTCTGCATATTTCTAGCAAACAACCTAAAAAAGAAAAAAAAGCCTTTTGAGATTCAATGGAGAGGGAATACCTGGCTCAGAACACACAGGGCTGTTAAAGGAAGACAAGACTTGGGGAGGAATAAAAGCACTGTTTACCTTTCGGTCAGCTCCTGGCTGTTTTCTGCCGAGACTGACAGTATCCTCGTTGTCTCTGATATTAAAGCAATGCATTTAGCAGATGCTCAAGTCTGCTGCAAACTGCAGGCAGCCAGTGTCCAACGTGCCACCACAGCCTCGCCTTCCAAAATAGGTGGTGATGGTGGCAAAGGGCAAGGATTAGTCACCCTGCCTAATTTAGGAGGCTGGTCTTTAGGAGGGAAATCCACAGCTTGTGGGAGTGACTCATTCCTCTTCCCCACACGTCATTATAATGACGGCTGTGTCTCTTTTGGGGGGTTCTGTCTCTTCTCTGAGCACAGGGAGAGGTTGTGATGGTCATTTAGATGCTCAGATGGATGATGCCTCTGCATAACTTCCCCCAGCCCTGGTCCATACCCTTTATGCCACCAATTGCGTTCATCCATGCTGGACGGTATCTGCTCACAGCCCTTATGCCTGGCCCAAAAGAAGGATATATTCTTTACTCTTGCTTGAAGGAACCTTGATGTTTGCCTCCTGCAGGGAGAGACTATCCATTTATTATCCAACAGCAGGCCAAGCTAAGATGTTCATCATCTCAAGGGGATCATTTTTTTTCAGTGGTCTTCACACGATTGCAGATAAGCATTGCCCCTATCATCAGAAAGCTGAAGGTGGGTCCAGGTCAACTACCTTTCACCTCAAATAGAAACAGGAGTAAGACCAAGTTCAGAGGAACCTCATCCCTGATTCACCAAAGGCTATGGGCGTAAACTGCTTTGCAGAAAATCCGATTGAATATTAGTCAGCAGTCATTAAAATCCAAGGGGATCCAGTCTTCCATGGATCAAGCCAGCTCCCATTGACAACTGTGACTTGAACTGCAGCAAAAGCAATGTGATATTTGGAAGAGATTTCGCAATCCTGGAAAATAATTTTTGGCCAAAAAAAAGATAAGGAAAAAAAAAGACAATTCTTTAAAAAAAGAGTCATTCAATATCTGACAACCAAGGGGACAGAAGAAGAAGGTGGCGTTAAGCAGCTGTGGTTTGCTCAGGGATTGAGTGACAAATAAACCATGTTGAGGGATGCTGCAAAAATGTTTAGACACTAAAGGGACTTGTCGTCAGTCTGAACTGATGGTCAAAAGCCAGGCACCCTAAGGTTGGTTTCTGCATGGAAATAGTGGGTTTGAATTTGGAAAAGGGAAGCTTATGCCCTGGGCAAGTGCCAGGAAGGAACAATAAGCAAACATGCTGTCTAATTATAGATCAGTCACAATTAACCTTCCTGAATAAAGTTTAATGGCATGGATGTTGAGTTTTCTTTTCATATTTCGCTCGAACATTTAGCAGTTCCTAGTTACCTATGAGGTAGATGCAAGCATGACACAATGATCTCTAATTTTATTTTTCTCTTACAGAAAATGAATGATTCTTCTCTGACCCCAACCCCAGCAAGGTAATGAAAGTCAGTCTAATTTTTATTTTAGAAAAAGCAATTTTCATAAATGGTGTTCCACTAATGGCTCATGATCACATATAAGCCCCACAGCAAATTACTCTTAATCCAGTTTGTCTGTGTTACGTTACCTGAGGGAAATAATATCAATCCTTTCGCTTTGCTAGCAAACTGTTCACCGGGACTTCTCCAATATATATTAATCCCATCATTTATCTTTGTCAACTGAGAAGAAAAATAATTTGTGGGAGAGTAAACAGAAGAGCATACAAGACAGGAGCTCAGCGTTATTAAACAGAGGAAAGCAGGTGTTCACAAAACCAAGCTTATTTTTATTGCAAAAACTTGAGTAATTCTCCTTCTGCATCCGTGCATAGTAAACAAGAGTTTAGGGAGATTCTAATATTTTAGATGAAACTGAAATTTCATCACTCAAGGAACAAGGTAGAAACCCCCAGTATTTTAAACAGCCTTTTATTTACTATGAAATTTGCTCATGGCTTCCTCCTGCGCCAGATCCTGGTCTCCCTGCATACTCAGAGGGCATCATTTTATGGAAATAAGACTTGATCCAAGAGCAGCAAACTTGTCTCCTCATCAGCTCCCTGCCTCTTCTGCCCCCTTTCCATAGCAGGGGAGACCTAGTCCAGCTTGCATCCTTGGAGCAGAACCATCCACTTCTGTCTCACCTCCTGAGAAGACCAGATCCACCTCATGGTTGGGGCTTCCGAAGAGCAGTCTCCCTTTCTGCTCATAGCTGTTTTATGAGTAGATCTCAAAGGCTTCACAGTTTTCCAGGCATCCAGCACGCAAGAAACTGCTTTGGAAAGATTCTGAAGTCTCTGAGATCCAACATGTGTGCAGAGAGCTCCTGTTCAAGTAGCTCCTTCCCTCTACTCCTGGAGCTAAATTAAACACCGAGTCAGAAAATGGGCATCCAATGGATGGTCTGACCATCCAATGATGCTCCCAGTGAGTTCTCTGAAGCTTTTCCTTCCCTGACCCCCTGTCCAAGGAGTGCCCACCAGCCACTTGCTCATGCAGATGTTCTCCTCTGGGGCCCCATGTGCTGCTGCACCATGGGGCTACCCCTTTTTTGGATACAAGGTAATGGGGATGCTCCAAAGGAGAAGACAAGAAAATGCCCTGGGGTCCTAGGGCTCAGGAGGAGCTTGGTGCAAGGGCCACAGAGCTACCCACCAGCAGGGGGTTAGAAAGACCTCTTGTTTCTTCCTCCAGAAGCTTCCACAGACCAGGGCTGGAGCAATAAGATGTGCAGCCAGATCTATGTCCTCACATTGTTGTATTTTTAATGCATGTTCCTCATCTACATTAAAATATCACATTTCTCCTTGTTCACCATTCTCCCCATCAGAGCGTTCCAAGACCCCCAGCTTTGAAGCCCCATTTTGGGCTCCTTCACCTCGGTACTGTTTGCATTGGCGGGGCAACACTTGGTGTCCATTTATCAGCCAGAAGGGAGATAAAGTGGGTTTTGTTCCTTTTTTTGATGAAAAGGGAGCAGGCCAAGCCTTGCAGTCAGCCTCTAACCAGGGCCTCTAACCTGCCCAGAGTTGCATGCGACAAAAAGAGCTATTTTCTCGTCTGGCTCAAATGGGGCCTTAAATAGAGCTTCATAATGAGCCTCATTACAGCAGGTTCTCCAGTGCGGCGGGGATTAAATTACTGCCGTAGTCCCTGACCTCCAGGCAGTTTATTCCCCCCTGGCCAGGTAGCTTTATCTGTTCTGCTGCCAGGTCCCACCCGCAGGCTCGCGGAGCCCGCGACGGGAGCGAGAGCCGCCTCCTGGCAAGGGAAACGTGAGGAATGTGCTTTTCTGCCCCGATGTCACCCGCCGGGGAGGAGGGCCCTGTCAGGAGGGCACGCGGGCTGGGGAGTTATGGGGTGCCAGGCGGCAAGCCTGCAATTCAGCCCGTGCCCCCTGAAGAAATGAGCTTGCAAAAATGTCCCCCCTCCTCGCCCCAGGGACCCTTGAGTTCAGTAAATGAGTGATTAAAACAGCACGGCGGGTGGACCCTGCCTTTGCTCGGGCATAAAGGCTGCTTTATTAAATAACAGAGTCCATCAGTCCACTTGATTAACTGCAACGGCGAGGCTGACCGGGCCGTGCGCGTGCACGCGCGTCGGGCCAGCTTTGCAGCCGGGACACATCTTTGGGCCCCATCAATTTGGGGCCGCTGCAGGTATCTGAGGCATCTACAGCAATGGGAAAGTACCGCAGCACTTGGACACTGCACCATTCTCAGCTTTAGCATTGGCCTTTCTTAAAGACATTGCTGCTAGCCCCCTTGGAATACTTCACGTTCACAGAAAATCAAGCATATCTGCTCCATTTTTATGCTTTCCTCTCTATGTCTGTAAGTTTTATCTCTCCACTCTTATAATTTCTTTTCATTTCCTAACTGTAAGAGATGGAGTTTTACAGAAAAATCCCCAAAATTGAGTAAAAAAAAATACTTGGAATTGTGCGAATAGTTGACTTTGAAGATGTTGGTGGTTGGGAGCTCCTTCCTCCTCCCTCAGACACTTTTTTTTTCAGATTACGCTCATCCAAAAACCTTATAAAATCCATATAATAGATTTCACATCTAGCAACACATATTGTGCAGCTGAAGGGGCAGTGTCTGACTTCAAGCACTGCATATTTCAAGGCTCTTAAAAGATGAAGTGAAGATATTTCTAAATGAAAAGCTTTCTGCCAAATCTTTATTATCATTTCTTTTGCCAAAAATAAGCTTTGTCCAGATATTCTTTCCCACGCTCCATGGCTGTATGAAATCAAGCTAATACAGCAGAAAATAGAGGCGTTGAACCCAAATCTCCCATCTCCTACTCTTTGAAGGCCCTGCACATGGAACACCGCTCTGCAACACTCACACCATGGCAGTGACCAAGTCATGGGGATCAAGCCCTCAACTCTAAAATCTTGCATGCAGTTCTCAAATCTGGGATGCAGAATCCTATGAAGTTTCTTGCCAACGAATGATGGTGCTAGGTCCACCACTTTCACTCAAATCTTCACTTAACCAGCGTGACCTCGATCCAGGGGACAACTGCCAGTGCCAAGGAAACCTTGCGCTCCCTGTGTCTATAATATGAACTAGAAGCCTCAGAAATGACCCCTTCCCTGGATGTGCAGAGCTCACACCCCTTGGCTTTAGAACCAAGACTGTCCTGTGGAAACCCTGAAGACCTTGCACTGCACTGCTGGAAGTTCAGTGAACTTAAGACAATTTGAATGACTCATTGCCTCAACAAACTGACTTTCTCCAAGGAAGTTTTGCCTCTTTGCAAAATTCCAGTAGAATTTGAGGCCTGCACAGCTCAGTTGTGGAATGGCAAGGCAGAGATTATGGCTGAACAGTCTTGTGCTCTTAGTTGGTAGCTCATTTTCTGTAGCACTGTCATAGAGCTGAGGTGAGGGGCATTTCATCTAAGACGGTACCATCTGATACAGTTAAGAATATGTACTAGATATGATCTGAAAGGTTGTGAATAGACAGTCCTGCCCTAAAGGTTGATGCAGCTCTTGCTTAGCACAAACTCAGTGATTTTTCTGCTGTGCTCTGGATGTACAAGTTTAATGCATTTGTTTCTGGGTTGCCTCAGAAAAGGTAATAAAATGATTGAAAAGCGTAACAGCACATCCTGCCTGAAAAGGATAAGAGGCCTTGCAGAGGACCATCAGTGGTCTCATATTCCCGAGTTCATTTTCCAGCCCAGAAGCAGGAGGTGTCTGAGATTTAAGGTGGTGAGAGAGTAACCAGTTCTATGACAGCCAGTGTCTTAGTTAGAGCCGTGTGGGCTGGAGTCTCTTTTCTCCATCATCTTAAGAGTCTACGACATTTGGTCGACATCTTCCAGCAACTCCACTAGCCACAGTCCCTTGGGAGCTCAGGTGAAGTCACCTTGTCCAGTGGCTTGGATGAGCTGGCCTGGCCACCAGAGCACCATGTATGAAACAGACCCTCCTAAAAAAGGCAGGCCCTACATATTTAATGTCACTAGGTGGCAACCTAAGGCATCCTTTGTGTTTGGAGAAGTTTTGCGAAAGACAAAAACCACCTCTGCTTCTGCCTCCGATCTGTTTCCCCTCCTTTTCTTTTTTTTTTTTTTTTGCGTTTATTTATTTATTTTAGAAGAGAATGGATTTGTACATTTTGCGCCAGAACATATATTTCTGAAGGGTATAAAACTGCAACCGATACTAGAAGACAGGATGTTTTCCCCAAAAAGTTTCCTATAAGGACCGACATAATTAATGGCCGTGACCTGCTTATCCATGGAAGGAATGGCAACGCCTTCTAGCTAAATTTTGAATGTGCCTACAACAAAAAAAGCACCTTTTAGATGAAACAGAAATGAAGTTCCACTATCCAGCCTTGCCATTTACAGTGTCTCCAGAAGGGGGAGAGTTGCAGCTATATCACTCCATAACCACTTGTTTATCTGTGAACTGTCACTTTTTTATCATCTGCTGTAATGATTTTTTTTTTTCCTTTTGGTGCTGTCCGATGCTTCAGATTTATTCTGCTATTACCAAGCAAGACCTTGCCGTAGGTAAAGGTATGACAAAAGTATTTAATTCCATCAAGTTTCATAAAAATGGGGGAGGAGGAAAAGAACTATTATAAGGAAGGAAATTTAAAGAATGCCATTTAAAGAATGCCATTTAGTTGTGGGAAATGGCTTTGGAGGAAAAAAATCCTTAAAACATCAGTTGCCATAAGACTTGTTACTCACAGAATTACAGATTTGCATTAGAAATTCTGCTCCTGAATAGGACAAAAATACTCTTATTAGGGTTGGAGAATTATAACTGATTTTCTCTTCTGGTGGAAAATGTTGGCTTTTTTTTTTCTTATTTTGCTTTACAATGAATAAGGATGCATAAGTAGATTTTTTTTTTTGAAAGCAACAACAACAACAAGAATTAGGAAAAATCAAATAGCAGGACTTCTTGTCCAGCACTAGGGAGTATGTTCACACCATGGTCTATAGCATGCTGGTGAAGGTGTCCCTGCTAGCTCAAGGGACACAGGGCCATGGCTCCAGATAACCACACAAAGTTAAGCCAGAAGGTGCTATCTCCAAAAGGGATAGGATGGTTCATTCCTGGTCTTTGATATTTGTCCTTCAGTCTCCATCTGACTAGTGGCCTGCAAGCAAAGAAGGTGAGCTGGTCCCAGGAGATGAGCCTGGTGGGAAGTTGCCCCTGGGAAAGCAAATTTCCCTCAAACACAGAAAAAAATAGATTTGGGGAGGGGAGTGTTCTAGGAGGGGGTAACTTGGTTAACATGGTGCTGTTAAAGCCCTGATTCTGACACATAACCCGCAATTTTGTGTCTGGTACCTATATCCGTCACTAGCACAGAGCAGGGGCACCAACGGTCCTCCAAGAAACATCATTCCAATTTGGGAGGAAAAAAGGAAAATTGCAAACCAAATAGAGATTGTGGAGCACTGGAGGGTAGGTTTTGGGGTGCATGGAGGCACAGAGAGAGGAGACATATGGGATTTATGATCTGTGCACGTGGTTGGTTTCTCCATGACTGCCTCCATCATGTCTTTCGTGCCTCCTCGGCTCCCAAGGCTGGAGGTGGGAAATCAGCTGCAGGACCCCCCATGGCCCATGCGCAAGAGCGCAGTCCCTCTGGAGCACATTCTTCCCAGGAAATTAGCCGCACAGCCCCAGGAATGCGACTCTCTGCAAGCCGGGCGGGAAATATGTCCATCGGTTCTCCCCGCTCCTCCCCACACGGAGAAAGGAATCCATTTACACCTTCCTCCTATTTAATTTGGCTCCCAGCAGATCTATTTTATAGGACTGTCTACACGGGGAATAGCGATTTTTCAGAGCTTTTATTTTCTCCAGATGTTCTTACTGTCCTTGCTAACCTCGTTCTTGCCTCAATACTAGACAGTGCCTTGCATCTCAGCAGTGTGTGATTAGGTAGTACAATTTGCTTCTGGACAGAAACGTTAATTGCAAATGAAACGTAGTCATGATTCACTGTGAAAGCTGAACACAAAGTTTTACGAGACCTCAGACGCTTCCCCTGTTCTCTCAACTGTACTAAAAAGTCAAGAGCCTTCAAGAAGAAAAGGCCGGAGGCACCAACATCCTGAAAATACCTTTAGATCTGATCAACGAAACATTGTGAAATATTTCACTTGAATTTCATCTTTCAAACAATTTAGGTGTTTAAAATAATGCAAAATTTTAAAAGAAAATAGCTCGGGGGAAAAAAGCATTAAAAAAAATTGGGAGGGAGCTGTGCCCTTTATTGGTTAGTAGGTTTTCAGTATCCTTCCCATGCCCGCATTTATGCTTTTCCTGCATGTGCTTTATATAATAACACCAGATTAGGAGAAGCAGAAGAGTTCAGCTCCAAAGGCTGGAAACAGAGCTGGAAACTGCAAAAATAATGCATGTTTTTCAACAGGGGTAGCTAATGAACGGGTAGGACAGTTTCCCAAACATACATGCAAAAGGCATCATTATGCAGTCTCTTCACTAGGAGACTCAAAGCCTTTCCTTAAGGTAGTCTGTAGTTTTGCTGAGCTCCACAAAATCCAGCTACATGGGAAGGACTAATAGGTCACCCAAGCACCAGGTGCCACCCTGCAGGGCCTTTGCAGCGCTGGACTGGGGACAACATGATTTTTGTGTGACCAACAGTCTGCAAAATCTCTCCTATTTCTGTTATTATCAGCGCATTAATCAGCATGAATGGCCACTTTTGCCTCAAAGATGCCCTGGCCACAGCAGAACCAAACACATGCTGAACTGCAGCTACCCGTACAGGGCTTCTAACAGGAATGCTCTTGAGTTGCAAGCATTCCTTTAGTAAACATTCATATCCCTGGATATTCATCATTGTTTCAGAAACTGAGCTTTTATAGTGTTGATAAACAGCTTTTTGTCATTGGATGTGTCTCCTTAAGCATTCCTCACTCATTCTTCATCCTCCTCTCCATTTCCTTTTTGTGGTCATTTTCTATCATCACTGCCTGGCCAAAGAAATGTGTTTGGTCAGAGGCCTGAAGTTTGATTCATCTCCAAACCCTTCCTTGTGTTCCGAGGATCTCTGAGCACTGCCAGACCATCACTTAGACAAACTTAAGGTTGCTTATTACTTTTAAGCCCTTAAAGTAAAGGTGCAGCGTTTTTTATTGAGTTTTCATGAGAAGGGTACGTGGCAAGAAATTGCAAAGTCATTCCATTGGTCCCAAGTTTTGAGATGACCGGATTAACCCATTTTTAATTCCTCTTCATTTGGCCTTTTCAAAATAGGTCAGCTTCAAAATGAAAAGCAAAAAAAAAACATTTCGCAACAAAAATGTGAAACTTGTCCAGAATGTCACCTTTCTCCACTGTCTTGCAGCTGAAACTATTGATCTATTTTGACCTAAAGTTGTAAAAAAAAAAAACATTTCCTGACAAAAATGTGAAACTTGCCCAGAATGTCACCTTTCTCCACTTTCTTGCAGCTGAAACTATTGGCCAGTTTTGACCTAAAGTTGCGGATAGTTTCGCCTCTGCCAAAATCTCCTGTTGCTTCCTGGAAGGGCACCATGACTGCTCATGTCCAGCAGTGTTACAAGGTCAAACAAGATCAACACACCATTTCCCACGCTCAAGTATCCATCTGATCTTGGGAGTTTTTGGCTGCTTCAGAACCAGTTTGGAAGTGCCCAGCTGCACTCTTCACTCCTGATTCGGTGGGGAACAAAATCAATGAGCGGCTCTTCGGCCAGCCAAATTGGTTAGAAATCTTGGTGAGTTATAGCAACTTCCCTTTGCTCTCCATTACAACCTTGAGAAGAAGTTGAGGACATACCACAGCCTTAAAACAAGGCAGGAGAAGTCTCTGCCAGTAGACACCAAAGGTTGAATGAACGCTGGGTATTTTTCTCACAGGTCTTTCCAGCCCTCTGGATGCATGATAGATTGCTGCTAAATGCTGCAATGACATTGATGCAAGATGCAGTGTAGACAAAGAATATGCTAACTATCTAATTCTGCCAAGAGGTGGCTGAAAGGAGAACTGGGAGGAGAAATTAAAATTTTGCTGCTGATTCTCCCGAATTTTTTCTATCAAGCCCAAACTAAATCTCTGGCTGGAGGGCAAGCCAGTGTTTCCCAACTTTTGGTTCACAAGGCCAAGAAACCACATGCTTGCAAGAAAAAAAAAGTGGTGATAAAGAACAACGGTGGTTCGGGGAGAATTTGTAGAGTTTTGGTGGTGGCTTCTAGGACCTCCAAGGTTCGAGATCTTAGATTAAACCCATCTTTCTCCATTTTTAAGTGTGACACTGTGAGAATGGAAGTGTCACTCTGCTTGAAAAACTTTTCATATCTGTGAGTATGCTCAGCTTCTCCCTTCCTTCTGTGTTTTTCACCTGAAGCTTTCAATAGATTTGAAGTCAACTTGCAAACCATTTCATTTGCTCCCTTTTTTATGTTTCTGAAAAAAAGATAAAATTTGGTCCAGTTTTGGGAAAAAGATGGCACATCCTTCTCTCAGATATACCACAAGGCCAGTGGATGGTCAGATCATTCATGGTATTCAAAAGCAACGATGTCCTGGAAAAAAAACACTCAGTAATTTCCTTCTAAGTCTGCCACTTTTGTTTTTTTATCTTAGCCCTTCTTGAGCCTTCTGTGATACTGGAAGTAGGAAACCCACACCAGGAGCTATAGACTGGTGTGCTCAGTGAAACAGGACAAATTCCCCCCTCTTGCAACAAGCACCCCAGCATTCTGCTTTATCCTACAGAATCCTACAGAAGCCCATGGTCCCACAGACCATAGATGGGCTCCTGTTGACCCTGCATTGCAGAAATACATTGGAGGTGAGTCCCTGTGAAGCTCAGAAGCTAAAAAGACGAGACAAAGTGGTTTTTCTGCAGTCACACGATAGGTTGACAGCAGAGCTAGGAATAACACCCAATATCGTTCCAGGCCAGTTCCCTTCCTGCTGGACCATGCTATTCAAGCCATGAAGGCCCTCATTTGTCCAACCAGCTTGGCTACAACCCGTTTCTCACTAATGCTTCAGATTCATGCGTCAATGGTCAGTGTGCACAGCCAAAACCAAGCCCTCGTGCAGACAAGGCAAGGCACAACTCGAGTTGTGCACCCTGGCCAGAGAAAACAGCCTTTGCTGGAGCATGGAGAAAGAATGGCCATTTATGGTTTTCAGGCTACAGAAACATGATCTTTTACTGGGTTTATAATGTGGAAATAGCCTGAAAAGACTGGATCTCTCAGTCTCAGAGAAATGGTTGGGCATTTGGCTTTTGGACAAAGAACCACACACATCATTATTTTGACTTTGATTTCTCCCCAGACACAAACGACTGCTTTCTTAGCTTGACTCTTGTTCCAGGATGGCCAGCTCAACGTGTCTATCGTCTTCACATTTCTTACAGGAATAAAGTGGCAAGAATGAGGAACTTTTGGTGTGGACTCCTTCATACATATGCTGAGAAAGAACATGATGGCTCTCCCTATATTTTCCCTACCTTGGCCTCCTTTCGGTCTGATGACATTCATTTGTCTCCTGGGACATCACCACATGCACCAACAGCTTATAGCTGATCTAACTTGAGCTACCAAGTTTGTTCTTCACACCAATAATGATTTTTTTCTTGATATTGTAATACCTCCTTCTTACATCATGGATAACTTCAAATAGGTATCAAGCAAAGGATCGTAAGCCTTAATCGTGGAACCTGATCTTTTTTAATTAATTAATATGTGCTGAGTTTATGGTGTCCCTTGCTATGACCTGATCTGTCCAACTGTAATTTGTTTCCTCCTCTAGAAACTTCTCCCAGCTCTTTGAGACACCGCAACAGACTTCTTTAACGCTGAATTTGGCTGATCAGTTCACTGCTTAACACACTTTTTTTTTTTTAATCTATACCTTATGCTTGCTTGTTCATTATCACCTAGTCTTTCCCCAGTTGCTACAGCATGAATACATTGATTTCCTTTCCCTTTATAGATCTGATTCCTTACCTCAGAGAGCTATTTATTTTATAGGAGTTTTCCAGAGACCTCTGAAAAATATTCCAGTGCAGCTGCGTCAAGTTCTGATCAGCAGCCCTGCACAGAAAGCAACTATGAGACAATATAAATGATTTTTCTAATGTGCACATTAGAAAAAGTTTAGCATGTGCCATCCTTAGGATAATATGACACCCAAATGCTTAGATTAAATTATTAGATTCAGTGGAGGAATCCCAATAAATGCAAATGAAAACCTTGTTCATAGATATTCTCTACTTGAAGGGCCATCTTCATCACTCTCAACAGCAATATCAATAGAAGGTCTTATTCTTTCAGAATACAAACAGAAAGATTTGTCATATTCCAAAATAACTTTATTATTATTGGAAAAACATCATGTTGGATGCTTTCTAAATAAAAACTTCCCCTAGTCATTTTTAGCTTTGGAAAGAATTAAAGAAAAGCAATTTGTAGCTGGGTGGATAAAGAGCTAGCCAAGATCTTAAAACAATTCAGCTTCACTTTATATACTCATATTTATCTGACCACGAAATATTGGCACATGTGTGTACTGCACGGATAATTGTCCAATAGTTGTATTTACAGAACTATATGATCATGGGGCCCCTCTTATCCTTTCTGGTGATGTTCTGCTTCCACTCGGATTTAGATATGATTGGTATACAAAGCCCTTCATTGAGGCTTTTTTAATGGCTAGAAACTGGAAACATGTCAGAATTTGAAGCCAACCGATACAGGTTGGGTTTTTAAAATACAGATCTTCAGCTTTTCCAAGCAAGGGGAAAATGCTCATATATGAACTGTGAAGGCTGCATCCACATTAGCAAGCAGTGGTACACAGCAGGACAAATCCATAGCATGAAACTGTTGTTTTCGTCCAGACAATTTAACCTGTTCTGTGGACTGAGAGTCCACATTAGACTGAGGTGCAGGAGATGCAGTCCTCAATGCATCTTACATTTTAGAGTCATCAGAAAGAGAATTGCTTCAGAAACACGGTCATGATCCAAATTAAAGTGCTAATCTAGACACGCTCAGACAGAATCACTGAAAGGCCTCACTGAAATATTATGCCATTCTTGCTGTCTTGCCCATAAATCTGTCCTGCTCAATTTCTCCATTGCTTGATGACTTGGTTGCCTCAAAACGTTTCTAGATATCTTCATTCTGCACTTTCCTCAAGCCCCCACAATTTTCCTTTGTTTATGACATACATATGAAGGGGTAAAGTTATACATATTTTGAAATATGGTTTGTTTTTAAAACTATTTTCAGACTGCATGCATTTATAGAAATCTCTAGATAACAGATTTTAGTGCCATCTCTGAGCTTTTCCCCAGGCAGATTATGCCACTTTCAGGGCAAGTTTTCATTTTCCCAAGGATAATTCCTTGGGCAAGAGGCCCAGAGCCACTAGACATATGGGAACAAATAACACCCATTGCCTGATTGTGCCCTAAGGAGGGACAGAAGACATTGGGAGCTCTCTTGGTGAAAACACAACTGCAAGACCAGAAGAGATTGGGACTACTCTACCAGATGACCTCTATCCCCAGAGCAGAGGTCTGTGAGCCTCCACAAGCTCCAAGCATTGCATCTCATTGCACGTGCCCTTCTCATGGCATGTCAAATCGTGCAACAAGTGGTTGTATAAAGCTCCAAAGAGGATGCTGGTGCCATTGCCTATATTAACTGTATCCTGATAGTCAGTTATTTCTTATGGGTTTGGAAATAAGGCGCCCCTCATGTCCTCTCTGCCTCAGCAGCAATGTAAAGGAAAAGGTGATCATAGGTGAGTCAGCACCTGGCGACCAGCTGTGCTGCATCTTGTTTGGTTTAGAGATAGAGATCTCATTAGGTCTTTGATGACTCTTAAGGGGGAAGCCTTGGACAGCTCTTGCCAAGCTAAGCACCTGCCTGGTGAATCTTCCTTCCCTGAGCATCTTGCAGGCCAGCAAAGAGCCTGATTTGGGCAGAAGAAGTTAGCACGGGCCAAGGGACAGCCCCTTGCAAATTCTGTTGAGCAAAATCCCCCTGAGCAGGGTGCCATGGCACCTGGCCCAGGCTTTCACACCCTGGCACCCTGCACAGTCATAGAGAGCACTTGGTGGAGAGCTCTCCACCCAGACAGAGATTTTGAGATCCCTCACTTCCAGCCAAACAGAAGAATGAGAGGGAATCCAGAAGCAACCACAAAAAGCAGTCAAGAATGCAGAAAGCATAGCCTACAAGGAAAGATCAAAGCTATCAGTGTTGTTTTCTTAATAGACTGGACCTGTTGAGATATCATAATATTCTCCAAGAGTGTAAGAGGAAGGGAGGAAAAGCTCCTTCTTTTCTATTTTCCCATGCTGTGTAGGACAAGAAGCCAATGCTTTAACCAGTATCATATAAGATGCAGAGGAGGCAGTAGGAAAACCTTTCTAATTGCTCTGCATGGAGCTAGAACACTTGGGTAAATAGCAGTGTCTCCACCAGCAAAGTGTTTTGGAAACAAGATGAGATATGTCTACACAAGGCAGGTATTTTTTTCTCCCCTGAGGCAAGCAGCAGGTATGGGTGACCTCCTGAAACCTGTCCCAGTCCTGTTTTCTGTGCTGGGGTGATGTTCAGAGCAAGGTTGTATGGAGCTCAGGAGCTCCACTTTACAGCAAAATGTAACATTCAAAAAAAAAAAAAGAAAAAATACTTTAAATGGGAATGCAAATCCAAAATTTTCAATGAAATGAAAATTCGGAAGATCTGGGAGGAAAAAGATTCCTACTTGCGATCAGGCTTTGGGTTATTTCAGGAGCACTAAGCAGCTGGGTTGGGGTGGGATTGCAGTATTGGTTTTGGCCACAGTACTGGGACGGTGGCTACCATGAGCATGGGTCTCCTGGGGCAGTGCAGGGACCCACAGCAGTAGCCTCAAGGCATGGAGGTGCTGTGCAGATGACATCCTACCATTTTTCTCCAATAAATACATAGCGCAGGGTTTTCAGTGCACGTGCGCAGCAATCTGCCCTTACTAGGCATTTCAGTGGTCAGGGTTTAATATGAGTTTTATTGGCTTCATCTAGGTTTTATTTCTTTCTGAATTTAGGAGACAGAATAAAATATGATAAGCAGAACACAGGAAACTCTTGCAGCGGGAGGAAAAACTCAGAAAAAAAAAAAAAAAGGCAAAGTCAGGGTAATGAAACAGCTAGCGGGTGTTAGCTCTATCCCCAAACCAAAACCAGCCCCTTTCCGGGGCCATGAACATGCATAGGATTTCAAGAGTGGCTGCTATCCAGATCGCTCCCACCTGCAAGAGAAATATACAGGGATGTTTGGAGTTGTGGGGAACCTACCTTTGAGCGGTAAAGGTTTGAAATGGGGAAAGGTTAAGTGCTAGTAAGGACCCGGTCTGCCCTGAATCCCTGGGTCTCTTTGGAGGGTCAGGGTATGGAGGTGGCATCTTCGCTGTTATGCCCTTTCCTGTCCTATCTCTACGTCCTTGTACTATGTGGTAGCCTCAACTGCCCTCAGTGAGACTTTGGGTCAGCAAGGATTTTATGACTGCACGGGACAGGGGTTGCAGCCATAGCAGTATGCAGGAGGGAGTGGGCATTTGGGATCCCTCTGGGATTTGCTGCAGTATGGAGTCAAGACAGGGCTGCAGCTCACCTCCGAGTCCATGGTCTGGAAATTGCTCCTGGATCTCCAACAGGAAAGTATCTTCGGGAAGCAGAGGTCAACTCCTCATTCTGCTCAGTCCAGAAGAACGTAAAAATAGCTCCACCATCTTAGAATAAAGGTCCATGTAATCTTGCGTTCCTATCCAGCAACCTTGACAAAATGGCTAGAGAAGAATGTAAGAACAAGGCAAGCATATGTGATACAACGCTGAGTATTTTCCCTTCTTTTATGGGCCAGATCCTGCTCACACCGGAGGTAGTTTCCATTTTTCTTCAATGCTTTCTTGCCCATAAATCTGGCTGGTCTCTCCTGGAACCTGCATAAGCTTTAAGCAACCACAGCATCCAGTGGCAGGAAGGTCTGCATCCAGTTCATGTTGTGTGCTCCTGGGTTTCAAGTCTCCTCAGCTAAAGTTAAGGATAGTAGCCCCTTTGTCTGCTTTATCTGTGCAAAGGGAAAATTCCTGGTGGGAAAAGATGTCTCTTACGCAGCAATTTCACATCTTCTTCTCACTGCTAGGAAGGCAGCATCTTTGTTGGTTCCTCACCATATGAGTAAACATTGGTGTGAGCACCAGCACACACGGGGACATCTCCTCTGCCTTGCAGACTGAAGGCCGAAACCACTGTAATAAGAAACAGAAAACAACCTAATTCCACCACCTTGTATCAACACAGGTGAGGTAGGTGGACCTAGGGCAATTTCATTATGCAAGTAGAGTCACCAGATGGCTTTATGAAGCCTGGTGTCTCATGGGTTTGCATGCTGTGGGTGTGTTGTGTCATGCCTTCTCAGATCCAAGTCTGAGTGAAGGTTTGTTATGTTTAGCCATCTCGTCTGTAGCTTTTCTGCAAAATTGTGCTGGACTCATCCTAACGAACTACCTCTCTCCCATCCAGCTCCTCTGAAAGCCCCGAGAGCATAAAGCATTTCAGACACCAAGTCCCCCATCTTAATGGGTTGCACCAAGAAGTCCAAAAGTTATTTGGTGAAGAGGGAAGAGGAATTACAGGCTGAATGATTGCATAAGCCTTGCTTCCTTTGGAGACCCAGCTAACAAATCTTGGGGGTGATGAACTCAGGGTTTCGCTATACTTCCAATTATGTAGGTATATAAGTTCTATGTCTGAATCATATTCCTGAACACAAAAGCAAAAAAGATGTATCTTATCTTTGGCCAAAGACAGAATGAAAATGAAAAAAAAAGAAAGAAAGAAAGAAAGAAAAAAGTCGGTGATGTGCCAGAACTTTTACTTTTTATTAAAAACTTAAGTGCAGATGACGAGGAACCCACCTGTTTTTGATTTTTTTAATAAAAAGTCAAATAATCCCCACAAACAATTCCTTTGCAGTGGTTTCAATATCAGAACCGTAAAGATGAACTTTAAAGGCGCTTGTAAAAGAAAGAATATTACAATAATTTTAGTGCAAAACTCCAATATCATATTTTCTTTTATTTGAAAGAAATGGGAATGTGCAGAGGATTTCTTTTTTCTTCCTCAGGATGCTGCAATTTTAGATAATCCATTTACTTGCTAAAGGAGAAGTAGAGAAGGAGGTGGACTGGGAGGCACTGGAAGCTCTTTGTGCTGGGAGAGGAGGATGCTGGAGAAGGAACTGTTTTAAATCCATCCCATCAGAAGGAACCTTCCTTTCTCTGCAATTAGGAGTTGTTGCCTCTCTTTTGCTCTCACTACATGATGCAGTCCCAGGCTGATTTGAAAGATCAACACAATTCTCACATTGCAATGCTGCTGTTTCCCCTTTTTCTGGAGCTTCTGTGACGATTGTTATCTCTGCTTTGCTTTCTAGAGGGTCTATGTGGAAAAGAAAAAAGGAGGACAAACTTCAACATATGGAGTAAACCTACAGGCCGAAGCCAGACATAAAGAGCAGAGACCTGCAGTAATGGTAGGAGAGGCCAACAAGGAGGCCCAAGCCCAATTTGTTGCTCTAGCAGAGATGTGACCTTGACCAAATTACATCAGATGGGACGTCCTTTTTGTGAGATTCATGCTAAGCTTTTCATCTAGGTTAGTCAATGAGGAGAGACATGTCCTAAAAGGCAAGTCGGGCCTTCCAAAACTAGATGTCTGGGGGATAAACTGAGGGATAAACCTTTTCCCTTCTATGAATTACTGATAGAATCAAGAAGATTAGTGTCTGCTGGGCAAGCAGCTTTTGGATGACTGCAATTAAGTAAGGCTGAATCCTACCTTGAAGGCCTAACTTAGCCTTTGTATGGATTCTCTGGTGTCTAATAAGAGTTGTTGCTCACACAGCAGACTTGCACTGAGCAAACATAGATGTAGCATCTCCCTTGTCTGTCCAGCTGCCTATTTTCATAAGTCTGGAGTGAATCTCCAATGATATTTCTGAGATACTCATGTTCAGTGAAGAAATGATGGAAACTGGCTATGATTCTATGAAAAGGGCTCCAAATTATCAGAGGAGACAGCGTGATCACAGAAGGATCCTTCACATTTCCTTCACAGGCCAGTATGAAATTCTTAACTGATTGAAGTCCCTTCCTAAAATGTAATCAATCCAAAACAAAGCCACGCTCCTAATAAAAGCTAATTAATATTATAAAATAAAATAAAATAAATAAAATAAAATAAAATAAAATAATTGAATTGAAGAGGATAGGATAGGATAGGATAAAATAAATAAAATAAAATAAAATAAAATAAAATAAAATAAAATAAAATAAATCCATACCACTGAAAAGAAACCCATGATTCTACCCTATCTTGAACTTTTCCTCCCAAAGGAAAGTGCCAAAAGCATCATAAAATTTATTTGAGACCATTTTACATGGGGGATGCTCAGACTCCACAAACCTGGAACAGACTCCACCACAGCTGATAGACAGTCATAGATGAAGACAGGCTCTGCCAAGAACAAGGAGCAAAAGTTCACCCCTCCTCCCAGATCAGCAGAAACACTGCAAGTAACAGCAGAAGGGAGCTGCTTGCTCGCATCTTTCTCTGCCATTCTTTTCGGAGGGCTGCTTGGAATTAGTGTGTCTTGCAGGAAAAATATTGGTAGGACAGCTGGTCTTATTGCTGCTATGAATTTCTCAGGCAAGAAGTAAGGTGCAGATTTTACGTGGTCTTGGGAAGCCCAACCTTCCAGATTCCCTCAGGTGCCTGCCAGATGTGAGCGTGCTTGGACGGAGCAGGGAATTCCTCCTGGAAGTCATGGGCAGGCCGCGGGAGTCTCCCGATGCACCTTTGAGAAGAAAGTCAAGAGCTCTTCATCCAAGCAATGGGCAGCAAAGCACCAGCCCTTCAAGGAGATGGGTACAAGGGGACACCCTCCTTTCCTGCAACAGGGTTGAAGATTTCAAACCACACCAGGAAAACAAAGTTTTGTACTAGATGGGAGGCAACCGCTGTTGAAAGATGCCCAGATCCAACAAGAATAACTTTTGATCCGAAGTAAAATGTTTTAGCATTTAGGAACAGGCAAATTTTTTATTCCTGCTCCTGTAGGTCACCTGAAGAAAGGGAAGAAAAGCAGTGCATCCTCCTAGCATCTTGTGTCGCCTAATGGGGAATGACACTCTCCGAGCAAACAGCAAGAGCACAGCGCCTCCAACATGCCACTTCTCAGCAATAATGGCAATATCACACTTTTCTGTGGGGGAAAATTAAAAAAAAAACAGGTTTGTGAAAATTATCAGAGCTTTTTTTCTGGAAATGTTTCTGTCAGCCTACTTTTCCATTGCCTTTACTCTGACATCAGAATTTTACAACATATGAGAAGTGATAAAGTAAACTTTAATCTCCTTCAAAATGTGTTTCAACCCAGGGAATTAGAGCTAGCAAGGATTAGGAGGCAGTCGAAGAGTGCATTTCAAAAGCCTGGAAATCCGAGGATTTAAAATATATTAGCAAACAGAAGCAAAGCTTTGGAAAAGCTCCCCTATCCACAAGCACTGCTTCTGTCAGCGCTGATGATACCTGGCATGCCAAAGGGACAAACTTCTCCTCTAAAAATAGTTATTTAACAAACCACTGGGCAAGAGGAAATACATGTGCTGCATTGGAGCATCCTCTTGGCGTTGGCTATGTCCACATGTGAGACATGAAGGGCCCACAGAAGATATGAAGGGGCATATGTGCAGGCGAGGGTGGTTCTTGACAGCTTTTTATGGCTTTTCATACTTCAAGATGCATAAAGAGAAAGTTGAGAATGTGGCTTAGGGCAGAAATGTAAGCAAATTCCTTAAAAAAAAAGCAGAAACACAAGACTGGACTAAACTATGCAAGCAGACCCATGCTTGGATGAGAAGTGCAAGAATGACCATTAAAAGACTTTTCGCCAGTGGTGGTAAATGGTTTCTTTCTGTTTCATTCCCAGGTTCTCTTAATTTTTTCTCTGTTGGGAACCAGTTTACCAACTCGTGTTTTCTGTTCTCATCTTGGAAAAAGAAACAACCAAATAAAAAAACCCTCTGCCAGGAATCACACTCAAAGCATCTTCAGGCGAAAATTTGTTAAAGTCGTTCTTTTGGGATAAGTTGGCAGCCTTTCAAGAACAGCTTTTTTTTATTTTTTTTTCATGCCATTTGAAGCCTCCTCAGCAACAGACAAGCAAATGGCAGTTTATGGCAATATGAAATCAGGGGAGCTGAGGATAGGATCTGATGAGGCAGGCAGCAGTGGTCTGGACATTTTAGGGTGCTGAAAGCACAGCTTTTGCTTGAGCTCTTGCAGTGCTTATCTTACATTTTATCTAGAGCTGCCTCCATCAGTGCAAACGCAGTGCTGTTACTGCTCCCTCAACATCAGAGGGTCCAGGCTCTGACCTTTCGAGGTCCCATCTTATGCCTGGTGGTCTCAGGGTGCTGTGGGCAACGTGCTGGTGGCCACCTCAGAATCTGAAGAAAACAGTTCCTTACACAAGCTGTGGACAAGATGCTACTGTTTTATCCACCTCCACAAAAGATGTAGCAGAGAGGCCCTTTAATCAGCAGGGAGGGAGGCAAAAGAAGACACTTTAATTGCAAATGCATCTTGGAAATCTCCCCAGTTCAGCTTGCAGCAACAGTCCA
This sequence comes from Tinamus guttatus, assembly GCF_000705375.1. The sequence goes on along the minus strand of NW_010579217.1, from coordinate 189,777 downwards.
AGCTTCCACCAAGGGCACTACAGAGACGCCGAGTCCTCTCCCACCTCCGAGGTGGGACCAGGAAGCAGTTCACACCAGGGTTCCTCACTGCGGTTTGATGAGTTATAGGGTGTCAGCTCTCTCCTGTGGAGCAAGGACATCTCTCAGGGGTCCCCACAGCATGGGAGAACCTACTGAGGATGAACATCTTGGTGCACCTTCTGCCGCTTTCAAGGCAACCTGCCAAGGCACCTGCGTTATCATGCAGCAAAAAAAAACCCAAACTATTCCACCCAAACCATTCAATTAGGGCTGGTAAGTGAGAGGAAGGGGGGACCATCCCCCAGGTTTGGGCTGGCTGGTGAGGAATGCAGAACTTCCACGGAGCAGCTCTCTGCTCGCCACTTGTCCAAATAGCAATAAATCATGGGCGAATTCCCGGTTCTGCTGGGGAGCTTTGGACTTCAAAGACAGCCAGGGCCAAACAGGAAACTTTCATTAACTGCGGGGAAAATTTCGCTATGTTTTGGACTATGCGTTTGGGTGATTTAGCCTCAGCACCAGCTTAAAGCATCAGCATTTGGAGTCACACATGACCACAAGGCACCAAAATGCTTTGCTTCTATGACTTCTTCCTTTTTCCTTAGGCCCAATATTTGAACTTGTTTACTCAAACATGAGGCAAGCTGGGGCAAAGGGGAGGGGGTTCCTTTTCTTTTTGGTCAATTTTGCAAAGTGGAAAGGAGGGAAAATATACGAAGGACACAGCAACGGTGCAACCCGCTAGCCTGGAACACAGAAGGACGTCCCTGGCTTTGCGCATCCAATAGCTCAAGGCATGATGCTCTGTGGAAGCTGGCAACCAAAAATGGGTTTTTTTTGATTTTTTTTTTTTTTTTTTTTTTTTTTTTTTTTTTTGTGACAGCTTCAGAAGGCGAGCTCTTGCCTCAGGAAAAAAAAATTGCAATTTTGTGTCTATGTTGAGTTTGCAACACTTGTTTGGTGGAATTAAGTAGAAAGCTTCCTGGCAGCGCTAAGCTGCTGTTCATTGCTTTTTCATGCTAGGTTTTCCTCCATATCTTCTTTTTTATTTTTTTTTATTTTAATATTAGTCTGTTTAACATTGAAGAGGAAATGTTCACAAGTCGTAACAGGAGTTTTAAATGTAGAAGAGCTAACACAGAGTCTTCAGCTGGAATTGCCATTTCCTTCAGGTTTGACCTGAGCATCAGATGTTTGACTTTTCAGGAGTCAAGGTGAAGAAGAATAAACATGCACACAGACCAGGAAAAATAATAAATAAATAAATAATAAAAAAATACAGTGACTGCCCTGCTCTTGTGCTAGGGGCAGATCTTTCTAGCCGACAACAAACTGATGGAGTTTGGAAAACTCATCAGCAGGCAGACTGCCAGAGAGAAATCCTTGGCTCTGGGTGGTCACTAGCACTGCCTCTCTGTCCAGATAAAAGACAAAATTGCAGTGATGCAGTGAGGAGCACAGAGGCTTCCTGCAAGCCACAGGAGATACAGATGGACACTGTTCTTGCCCTCCTGGAGTTGATGTGGGCACGAATCTCCTCTGCTCCCCACCAGGGACCAGGCTGGTCCGAGCCCTGCTTGGAGGTTGCTTGTGGTGGGGGACAGCTGAGCATCTCCTTGGCCTGATAGACTTCACCAGAGCTCAGGCCAGCCCAGGAGAGCCTGGCCTCAAAGCAGCTCCCAGGAAAGGGGTCCTCTCTGGTGTCCATGAACTTATCATTATAATTACTCTACCCAAGAGGAAACCGAGAACTTCAGCCACTTGCTTGCCCTGGAGGATCAGTTTTGACCCAGACGAATGCTCAGAAGCAGGAGAGATGCAGGCTACAGAGAATGTGCCGTCACCAGGACTAACAGCCTCTAAACTCCAGGCTACCTGACCCATACCTGGAGTTAGAGAAAAGGTCAGATTGGCCCAGTTCTCCTCCTAAGCTCACCTGGGGATAACTCGGCTGCTTTCCAAATTAGCACAATTCTCAGGGCATAATTAACTTTCCAAATTAGTATAATTCTCAGCTCTCAACTGGCTGCCTCTTCAGCTTGTTAGAGTTGGTCCAGCTTGGCTTAAATGAGTCACACTAAGGCTCGAAAGCTCCAAGACAGTGACTGGAGACTGTTGAAGATATTGGTGGCTTTTGAAGAAGATTACAGCAAGAGGAATCTGGAAAAAAATGGTAAAACATGAAGATTAGACTAAGAAAGCCATAGGTGCAAGAAGGCTGCAAAAGACTAATTTGCTAGATTCTTCCATGTAGTCAGATAGGTTATGAAAGTTGTTTGAGAGTGGCTCATCTAGTTTATGGTGAGCTAATGTCAACTCAAATGAGAAAAGTCGTTGTGCTACCTCCATGGGAGCTGGCATGTTTTCCAAAAACAGTGTTTAATAGCTGCCAGCTTGATGGGCGAGGAGCTGTGACTCCTCCGTGTGGAAGCATGTTGTGTACTTGAATGACTGAGTTGCACCTTGCTGGACATCTTCCCTAAGGCTTGCAAGGAGTGAATGTATAAAGTCAATAGAGCTTCTTATGCATTAGTCCAGGTGGATCTAAAGGAAGTGACTTGGTTTTCTTGGGGTCTCCAGTGTTGCATTTCCTCCTTCCTTGCTCCTACTTCTCAAAGCTGCAAGGTGTATCTTTCAGCACAGGCCCCTGAGAATCAAGAGACACTTCCAATGGTGCTCTTGCAAATGTTAGCACTGAAGTGGCCTATTCTCACTGTTAGTGAGCATCCCCTTTTGCAGTGTGCCTTGAACAGTTTCATGACTTAAGTGTCTTATCCCACCAAGTTAATATAGGGCTAGTTTTTATGGACAGATATGCTGTGGTGAGGAAGTGTGAGGAGCAAGTGGTGGGTGCCTGCTTGAGGATCTGGCACTTGTAATGTGGCAATGTATTTCTGCAGGAGCAGGTGTTGTGGGGTATCCTGAGGCAAATCCAGCTAAAAAAACCAAAACACACCTACTTGGGGGTTTAAACCTTTCCTCCAATGCAAGTCTCTGAGGAGGCAGGTGGCAACTGCTGGGGCAGAGGAAATCGGGGAAGTGTTCAGTATTTGGAGACAAAGCAAGTGTTTGGCTTAGCTAGCCATAACCTACAGAGCCTTAGCAGGAGGGAATGGTGTTCAACCTGGATAGAAACTTGAACAGAAACTCACATTGCTAGACAAGTAATGCTCATCTAGAGAATAGCTCGATGAGCCTGCAGCACCCCTGGGTTGGGAAACTGCGTGGTATTCATGCTGATGATCAGGACTCCATAAAGCTAGTATTTTTTTTTGCTAAGCATTGGGTGGACTAAGCTTTGTCTTGTTACCACAAGCTCTTATTTGCAAAATAACTAAAGCAGAATTAATTGAGGGCTTGATGTCTCCCCTCTGCCTCTCCTGCTCGTGAGACTGCTGTTTTCTTTCCGAATGCTGCTAGCAAGGGCAGCGGTGCTGGAGGAAAGGAGCTGCCCACTTCTCTTGGATGGGAACAAGAATGACAGGCAGCACCAGAAGCAAAAGGAAGGCTTAGGATCAGCTTGACAGGGGAACTGGGGTCCCTGCTTCCAACCCTTTACCTTTGCTCTTAAGACACAGATCTTCTGTGGTGGAGTGGTCGAGTGAGAAAGGGCTGTGTGTCCACAGTGTGTGTGTGTATCTCTTCACAATGTCAAATGTTCTGCTCTTTTAGTCATTTCAGCAAAAAAAAAAAAAAAAGAAAAAAACCTACGGCACAGCTCAGTTACACATGACTCATGGTGTCTATCCTGTCCCACTTATTTAAGCACTCTCTAATCATGAGAAAAATCAGTGCTGTCTTATTCAAAGGAAGCTGCACTTCATAACAGCGGCGCAGCTAACCGCAAGTCTAACCAGTTCCTCATGCGATGCTCTTTGAAAGAAAGGCCTTACAGCGGCTCCCCTTTGCCATGAGAGGGCAGCAAGTCTCTGCTAGGTCTGAGACTGTGCCATCCCATCAAGGCTGACTGCTGTCCCTGTCTCTGGTCCACAGTAGGATGCTCGGTGACTCCAGACCCTTGGTCTTTAGGTGCTTGGTTTCTACCAGGTGAAGGCATAGTAGGCTCAGAGTTCACATGTGCCTGCAGGCTCTTCCAGGTCATAACTCTATAGATGGGAAGAGACAAGGGCTCAAAGTGTTAATGGTGCTTCCAAACTGTCAGAACGCAAGTTGGGGTGTGGGTGTTGTCTGCAATGAAAAAATAAGCTACTCCTCCCTCAGTAGCAAACAAAATGGAATAAGAGATTCATGATGGACAGCGGGAATAAAAAAGTTGGAGTGGCAACTTGTGGGTAAAGAACACATCCAAACTGATACAAGCAAACCGCTTGCATTCACTGTGCTATCCTACCAGTTTCGGGATTTTTGTAGCTGGGCCAAATCCAGAGTTTGCTGAAGTAGAGTGGGTTGGCTCCCTGCAACTTCAGTGGGCTTTCAGCCACTCTTGCCAACTCCTAGAAGCAATCTCCTAAAGCAAAGAGATGGGTCTTTTCAGACTCCAAGGTTGGGCTGGCAGCAGATGACTCGGGCATAGCCTGGATAGAGGCTGTTGGGGACCTTCTGTCTATTACCATAGCTTCACCGCAAAGCTCTTGCTATCTATAACATATCTATCTGCTGCATCCAAAGTTACAGATGAGGCAGTGAGCTTTGCTTTCTAGTGATCTGTATGCTATGGAGCTCTTTTTCCTCCCCAGCCTGGGGGAGTCTGCTCCTTACCATGTGCTGGAGGAGACCTTCCTGACAAGCTTGTGTGATGTGTTGGACATGCAGTCTGCAGGTGGTTTTCCTGCTTATGAGTTGGGTTTGGGATGTCTGAGGACAGTCCCAGAGTCAGGAGTAATGACTCTAGGCATGGGGGAGCAGGAGAGGAGGAACCTTGCCTGTGTCAGCAGATGTGGTCTCTCTCAAGGAAGATGACCAGTCATGATGTTCAGGAGGGGAAGAAAGCATAGACTCTACTGGAGATAACCAGGCTGTGAATTTTGGGAACTAGATTCTCCGTGTATATTACTGACTGGCCCAGGAGGTGCATTGACTTCTAGTTACAGTAATCATCCCCTGCAGAAAACAACCCACCATTGGAAAGGGAGGTCTCACTAGTGAAACAGCTTCCCAGTCTCGTTCTGCTGGGGCCTGTGAGGGAGCCACCCCACCTGCCTGATGTATGGTTCAATCTGAAATTAAGGGCTGCCCAAAGTGAGTTATTAATGTTGCATTCAAGAGGAAACAAGCCCATAAAAGAGATTAAAAGCCAGAGCCAAATAAATGTGTTTCAAACTGAAGCAGAGGAAGTAGCAGACATGCAAGCCAGCCAGGTGTCCATGGGGACTTGTATAGGTAGCCGGGAATTTGAGACTTGCTCCGTGCTTCCCAAGTCAGAGCAGCCCATCACGGTCTGGTGTTCTGCAAAGGGCATTAAGCTGGGGTCAGGTACCAAACTATGCTGAAAACCATGCTGAAGGTGGTGCAAGCACTGACTACCTTTCTCCTCTAGCATCTCCTTCCACCCAGCTCTTTGCACGCTGGCAGGTGTGAGGCTAAATTGGGTCTCTGGAAATCTTGCTGCACCATGTGCAGCACTCCTGGACTTGGCCACTTTTTGTCAGTGAGCGATGGTGCAGCGGGGCTGCTTGGTGAGCTTTTTCTGGAAATAAGGAGAAATGCTGTGCACTGAGTTCTTGGAAGCTGGCCCAAGGGGTCCCCAGAGGACCTGGACTGCAAATGCACTGCTGTACAGTATAATTGAGTTTATTTTAGCAGACTCCATTCTCAGAGAAACCTGAAGTCCTGTACAATTGTATACACATGTGCAATGGTACTGACTGCCCTAACAGGGGATCCGCACAGTGTCTCACGGCTCAGCTATACCATTGCATCCCATTTCCTCCTGGCTCTGCAATTTGTGCCCTTACAGGGAGAAAAAAAAAAAAAAAAAGCAGGCCACAAAGTGTAACCTCCCTGCTCGAACTTCCGAGATCCCCCATTTCCCGTCTGCGAGATAGATTTCGTGGCTTGGCCTCGTTCAGCTGCAGACAGCGATGCAGCAAAAACAAGTCATGCTCTGAGCAACGGCCTGAGGAAGTCCCGTTTCTTGAAGATTTCTGACTTTGGCCAGCACGCGCTGTTGGACAATTTGCTGTCCAGGACATGTATCAGGTATCTGGCCAATGTAGTGGTGGAGTTTCCCCTGCCTTTCGATAGCAACATGAATATTGTCTCTCTTATTTGCACAACGGCTGATTTTCGTTTCGCTTTTCTGTTTGGCTGGAGTCGATCGACAGATTGAAAAGCTATGGGGAGAGACTTGCAGGCTGGGAGGAAAGAGGTACACTCAAGAGATCATGCAAACCTCATTTCTTTAGGAAGCCAGGCTGAAAACCCACAGTACTTTATTTTCTGAGAAAATAAGCAGCTCAAATACATCATCTGTCCATGCACGGGAGGAACAATCACTGTTTAGCAAAATGACTATAATTTTCCCTTTTCTGTCCTTCCAAAATGACTCTTTAAGGCTTGGATCTGAAGTAGCCTGTCACAGGCAACTACCAGGGATGTTCAGCATACGCTGCATGTGGATGCTGCTTATTGCATTACTGCTGAGTGTTGCAGGATCGAGGAGCTCCAGGCTCTAGGAAATTGGGATTTTTATTCCAGGCACATTTAGGGTTAGTTCACTTCCTAGGTGCTAATAGTTGCCCTCAGGGTGCCTTGGTAATAAGACAGCACAGTGTCTCGCTCTTGTCCATGGTCATATTCGAGGTATGCCCAATTTGCAGCTACGGGCAGGCCGTTCAGTTCCAGCAGGCTTTATCATCTCAGGAGCAGCACCGTGTGGCACGGTCTGCCACGTCTCGTGGAGGCATGTGGCTTCTTCCTGGCCAGGTGCAGCCTAAGGAGCTCTTGGGACACGCACCTTGGTGCTGAGGAGGCCAATGGCTACGGGAACCTGTTTGGGTGCAGCAAGGTTGCTGCTGAGCTGGAGCAAGGAAGCTCTACTGGACCTGAGCTGGTCAGTTGGCCATGTGCTCTCTGGAGCTTCTCTCCAGACTGCCCTGGAGAAGCTGCCTGTCTGCAGAAATACAGTAGCCTTTACCATGAAGGCTGCTGTGAAACTCAGCTGGGCTAAAAAGCAAAGCAACTCAACCGGTTTCTGCTGTGCAATACGGAAGAGGATTCCTTGCTCTGGTCATTCGGACAACCCGAACTCACATTGGGGTTATTGTACTGCCAAAGAGAAAAGGGTGGTGTCGTCCTCTTTCTCCAGAGATGCCCCCACCCCAACAGAGATCAAAACATACTGCAGTGTAGGGAGCTCTTCTCCCCATTGAGATGATGGGACTGCCCCAAATCCTTGTATGTGTTTTAGTGATAGTACTCAAAGAAGGATTCCTAACCTTGAAATTAATGTTAATCCTTGTATGTGTTTTAGTGATAGTGCTCGAAGGATTCCTAACCTTGAAGTTAATGTTGTCTTATATAGACAAGTAGCATACAGATGGGATCTACTGCCAAGGTGCTAGGGAACTTCTTAAAGCTGCTGTGAAAATGGAAGAGGTACAAATAGTATTAAAAATCTGGGAATTACTCTCAGATTTATCTTTCCTGAGGAAGGGAATTCTTCCATGAAGCAATTGTGGTAAATATTAGGAAGATCATGCAAGCTTGTTGACAAACTAATTTGTTATGGGTTTGAATGCAACTGCAGACTAGCACTCTAGTCACTTTGCTTGAAAGTTGTCTTTCTCATTAATCTCTAGAAAAGCAATGGCCTTTTTATTTGCTCCTATGTCAATTTTGCATTGCCTGAAGACTCAGCATGATAGGGGGAAAATGATTATAGTATCCCAAAACTCTTAGTGCTATTGCTAATACCTTATTCTTTATCAAATGGCTGCTTTCCGCTACTGGGTGCATATTTAGAGCAGAGTTGATCTCCCTGAGTTGCCTTCCTTTGAAGTATGTTGTCTTTGGTCTAACCCTATGAAATGAGATGTGAAGGTGAAATTCACACTGTTTAACAGAAAATGGCAGACATTGCCAATATTATTCTATTTTACCATGCCAGACCTAATGCTTCAAAAATTAATGAATATTTTTTTTTGGAAGAGTCCCAATGTTCTGTCTTAATGTTGATTCACACCTTCCTGGACTGCATGTTTTCTGAGAGCTGTATAACATGTACTTTCTTCCCCTGTTTGCATTGGGTTCTCTTGGTTCCCTGTTGAAACGCTGTCCCGCAGTGGTTCACAGCATTGCCCAAGGGCAGGTGACGCAGCAAAGGCCACCCACTCTGACACACCATAAGGTTCACCAAGCTAGTTAGGAAGAGGCTGGTTGGCTTGATGTGAATCAGAGAGATGCCACTTCAATCAACTTGATTTGCAATTGAATATCTTGTTTGTGATGAAAATATTTTTTTTGTAAAGTTTCTCTTTCTTGCAGAAAGTGTCTGTCTAATAACACATTCATTTTTCTTTCAACTCTTTTGCCTTGGTATATTCTTGACAGCAAACTTCTAAGTAGCCCCATTGTGAGCAATGGGAGTCCCACGCTGACCTTTACGTGCCAAGGGTGGGTTTTGACTTGCTTTCTTCTGTTGACCAAGGTTTTGTTTGCCTAAGGCGAGGAAGTGAATCTGGAGCGCTTTGTGCCTCTTAGCAATGAGCAGTAGACGTGCTCCATTGGTGATGCATTTCCTCCTGTCCATCACCAGAAATGTTGATCCTGCAGCGCTCTGGGTCTCCAGACCTCTTGAGTTCCTCGGGCTTCTTGAATGAGCCTGGGGGTTATATAGCACTGTTTATTTGTCTTCTTTTTTCTCTTGTGCCATTTGAGGCGTCTTGCTTTCTCCTCGATGAGAAATCCTGACTAAACAGTATTCCTTGCCATGTTCTAGCCCTGGCTAGAGACCAGCACACAGAGGAAAAGAAATATTTTTATTAAAAGAAAATAGCGAAGGAGTGAAACTTGCTCAATCTTGGCCTTTCAAGCAGCATTTTCAAGTGGGGAATGCCCCCCAGCTGGGGTAGCTATTAGCTTTGTCTGGGAGGGAGGAATAGGGTTTCAAACTATTTGGGTTTGGAGTAGAGCTGGACTCAGCTCTGCCACTTCCTAGGTGATGGATTCAATCCACAGCCTTGCTTATACCACACAGAGCGATGCCCCTTTTGAGAGCTGGAGGAGCCCATCACACCCGCTGGGGGCCGGGGAGGTGTTAGGTTCCACTTACCTCTTTGTAAATACAGCCCTGCTGAGTTTGGCTTGGATGTGGGCACCAGCCAAGCAGAAAATGAGGATGTGACTGCAGCGTGATGCAAGAACCTGCGCTCCCGAGGTACCAGCCCGGGGAATCCCTGCACTGCGGTGCGCCAAGTCAATCACTTGCATCCTCGATTCTCACGTGCCCAGCTGAGCTCTGTGCTGTGTTTCTCACTCCGGCCTGGGACCGTGCGCTGGATGTGGCTCATTCTGGTTGGAGCAGAATGATACTGAAGGCAAATCCTGTTCCCAATAAGCTGTTAAAAGAAAACTAAAGCGAAGCCCTCCTGTAACTTTTGCTTTGATTCTTATTCTGCTTATTCTGGGCTTGGCCAGTGTTACCTTCTCCAGCCTGTTGATGCTCGTCAGCAGTTTTTTACCCTTTTTGTGGAGGGTCCTGTTCTTCATTCCATCCAGAGTCAATGTGTTCTGGCTGCACCTTCTCACTCTGCCCCTGTGCCCCAAAGCCAGCTCATCTCCAGTCGCTTTGCTAAGCCCAATTGCTCAGATGAAAGCTGTGCTTGGAGATGCTAATAGAGGCAAAAAGCATGCCTGGCCCCTGGCAAATTCCAAGTGCCATACTGGCTTCTTCCATGTGTCAACCCCCCAAAATGTTAGGTGTGTGAATTTTTATGCACCCAAGCCCTTTACTGGATCTAGCCCCAAATCATGGATGTTAAATCAACTCCCGCACACAGCTCCTTTGGCTTTATGGGCTCATAATAATCTAGGTTGTTTTCTGAGTCCCTGATGAACCCTGGTTCCCTGGTTCTTTCATTGTATTTTATATTTGTTTTATAACTTGCAGTCACTTAATGTTATTGGCAAAAGAGAAAAAAAAGATAAATGGTGCCTGTATTCTAAAAATAAAAATCATTCTTTTAAAAATATATATGTGTGTGTGTATAGGCACCCTAAATTCCAAGTTCCCTAAATTCCTGTGCCTAGAGGCTGTAACTTTGCATCACCTTGTGTTTGAGGTGCATTTCATACCTATTCTCATTTGCCCAATTTAACTGTAGTTATTCATTAGCCAAAGGGCAGCTGGTTAATAGCAGTGTGAAATCAGACTCTCCCTGCTGTCGGGAAAGGAATGCATCCGACTCCGGAGGTAGGATTAGGGCTTGCTGTAGCTCTGCTGCCTGGTAGGAAACCTCCTTTCTGGCAGCTCGCACTGTGTTGTTTAGCTGAGTGCGTAAAGGTTATTTCTGTTATTTATACTGCTGCCACGGAGGGTAACTGCTGCACAAAACTGCTGAGGAGACCCCAGAGATCCAGTAGTCAGAAAAAAAAGAGAGAGTGGGGGGATGCTAAGAAAGTGCAGGTCTGGCAAGAGATTTGAAAATGAGGCAAATAAAAATAAATGTTACTCTTGCTCAAGCTGTCTATTAAAATTTCAATTTACCAGCTTGAGCCCTTCATTAGGGCTAATGGATGAAAACATAATCTCAGTCTTTTTTTTTTTTCCTTTTGGCTCCTCTGTTTGTGTTTGTATTCACTCTTTATTAAATGCCCTTGTTGCAGCACAAAACTCTGAAGTTTTCCCCATGCAGAGCTGACTGTGTCAGGATGAAACCTTAGCTCCATTGAAGTCAATGGTAAACTTGCCATTGATTTCTTTAAAGGTTGGATTTCCCTTTGAATTTATTCCTTCCCAGGAAATATATTCAAAGCATAATGCTCAGGCTGTACTCTTTGGCTGTGTAAGCATAAACTGATCTAAGAAATGTTTACTAACTGGCATCTATGTATTGAATCTTAATCTCCGTTTTAAGGGGGAGGAGGTGTTTTTAAAGCACTAATCAGGTACAGAAATGCATGTGCACAGGGCAGCCAAAAGATGGGTCTTGTTTATCTTGTTGTGTGTGGAATAACAGATGTGAGGATTCCTTTAGCCTTCTGGTTTCACGAACAATATTGGGAGTATTTTGTGGAGTCTAGTAGGTGCACAGCTTTGATCTCACTAGCTCCAGATCATCTTAACAGTTGTCTTGATACTCATGGCTCTACCCTGCGATTGGAAGTATTTTTCTCTCCAAGGTTCTCTGCTAGCACCCACTGGGGTACAGTGAAGCATGGAAATGCTTCCACCTCTAGCCCTCCCTCTCCTTCTTCTGTGCAGTAAGTAAAAGATGAAAATATCTTTAGTGTGTAGAAAATATCACTAACAGCATTGGTTGCCTTCCCCACACCTGCTCTCCAAGGCTAGAGGGTGTTCCTTTAGACGTTAGCATGGTGACTTGGTCATCCCATGACTCCCAGACTCCAACTGGCTTGTATGAGGTCCACCTTGGAGCACAGGACGGGTTTATGCACTCAGAGATCAGCTCGTGTGTGTGTGTAGGCCTTGCTCCCTGTGGAGCACGGCCATGGAGCTGGTGTCCTTCAGTGATGCCCTTGCTAGTTCACACAGATGCCCCACCACGGGACCTGGAGGGTGTACTGCAGAGGAGGACTCACATTGCTCCTGCTGGATGATCCTGAAAGAAGATGGAGAGCAGAGGCGTAAGGAACCCTGGAGGAACTGGAAGGAAATGGTTGCTTTAGGAATAAATTTATCTGCTTGCATATAACTACTCCAGTGGCCTAGATAGCTTCGAAACCCTGCTGCTGGAGTAAACTGTTACCATCTTATATTTAGCCATTCCAGGCACTTGAACGGGCTTGGCATATGAGGAAAAACACTGTCTGGAGAGAGAGAAAGGGTTTGTGGTTAAAAAAACAGGCTAGGACACATCTCTGGTCTCATAACCCAGCTCTGACAGCTGGTGGCTGCAGGCACATTCACACTGCATGCTTCAAGTCCTGGCCCATTCCTTGGTGCGTCAAGTTAAGATCAAGTCAAGGGCACATCTCTGATGCAGGGAACAGCTTGGTGAGCCATGTCTCGTACTTAGACCTCGGTGGGGCCAGACATGACCAATACAAGCTCACTATCCCTGGAGATCAAGCATCTTCAAGAGACCTTGGACACGAAGGAATGAGTTTGGTGTGTCTGTAGCTGCTTGCTTGTGCCAGGGTCAGAGTTGCAGCCAGCTTCATCATCATGCAAGGTCCAGCTGAGAGGAGCAGATGTCAGACTCTGCCACCCAGGAGTTATGTTACATGAAAATCACACCGTTTCTCTAAACAAAACATTTTAGAGTATAAAAGTTCAAAACATTTGGACTTGAATGATGTTCGTAAGTGAAATGTTTCATTTTAAAATGCCTTTTTGGGAAATAAAAAAAATAATATTGCTGACGTTGGGTTTTTCTTCCAGAAACGTTGATTTTGATGGAACTGCATATTCTGGTGAAAAAACTTTTCAGCAGAAAGCGCTTAACAAACGTTGCTTGGGAAATGCCACTCGGCACTTCTGCAGACACGTTCTAGCTCAGCTTTAAGTCATCCTGTAATGGGTGTTCAAACGCCTTCTTGTGCAGGCCGTACTGAATGCACATTCTGTCCTGAGAGGGACTGAGGGGGCAGATTTTACTGCCTGCATTAGAAGGTAGTTTACCAAGTTATTTCAAGGCTTGGAGCTTATTTGAGAGCACACTTCTATAATGCGGAGCATGTTCTTGTGAGGATGCACAAATGTTGCAGAGATAGGAATGTGTATTAACTGGAATTAAAATTGCCTTCAGAAAGACGTATATATAAAAATATATATAACATAGATATATATAAATAGCAAATATAAACATATAAATAAAATATATATAGTTATATGTATATTAATGCCCTGCTTTAAATAATGCAGTCACATCTTCAGTCAGTCTCTCAGATTTTTACATATATCTATTCATTCATATTAAGAAGGTGGCCAAACAGTCATGCTGAAAATCTGCCTTAAGTTTTCCATTGACTTTTATGTTCCCCTGGCACATAAAGGCTATGTGAGCAGGATGTCTTGGGTGTAGCATTAGGGGACCAAGGCAGAGCAGTGGGAGTTTTGTTACTTGTTTAACTTCACTTTATAAAGGTTTGGCCAAATCTCTCCTGAGGCTGAGTAGAAAGAGGATGAAAGCAATGCTTGTCTGCTTCCCATCTTGAGCTCCAAAAGGCCGGTTTCTCCATGTCCCTCCTTTATTCCTAGGATCTTCTACCTAGCTGCTTCGTTGTCCAGCATCTCATCTTGCTCTGTAGGTTTTATAGCATTGAGTGGTACAAAATACAATATCCCTACTAGCAGGAGCAAGTTTGGCAGCAGGAGAGTGTTGGGTGTTATCACCTTGTCCCCCTTTAATGATCTGGGCAGCCATTCTTGCAGCTCCTCATCATGTCCGAGCAATTCCTGACCTGGCATGGTCAAAGCTGATTTTACTGCTGCACAAGGCATCTGGAACTCAAAATAAGGTTGTGTTAATCCACCTGTGGTCTCCTCCTCAAAACAAGGGCAAATTTCCCTCCTCATGGGATGCAAGTTCTGCAAGATGAAGATACCAGTCAACAAAGAAAACAAAAAAACCCACAAACTAAATCCTGCAGTGAACTCCCCATATAGATGTTCCAGTGCAGATTTTTAAGTCTCTGAATGGGAGAAAATGAGATTATTTCTCTTTTTTTTGACCTAAATGAAGAACATGGATCTGGGCAGCAACTGTAGCTCAGAGAATGAGGAGTGATCTAGGAGGCAAGATTCACCGGTGCCTCCCCTGGAGAACACGGTTTTTTAACTAGAAAAACATGCCAATAACAGAAAGCATAATTCATCTCATGAAAGTTATGGTTGGCTGTAAAATAGAATACAGAAAATTTTCCTACTCAAGCTGAAATGTTTTTCTTTTAATTCTTTGGGATTCTCTCTGCAGCATTATAAACTCTAATTCATGTCTTGGCCTGGGTTTCAAGATCTAGCTGTGCTTAACCAAATGTGGTCCGCTTTCAAAATTTTCAAGATTTTAAGTCACACACCTTCTATAGCATTAAAATACCATATGTCAGTTGGGCGCTTTTTTGTGTGTGTGTTTATTAGACCTATGGTTTGGAGGAAAGGCAAAGAGGAGAACTGGAAGGTAAATAGCTAACTAAATGGGTTTTAACTGCTGCATGTTGTTTTAAATATCCTTTTAAGAATTAATATTGTAAAATGAGATGGGTTCCAAGTTCAGGGAACTGCACATGTCATTTATTTTCTTTCCAGGTAGTTCTCTTAGACCATAGAGTTCCGGTTGTGATTTAACCCTGAAAGTTTAAATGGAAACGTATGTAATTAGATGTCGGGCAATATAGCAATGTGGATTTCAGAGCATGCAGAGTCCCATTCCCCACCACCACCCCTGCTCCTTTTTTTTGGTCTCTCTGTTCAAAAATTACTTCCTATGACGGTTCCTTGCAGTTTCGAAGCCTGATAATACTCAAGAGCCTTTTGATTCCCATGCTGTGGGTATTATATCTCTGCAGATAACTATTGCTTTCTTGCATGAAGGGGACTATTGCCTCGCATGCTCAGCACATAGCTTGTGTGGACAGAAAAGAGGCTGGATCACAGACTTGGCATGTGGACATGAGGGTCTACAAAGGGCAAAAGAAGGGATCTCATGGCCTGGATCTTTTGGGTGCTTCAGTCCTGGAACTGGAGGTCTAGGTAGCTCAGAGCAACAGGAGAAACTTCATGGGAAAGAGACCTGTTAGGATGCAAAGCTGTTTTGGAGCACAAGGGCTGCTGGCTGCCCTGATTCTGTTCCGTCCTTGGGGACAGTGGAGAGGACATGTGGAACCTGGTGTCCTGGTATTTCCTCTCTGGAAGCCCCTCTCACCTCACAAGCACCCTCGTGTCCTGTCTGAGAAGAGCAGTTTAGAAGGCCCCCAATGGCACAGAGCGCCACAAAAGAGTAACCTGACTAATAGGTCACCGGACAACATCCGACACCAAGGCCGGCATATCATGACTGGGAGTCCTTTTGTGGTGAGGACATAGGAGTCTGTAGAAAGTGTCTGGTTTTGTCATCTTGCTGTGTGATTCAGGGATATCTGCATTCAGGAGCCAGGACGTTGGTCTGATGTGGAGGAGACAGCGTAGGACAGATGGAGAAGGTCCCAAAAGAGATGGAAAATGACGGAGGGAGTCCTTATGAATCATGAGCAGCTCCAATGTAAAGTCAGGAAAGCAAAGTTCGGTTGCTTTTCAATTTGGGTGTTGTAAAAGTTTGCATATGTGTTGCCCAACTTGGCATGGGGCAACTAGAAGCTGGGAACTCTAGTTGAATAAAATAACTGCTCTTGCTGCATTTCTCCACACTGCTGAGTTGCTCCATCAAAATGGGCAGGTACCTTCCCGAGTGAAAGCAAACATCTAAGCTTAGCACAATAACAGCACAAATTGCCCCAAATTCAGATTGTTAACGTGGGAAAACAAGGAAATGTTTCTGGGTCTGAAGAGCACTTGTGTTTTTCACTTTGGAAATGCCACTATCTTGGGTACTGTTTCATTCTGAACAAGTACAAAGCAAAGGATCTCAGATAAGTTCTCATTATGGGCTCTTGAAAGCAACAGCAACTTTTTTTTTTGATTCCATCTATCAAGATACCATTTCCACTGGAGCGTCTACTCCACTTTGTGAAAAGCTTTAATTCCACTTTAATTTAATTTTTCTCCTGAAAACAGGTTTTGGCCTACATTTTTTTTTCAATTCATTCCACAGAGAATAAGTAATATATTTACTGTGTGCAGTGAGTATAAATTCAATGCACTGGACCATTAAACGCATAGCATTAACTGTGGCTTGCTCCCAAGACGGGGACAGTAGTTGCACTCCACGTGTTAAATAGGTATTAGGTTTGTTTTTGTTTGGTTATGGCCATTTTGCCTGAGGTGGATGAAAACGAAACTTGCATGCTACCAGTTTTGTCTGTAAAATACAAGCATTTTGCCAAGTTCTGGAGACCTGGCAGAGTCGCAGCACAGCCCTAAGGATGTGTCCTTTGGTTCTTGTCTTACCTCGCTGCAAACCCATCATGTTGGCTGGGAAGAGCCGGGCTGATGCTGCGGGTGTTGGAGCCGGCCCATATTTGCACACTTTTAATTCTGCGGTTTTTATCTTTCAATTGTTGTTTCGCGACTGCTTCCAGCAGCCCAGCTTGGGAAGGAGGGGGAGACAAACCTGGTTTAACTTCCAAAGTTTTCAATAAAACCACACACACTGTGTCTATAGACTCAAACACACAGCGAACTCCCTTTGTCAATACGCGGCACGGCTCCAGCTGCGCGCTGCCTGGCCCGCTCTCCAAATGGCTTCATGTTATTGGAAATCTCCAAGGCCTGCAGAGGCAAAAACTTGGACCTTTACTGTACACATTAACGGGACTTATTCCACAGACTCGTAATAAATCTTTATAACCACATATGGCTGAGTTATAAATATCATCTGCAAAGAGCAGTTTAAAAAAAAAAAAGCTTACAGAAAGGTGTCTTCATGGCTCTAAGTGTTTGATACTATTTTTAAGTGTTTGACAGTTTGTTTTTTTAAATTGCTATTCTTTCTCCCCGCCGCCACCCTCCTTTGCTTTTAAAATCAAAATGTTATATTTCAGGGAGTGAGGGGGAATTACCTTGATATTGTATTTCAATTGCAAGCCTGAAAAACAACCTGAAGGAAAAAACAAAACACTAAATCCTTGAGCCTTCAAAAACATGAAACCCCCTTAACTATAGATGTGCGAGGAAACCTTTCTGCTGGCTGCTCTGAAAACCACGAAAGCCAAAGCTACAGACACTTGGAGAAATGTAAAAGCTCTGGAGCCTTCCTCTTCCTCTGTGCCTCAAATAAGATGGTGGATCCCCATTTTTGCTACTGGAAGAGAAGGTTTGAATCTATAAGTAACTTCCATATAAGCTAGAGGACAGGACCAACAAGCACAGTCAGGAACAGGTACTTAGGGATGGCCAAGCACTTCAAGAAAATGATAATAAAGGAAATATTTATCTTGTTGAGAGACCTGATTTTCTGCTTCCTTCTTTTGAGGTTTGCTGGCCACAGAAGGACGTCTTTTGCTTTGCAACTGGAGAAGATTTGATGGTTGCTCACGACTGAGGAACCTGCTTTCTCAGCCCAGGAGAGATGTGGAGCTAAATGTTCCAGAGAACAGAGATACGATGTGTTCCACATATGGAAATCCTTCATCCAGAAGAGACTTTCCCTTTCCCCTCCCCTTTCCCAAAGCAGACAGATATTGCTAAATCTGGACTCATAATGTTCAGCTTAATAATCTGAGCAGCACAAGGGCGATATGTCAGTGCTTTGTGGGACCCTGGACTCAGATCCTTTGTAAAAAAAACAACGTGTCTTTCTCTTTTTCCTTCTTTTGGTAGAAATACAATGCTTATTTTTTTCCAGGAGACGGACTATACTTGCAAAAATGCTTGCAGAAGTGCTGCTTCTCTGCTCTTGAATGAGTGCATCGTTGTTTTTCAAATGGCAGCTAATAGTTAATAATAACGAAACGAATACGACAAAGAGCTCTCCTATGAGAGGGAAAAAGAAATAGTGCAGGTGAATGCTAGACAGGCTAGACAGCTCTTCATCTAATGTTCATAATTCACAAAATATAGATCGGTTGCAAACGAAATGATTTATCGCAGAAAAATAAAGCACAGTTTCTTATAGGTTCCTTTTTAAAAAACCTTGCACTTACCTTCACAGCACGGCTGCTTGGAAAATGTATTTCTTGTGGAAAAATAGTTTTTTAATTTTTAATTTTTTTAATTGTCAAAATTTGGGGGAAATGGCAATAAAACGTTTTTAAAATGGAAAATTTCAGATGAGAACAGCTGAAGCTTCTTGCCTTGTTTCTAGGTGGGACAAGTCTTGCAAGTAGCAAGTGAAACATTGCAGCTTTATTCAGAGGAAGAAGCTGGGTTTTTTGTTGGTGCTTCAGGAGCAATTTAAGACATTGCAACGTGGCTTTTGCAGGACAGCTACCTCTGATCCCAGTATTTAATGCTGGAGTAATCCAGCGATGGAGCCTGTGCGTGTCTCCCGACGCAGCCGGTCGCAGCAGTTAATGTTCTGCACTAGGATTTACGGTACGTGCCGTTCGGCAACGGAGGGGAGCTCTTATTTTAAATGATAGCTGGATACATTTTATCCTGAGCATTCCAATAATAAAAATACAACCAGCATATAATTTTTTTTCATTTTATGATGAAAATAATTAGGTATTTTAGGGCAATAAAACAAATTCCTTGTCTTGGTGAGCTAGACGTTCACTGCCAGGTGAGCCCAGCGCTGTTTTGCAACCGCCTTTTCAGCTGAGCTGCAGCTGTTTAGTTACTGAAGGACTGGCCCTAGGCAGAATAGAATTTAATTTTGACAAGCAGCTACCAGGTTTATTCATTATCTCAGCTATATTTTCACACACCTTCCAGCTTTGCATTGACGCAGTATCGGGTACCTCATGGTGCTCAGTGGCATGTGAAATAAATACCGCACGTTATTAACATTTGCCTCCGTGTGTGATCAGAAATATCCCTGCTAGTCTGCTCGGATAAACCCTTCTCGTCAGAACCCTTCATATTCCAGTCCTTAACAAGTGTTTATAACATCCCTAAATGACACCTTTTAACCTCTTTCTGATATAAGACACTTTCTGCAGCTGAACGCAGACCCTTCAGCACCCTCTTTACAAGGGGTCCAGCAGGGCAGATACCTTGCCCTCTAGTAAGGCAAACTCATGGGTTTCATTGTTTTCTTGCTTTGTCCTTATTTTTTTGCCTTTTTTCCCCTCCCTATCATAAAGGAAATAATAATATTCCATCTCAGTACCCTGGCTTAAGTCAGCAGAAGGCAGAAACTTGAAAAATAAGGCTGTAATCCTCTTTCTTTAGCACCAATATAGTGCCACATGCACGCCTGGGTGTGCATATATATGGTAAAACATTAAAATCTCACCCGCAGTGCAGTTTTTTGCCACAAAAAAAAAAAGGTTGGTTGACTAGTATTTCTACCAGAACTCAGAATTTCCTTGTATTTGCTGTTTTAAGCTGTTTCCTTTGATGTAGAAATAACATGAATTTATGTAGTACGATATCAATTTTTTAGTCTCATACATAAATGAAAACAGAATCTGATTGCCAAACGCTTATGGAAATATATAGGAGTTTGCATTTCTCTGAACGGGGTCTGTATTAAGCAGTGCAAATCAGGTAGATAAGTGAGAATTTTAGGACTTCCAAACTAATCATTAACTCATTTTCTCCTTGATGTATCTAGTGGTGTTAATTGCTGCTGGTGTATCTTAGTTCTACTGATTGCAGGTTTTCAATGGCAACTGGTTTTCAGATTTTTTTTTTTTTTACTTCCAAAGACCAGTCACATCTGGTTGAATTTTCAGCGTTACTCAGAGCAGTACTTTCAGAAGCAGTTATTGAAGGGTCAGAATGCCTGCTTAATGATGTAAAATTCTTACGATGCTTGTGAAAAATTACTTATTTTGAAGCCTGACCTCTTGGAGTCATGTTGTTATGTAAGTCTTGAACGTTACACTTTGAACCTTGATAATTCATAGTAATAAACTGTCAGAGTAACATGCCACAAGATTGAGGCTCTCTGTTATACGACTGGTGATGGTGTTTGTTTATGCTTAATTTAAGCAAGTGATTTTAAGTGCTCAGCTTTCTTAGTTGCAAAGAAAACCCTTTAATTGCAAACCAAAGCAGACTTTTGGATGTGACACTGCACAGCAGAGGGGCTGTATACAAAACCCCTATGTAATCCCACTATTTGAACCCTCTGCTATCCTACCAGGTCGTGTGGGTGATTCAGTGGGAACTACCTTCTTATTTAACTCAAAATCCACCAAATTCCCTACTTCCACATGGGGCCACCAGAGCTACCCATTGGTTTCGGCATGCTCTGGGCTAGGCCCATGGCCAGAATGGTGGAAGTTTTAGGTCATCCATTCATCTCAGTAAGTTGTCGGGCCCAAACTGTAACAATATTGTAAATGTCAGCCTGATGTTTGCTTTAGTGTTGATGAGTTTAGCAGAAGCAACCAACGGCTCTGGAATTATGGGTAGGCAGGAGGAGAACACGACTCCCACCACTGTCAGTCTTTCCTTCTAAATATAACCTGTGTTTAAGTTACTGAACACAGTCTGTTCAACTGCTGGAAAGTCCTTGGTGTCCCAAAAGCAGGGGAGAGTTCAGTAGATGGCAGATGTGAAGCTGAATGTGGTTCATGTGAGAGTCTTGCATCAAGGCATTTTACTGTGCCTGAAGTGGACGAGGAGAGAGAAATTATCCTAAAACTACTTTAGAAGATGTGTTTTAATCAGTCTACCAAAGAAAATAAGGTGGTAGGTGAGGTGCATCCCTGTATGGAGGTGAATCCCTGTATGGAGGAAGCCTCTTGGAGTACTTGTTTTCTGATGACCTTAGTGTTTTTGACCTCTCTTAAAAGCCAATAGAAAGTGAAATTGTTTTGGCCATTCAGAGTGTGGCTTGCTTGGATATTACACATATCAATACAATACTTACACAATGCTTGTGGCATCGATGAAGGCCTCAGCTAAACCCTGCAGGAGAGCAGATCTGTAAGAGAGAGAGTGTCCAGACATCTGAACCACAAAAGCTCTGGTAATACCTAATATTTCCAGCATCCAGTTCACTGTTTGCAGGCTCAATGTGGGAGGCAGCACGTGCATCCTGGGGACTTGTTAACAACCTGACCATCAGTCTGGCTATATTAGCTTGGATCTGCTCGCTTTGATCCTAACCTAGGGAAGAACCTAGGGAAGAAGGTACTGGAGTAAGTTCAGTGTGAACTTCTCTGTGGAACATCCTATTTACCAGTAATAGGTGGACTGAAAAGAGGTTTCCTGACCTGGGTGGCTGTGTTTGAAGTCTGTTGAAGAACTTATTCTCGAATTTGCCTGCTCCTTTCCCAGCTCCTTCTTGGCCTCCACAACTTCCCATGCTGAAAGTTTCACAGTTTAATTATTGCATGAGCGAGTGATGTATTTTTTTTGAATCCTGCTGAGCTCAGTGGCTTAATTGAGAGTGCCTGACTTCAAGAGAGGTAGGAAACAAGGAATAAGTGGTCTGTGTCATCCGTGTTGTAACCCACTGTTTTTAGAAAACGGTGTGGATGTGGTTCTTCACGTGGCATTGCAGAGGACATCGGTAGGAATTCTGGAGCATTGCAAGCAAAGTCTGGTTGTGCAAGGTCCTGTTGGTACCTAGTGGTGCTCTCACAGGACCTGGGGAGGTGTGAAGGATGCTGGAGAGCTAGGAGTGTTGAGGCTTCCATAACATGAGCACCGTGTGGATGGCTGACAGAGCTGCGAGGATCCCCAAGGAGTAAGAGCCATGGTAGCTGCTAGGGACCTCTGTTGCACCCTTCCAACATTCATCCCACCCCATCCCAAAAGAAAACACAAGAATAACCACATTTTTCTAACAGCAAAACCAGATTCTTGCAAACAAATGCCTCATGGGAAGAAGCTCATCCTGAAAAGGTTTTCAGTGTTTTTTTTCTCTATTTTATTTTTTTTTCTCATTTAACTGTACCCATTTAATATTTTACATTCTAAAATATTTAGATGCTGAAGAGAGCATCCTTACTGCAATAAGCAACTTTATCCTCCCCAAACAGCTTCACACTATCCTCCCCAAACAGCTTCACATTATAAACACAGAATGTTTCAATATTTCCAAACCTTCAGAATTTCCAGCCTACCAAAAGGATAATTTTATATTTTGCTCTAATTTCCTAGCACTAGTTTTCAGAATTTTGGGCTGAGGGCAGCATGTATTTTCTGTGTTCAGCTGTTGTATATATAGTGAGTCAAGTCTGTTATTGGTAACCAAAGCTCTCATCGGCTTTTCTGTCCCCTACCTGAATTACCGAGGGGAAGGTACTTTATGCCAAACAAAAAGCAAAACAAATTTGTTATTTGTTTGGCTATTGATAAAGTCTGCTATTCGTAGATATCACAATTCCTAACATTGATTCCTAATATGAAAAGTCAGTCATATATGCAGCCTGGGAGGTCTTCTCATGTACTTTATTCAAAGGGCTTTGCTAAATGACGTCTTTATTACACACTTTGCAGTCTTTAAACGATTAAAAAAATACAAATGTTAAAGTATCAGTAGTATTCACAACCAGAAAGTATCTTCCTCTTTCTCCCATCAGCAGGTAAATATAAGCATCCAATCTAGAAGATTACAAATGCTTTTTTAGTCACTCCTATTTCTTTTGTCAGTGAAAAGCATAAACCAATATTTTATAGCTGAGTTATTCCTGGAAAAAGATATTGCTCAATATACATTAAAAAATGTAAAGCACAGGAGAGGATACATTTATTTGAATAAACTTGGATATATGTTACATCCATGGAGACAAAAGGCTAAAACCCTCCCTTCAATCGTTTGGATAAGGCTTGAGCTATTGAAGTTGCATTTAAGGAGGGAGTTTAGCAATGCAAAGGTGGGTTTTTTAAATATTGCTACCACATGAGCAGCTAATCCATACTGCGGGTGCTACGCACTTGTATTTGCACTAAAACCAGCAGTGTTAGAGGTTTCCAGAGATGCAGCTTCTCCGTTCCTTGCTCCCGAAACACGAAGTGGGCTGTGTGCTTCACAATCTGGAAGCCCGTGCTAATGAAGATCTCTCCAAGAGCAGCATATGGATCCCATTTGCAAGCGGTGGTGAGAATATACAGGTCAGCCTACGCTTTGGTGTCTGTCTATCCATCTGTTTTCACATTACTTGCAAATTATGGAATCCTCCAGACCCAAATGATCGTAAATCTCTGCTAGGAGCATGTACACTTTTCCCATCTGTCATAAAACAATGAATTAAATTCATGCCTGTCAAAATAGGCTGCTGCGAGCTCGCCTTATCCTGGAGCAGGAGGAATACAAAGCACCATCTCATGGCTGTAATTTATGGCCTCCTTGGGAGATTTGGGTGATTAGGGCTTGGCCCACCAACACACAGAAAAACAGTAGGAACTCCAATAACTCCAAATGGAAATCTTGGGTCAAATTTATCAAACAAATCAGAGAGAAATCTATTTCTGTTTGGAGAAGAAGGAGATATATTACATGTTTAGTGTGCGAGTACAGCTTTGGAACATTTGGCTATTCGGTATTTGTGAGTTTTGGAATTTCTAGCTTAAATAGTATCACCAGAGGACATGTGATGTATTAGACATGAGCACGTCTTTAGCCAAATAAAATATACAACTGCAAGCAAAGAGGTTTTTCAATGTTAACAACAACATATTTGTGCAAATGATGTAACCAAAAATTTTCTAGGTAGGACTTAAAAAAGCAGAGTTTTTTAGTACTGGAAAAATACATGGGGGGAGTAAAATATGATGGTGGATGACAACAGAACCAGAACTGTGGGCAAAAATTAAAAAAAAAAAAAAAAGTGATAAGGTGCTATTGTTCCTTTTAGATTTATATTGCCAGTTAATATTTGATATTTAGCCAGACTCTTTTTTAGATCAGTTCTGTTTTTTTTCTGCTCTGAACAAGACCATTAATATGAAACACACCGATGGCCATGCCATTTCCTTCAAAATGTTTGCTGTTAGAGATGTGCTGAAAAATAAACGCAGATAAGTGAGGGCACATGATGAAAGCCACACTGCCCAGGAACGGGGGGTTCGTTTGCAGTTGCGGCGGGACGTCCTTAGCGCGTTGGACACCCCACGTCTTTCTCCCCCTTCCCAGCAAAATGTGCAGTTTCCTGCCATGAGGTTTCGCCGCCGTTCAGGATCTGAGTGAACTTGCATTGCAAGTGCAATCGCTACGCTGTGTGGGCACCCGTGTTGCAGAAAAAGGTTTGCGAAGGTACCTGTTTTCAGGGATTTATTGCTCTCCGTTGCCTCCAGGCATAAGTCAGAAGAGAACTGATGGGAATTCATAAGGCACTTCTCTCTATAGGGAAATCTTTCCATAGCTGGTCACAGAGGGCTCCTTGAAATGCTTTGCAGCAGGCTGTGGTCAGAGATCAGGTATTGATCTGGATACCTGATGAAGCCTAGGGGGGCCCATGCACTATGAACCATAGACATGCTCCAGTCAAGAAGAAGTAGGCCTGGTGCAGGACCTGAGGGATGCTCTGGCTTTGCTCATTGGGAAGGACTGGAAGGTCTCTGTTGGTGTTGAAGTTGTTGAATTTATTGTTAGTTCCCAGATCTAATGGGAGAACAATATGGCATGACATGTACCTAGACTGGCATATCTCTATCATTCTGATTCATAATGGGATCAGAGGGATGCACTGGGATTTCCCTTTGACTCCCAATGTGCTTCAGATCAACGCTGCTGTTTCTGTGCATGTCCAGTTCCTCACCAATTAATTGAGGACAAGGTGTGTCCAGCATCTGCATAAATTTCAGATGCATTAAAAAGAGGACTGGGTGGGGTTGAAAAAGGCTATATCCTAATTGCACTCCATTAGCTTCCATAGGAGAAGTAACTTGTATAAGCTAATGGCGCTGGTTTATTGGTTCACACTTCATAAAATAAGTTGCTGTTGGTTTTATTGCAGTCTTTTTTTTTTTTTTCAGTGGTGGGCGGAGAGGTAGTTCTTTACATGATAGCCCCCATTACCTGTCCAGACTCTGCACAGGCTGCGCTGCTGCCTGCTTAGCTTCTGTAGGGTTTTGCTAAATAGGACCACATGTTCGCAAGGGAAATGAATGTTTTTGCCATATCTGCACGGCTTCCCGTGCCTGAAGGGAAGGGTCGTACAAGCTACTGCGCTTGCACCTCAGCAGAAATACAATGTAAGACCCAGGATGATAAGAAACCACCAGAAAAAGCATATGCTGTGCAGGTGACAATGCATGGTGACATTATAGGTGATATGGAGGATGCATCAGTTCCCACTGAGCACCTACGTCTCAGCCCTTTGGACATATCAACCACTAATTTGCATCCTATTTATGCAAGGCAGGAAATACATTTTTCCTTTGTGCAAGGAACATCTAAATATCAAAAAAGTTGTTGCTGTCCTGAATTGGAATAAGAAGCTCATTTCAAAGTAGCTCACGCTCCCAACACTTTTGTGCACAGTTGTCTCAGGTCATTCAAATGGCTTTGCTTTTATTGGTGGAAAGCATCTCCCACCTCAGAATTTTATCATTATTTTACCTTCCAACTAAAAAGTGAAAATCACTGGAATTGAATAACATCAATACCAACCTCTTGGTGGAATATGTGGGAGGCACGATGTAAGAGAGGCAGAGGTCACACCAAGCAGATGCCACTACCTGGCTCCAGGGCCTTTATATTCAATTTTTAGGGAGATGTTGCCAGACCTCCCCGTGATGACTGGCCCAATTCCCTGGATACCAGCTCCCTTCAGGGTCGGTTCCTGCTTGGCTTCTTCATCATCAGCCTTCAGCTTCAGCAGTGAGTCATCATCTTGCTCAGCTGGTGGTTCATCATCGCTCATCCCTAAGCAGTTCAGTAGTCATCTTTCCTGTATTGGTTTTCGGAAGATTTTAGACAACGTGCTCCCACCCTGTTGTCTCACACCAGGAGAGGAAAGCAGCCTGTTTTGAGTTGTCTTTTTTTTTCTTTAGCCAGATGGAGCTTCACAAGTGAACACGAGTGATGAAATATCACCTAATTTGATAGATACAACCAGAAACTGCAGGTCAGAGCTGTATAGAGGCTGCAGCCATTACATATGCACCTATTTTTCCATCAAGCTACTGGAGCTATTTTTTCTTTTCTTTGTGCTCTCCATGTCCCAGACAGGACTAAGAGTTGATTATGCCCAGCGTGGAAACCTCTTCCAGTCATCCATGTAACTGGATTTGGAGCTTGGGCAACAGAGCAGTCTGCATGCATTCATCCTTGGTGTAAATCCAAGAAATTTATTTGAATCAAAACATAAACTCATGTGTTCTCGCATACTTTAGCTAATTCCCCTGCAAAAAGGGGAGGCCTTGGAGCTAATATTGCAAAGACTGCAGAGTCCTTGGAGCCAATTGACTTGTCTAGGAAGGAGCATATCTCTAGGATGCTCCTCCTGCCAGTGTGAAAGTCACCAGTAAGTTGGGGAGGAAGGTGTGAAGTTGCTGCAGAAGATCAAGGCCAACGTGTCAGGACAGAGAGGAACTGGGGGAAAGCCAAACTCTTGGTGAAAGAGTAGGCATCGGCAAAGAAGGTAATTACAGCCAAAGCGGGGAAATAAATATACCTCTGCAGGACCCTGTTTTGCTGCTTTGCTGCATGTATTTGCCAGCAAAAGGACTCACCTAGCAGTCTGGCATCGGACGGGAACTCTTGGTAGCGGAGCTGTGAATTGCATTGCACAAGGCCCAGGTTATTTACGACAGCCATCTCTGAAAATGAAGGAAAGGGTCCCAAGCCTGGCAGTAATTTTAGTACTTCGGAAATGGCTTAAGTGTATAGTAGCCACGTGCAATCAGAGTTGTCACAAATCATTTCCAGCCACCGGGAGCACTAGCCTGCCCTAACACCTCCTGCAAAGGTGTCCTGCCTGTCCCACCTGCACCGAACAAGGTACCCAGGA
The DNA here is from genome assembly GCF_000705375.1 of Tinamus guttatus. The sequence goes on along the minus strand of NW_010579217.1, from coordinate 162,999 downwards.
GTGAAGAAGGGAACAAGGATGGGCAAAACCAGGGGGAAACCCCTGCATTGCAAATTCTGGACAAAATAAAGTTGCTTTTCAACAGATTCAAGATTCAATCTGGCATTCTCTGAACATCTCCCCTCGTTTTTTTTTTTTTTTTTTCCAGCTGAAGTTCAAGCAGGTGCAAAGTGTAGAAGATAAAGTTTTGGCCTGTGCAAGATTCAACATACATAATTTACACAGAATTCTTTCACATAAATGTTTTTATTCTCCATGTCAACCCATGTGAGCGAACCAAAGCCATCTTTAATAGCTACTGATTTGTTTATTAACTTCATTTGCCACTGGAGGTGATTTGGGGCAGGAACCAAAGTGGTTCACAGCTACTGTATGCCTAGGGCCAACTCGTTAGCTGTACATCAGGGCAGACCTGTAAGAGCCAGAATTCAGTGAACCATCCCAATTTAGCTCAGGACCTGATCTGCCACTGAATATGAGAGGAAAAAGACTTTGGTTTAAAAATTATTGTCCCAGGTGACAGCCTAATGCAATCTTGCATTGCACCAAAGTGTGCACCGTGCAAAATATACAGGTATCCGTAGGCTGTGATTTCACCATCTCCCAAGTTTCCCTTTGACAAAGAAAATGAATGAACCTTCCCTCAGGAAGCACACTTAGGACAGTTTATTCTTTGGGCTTCATTTTGAAACTACCCCAATTTTTCAACATCTTTGAGTTGTGGGAAGCTGAGCCAGACCCAGCATTGAAGGGAGGTTTGATTCTGGGCCAAGCTGGAAGAACAGATAAAACCAATGAGGTCCCAATATTGTAGGTATCCCTGTGAGATGTTCTGTGGAAGCAGGGAAGAGGGAGCATCTTCCTCATCACTGAGCTCCCCATCTACAGAGATATGAGAGGTGGGAGAACTCCATGGAGGGAACCTGTGTGGAAAGAGGTGGGAATTGGGTGTTTGGATGAAATCCACTATTCCTCTTCATCACCCAGGACCTAGTGCTTCCCCAGAGCAAGGGAGGAGGCTTTGAGAGGGGAAGAGCTTTGCATGGTTGCCTTCTATTATTTCTTTAAATCCAAAAAAACATATTGCAGGTCTCTCTTAGTGTGATTGAAATGAGTGTTCCTGCTTTCTGGAGCTTTCCTGTCTATGTAGACAACCTGGGTGCTATAACCTGCTTACCTTTAAGGATGCTTTATGTCCAGGGCAGAGTCCTTCAGAGCTAAGGGAGATAAAAGCACAGGAGCAAGGCTCCCAGAGTTCACTCCGCCTGTTATTTTTAGAAATAGCTTTTTATATTTACCTTTCCTACATTTAACCACAGCAGAAAACACTTGTAACTCAGTGTAAGACACTTGCACTGTTCGGCTGCAGTCATGCAACAAACGAGCTCCAGGTTTTACATTCAGCTCATTCTTCATATTGCCTTTCTTGGCTTGTTTATGTTAGCGTAGGCTCCATCAAAATGATGTCTTAATTAAATCTGAAAAATGGACATTTGACTTTATTTTAAGTGATGATTTCATTCTGCCATGCGTATAAATTTAAGTTATACAGAACAGACACGCATTCTGCACAGCTCATTCCTGGATTATATATATACTTTTAAACGATAGTACTTTTTCTTTCTCCCTCTGTATTTTTCAACTGTTTGTTTTCCAACAGGAAAATAAATAAATAAAAGCTTTCAGCTCAAATTGAAATGAGAATCTACACCATATTTCTAACCCTTCCTCTTCATGATGGGCATGCATAGGGTATGTCAGTGTTTCTTTTGAAGAAGAAACTGAGAATGATGATGCGTGTTCAACTTGTATCCCTGCTTGCAAACTGAGGCTACTGCCACTTTTCACTGCCTGTGAGTTTGGAGTATCTACAGGAACTTTTCAAGTTTCAACCAGGTTTTGACTAAATAATGTACAGCCCAACGCATAAGATTTGGGTAGAAAATTGCTGAGTTTGATCTTGCCCTTTGGTCACTGCTACTGACCCACCTGGCCAAAACTTTTCCTGTCACTGGGATTTCTTTCTTGGACCTTGCTGAAGGAGATGCCTTCTTGCGACCTCCATCACTCAGGAGAGTTTCACAGAATTTGTGCATTTATGAAAAAATAAACGACTCTGATACAAATCACCTCCTCTTTCCCCTGCATCTGTCTAAGTTTGTTCTTTTTGTGGGCATTCTGGATTTTAGGTTTCTAGCAAATCTGCCTGCTGTGCCTCCTGAAGTAGCCCTCCTCCAGCAAATAGAGAACAGAGGCCTTTAAAATGTGGAAAATTAAGAAAATGCAGAACACATCATTAAATCATATACTCAGGAAGCTGTGGCAATCTTTCCTTCCACTCACAGAAGGTCCACTATAAATGAAATCTATATTTTAATGATTTCCAGTTTGGATCCCCCAAACGTGCAACAGGGAACCTCAACCGTTTGCCGTAGAATAAAAGGGAAAATTGGGTGGTAAAAAGAAGAATGCTGCAGCTAATGCGGAACAGTTGCACATTTATATTCCACATTGCCCCGAGCAAAACTCTTCCTTTTATTTGGAAGGAAAAGCAATTGATTTCCTCCTCGGGCGCAGCGTCTGCGCTCGCGTCGCGTTCGCTCGCGAGCTCTGACAGGTCTCACCCGGAGCAGCTCCCCGAGCCAGCTGGCCTTGCAACGCTTTCAAGTCGCAGCATAACGATCCGCCGGCCCCTCGAGATGCGAGGCAGGCAGCGGGAGCTGTTGACATATTTTATTTTTTGCATGGCATTTCCAATTACGGGGAGCCGGAGCGACGCTGAGCTCCTCTTGCTTGCAGCGTGCAGGGCTGCTCAATTCCCGCTGCTCCCAAATCCCGTCCTTGGGCACCCGGCGGCTCTTCCTCTTCGCTCTGCAGACCAGCGAAGCCACTGCATTGCACAGCACTCGTGTGTTTGTAGAGGAAAGGGAGCTTTTCCACAGTGCTATTTCCTACCAGGAGGGGAAGAGAGAAGAGATGGAAAAGGGGGCACAAACTCGTGAAATTTTCATTTCCATTTGTTTTTAAAAGCAATATCCACTTTTTCAAATACCAGACTTTTTCAAGTAAAACATCGGCATATTTTGCACTCTGTGTTCACATTGCAATGTGGTTTAACTTATTTTATATATTCATTTTTCAAGTATAGAAGTCTCTGTAGCGAACTTATTTCTGTCAATGCATCTATCTTGGTCAGATAATAGAGTGCTTTTTTTTTTCTCTGGGGCTATCGGGTCTCGCTAAAGATTTCCTTTAGACAATTGAGAAGACAAAAAGCTAAATTTTTATCCAGCAGATCTGTTTTCAGACAGAATGATTTGATTTTTAGTCAAGTGCTTAATTTTATAAATAGAATGCCTGTAAGTATAGATACATACATAACTCTGCTCCCCTTCTTTTTCTCCAGCAATTGACATCTCCATATTATATCTTTTGTTAACTGGAAGATGTCAAATATATGTTGTCTAACAAGCAGAGGTGTCACATTGACACGTGTCAATAGCAAGGTAAAACTGCCAGGTTACTACATTTCAATATTAAAGAGTGTTTAATGCAAACAATAAAAAAAATCTTTCAGAGACATGATTATTATTCTTATATTTATGTCATTTCAACCCAAACTGTTATTAATTTGGTGAAATGCCATTCCTGGGATTTAAGCTTTAATACTCCCTACGGACAGAGGAAATTTTAAATCTTAAATTTCGGAATATATCCCATGCAAACTAAGGGTGTACTTAAACAGTATTTCAGGCCTCTCTGGGGAGCCCAATACCATTTCTTCGTGTAAGTTGCTCCGATTCCGGAAAACCCCTCTCCCATTCCCTACGTTTCCCAATGTTTCCTTCTGGTTTTGGATATGTGCACAAACAATGACCTCACGTGTGGTTAATCTTGCATCTGCTAGAGGGAACAGAGGGACAATTTTCCCACGTGCATTCAAGAGAGCCAAAAAAGTCTAACTCCCTAAATCAGGAAAGGCTGCAGTATTTGTATTTATATGCATCTCCTTAGTCTTACTCATTCCCATTCAGCAAAGTCAGAAGGTGCAGAAGGACCAGGGAGGGACTGAGCACCCAATGCACAAGCACATTGGATTGGGCTCACAGGGTGCAAGCCCTGAGATGTCACCAGGGAACCCGTTCCCAAGGCAGATGTCTAGTGTTTGAGCAGGCCACATGTTTCTTTTGGGATAATAATCATATTTTGCAGTCTTTAGATGAGACAGGCCAAGTTGCTTCTAAGCTGAATGTTAAAACCTGACTTATCTCTAGGCAGTTTTCTCCTCTTGGGTTCTGGCAAGCCCAAATACAGGTCAGAGAACTGGTCTTGCCAACACTGAAGAGATAAATGGATGGATGGATGGATGGATGGATGGATGGATGGATGGATGGATGAATTCATCTACTGAAGCAGAGGCAGCAACCTCATGAGCAAGTACATACAAGCTCTTCTGCAAAGGAGTTTGATGATATGGCTAATGAGGATGTGAAAATATTATTTGAATATTTAAAATTACTCCATCCTAAAAAGGCCTTCCTGTGTTGTCGGTGTATCATGTCTCACATTTTAGACTTGGCAGCCTTCGGGTGTCCGATTCTTTTTTTATTATTTGCACTGATTTTTGGGGTGGGGGTTTGGCTGGTGTGATGTGCCAGCATCTCTTTGGAGAGATTGCCTGGGATTGCATGAACAGCACAGCCAAATGTGCCTGCTGCACTCTTTACAATACCTGATGTCATTCCTCAGCACTTAGCACCTGCAATCCTGGTGTACAGGTGAATCCTTATGTGAGACTTCATTTTTTAATGCATTTTTCCAGCTGTGATTGCAGTGGAGGAAAGTTTGGAGATGTGAGTGTGAAAGACTCAGTGACTGAAAGGCAAATTTAAAAAATCTAGAATGTGAACAATTATTGAACCTGTCCATGGTTTTTAAGAGTTGTGGCAAAGCTGTTTTAATCAATATATCTTAGAATTCCTCAAATTTATGTGCCCAGACATCCAACAGTTTCTTTCAACTGGCCTAAAATCCAGTCCAATTTAACTTAATGCTGGTGTGCAAACTCTTAAAAGTCATTGCAAGTTGCTTCAGAGAAATTGAGCTGTGACTTATGCCCCTTTCAGCCAAGGTTTGAGTTTAGGTGTGCTCCATAGGTTTGACTAAATAAATACAAGCCAGGCAGTCAGTTGGGTCAGGCAGACTAGAGCACACTGCCAGAAAAGCTGTCCCCTTTGCTTGGAGAGCTTAGTGCACCTATCCTGGGGGGCATAGGAGAGGTTGTGTCCCCATGTGTCCATACCATCCCGGCAGCAGATGCTGTGTTAGGAAGGAGCACGGGTGAGGTGTGAGTGCACATCTGTCCATCCGTCTTTGCGTTGCCTCTACTCGGACTTCCTTGCACGCCAGCATCATCTGAGGATGAGGGAGCTGGGCCTGTTCAGCCTGGAGAAGAGAAGGCTGAGAGGGGACCTGGGCAGTGTCTAGAAGTACCTCAAGGGAGGCAGTGAGGAGGATGGTGCTGGCCTCTTTTCACTGGTGGCCACCAACAGAACTAGAGGTAATGACCACAAAGTGAAACACCAAAAGTTCCACAGGAACTTAAGGAAAAATTTCTTAACAGTGAGGGTGCCAGAGCCCTGGAACAGGCTGCCCAGAGAGGTTGTGAAGTCTCCTTCTCTGGAGATCTTCAAACCCGCTTGGACGCAGTCCTGTGCCACGTGCTCTAGGTGACCCTGCGTGTGCAGGGGGGTTGGACTAGATGATCTCTAGAGGTCCCTTCCAACCTTAAGCATTCTGTGATTCCATGATTCTATCTCTTTGCATGGCTGTGAGCTCACCCGGCCTCTTGGGGAGAGCAGAGGGACCCGTATTCCCACAGCCGGGTGCTTGGGGCTCTGGTGCGGTGACTAGAAGAAGCCGCTCGCGGGCTCTTTGCCACAGGACAGCGGCGCTTTGGCCGTGCCAGCTCTGGATGTAGCTCTGACCACGCGAGGGATTTCTTTGCCTTTCTGCAGCAGATGGCAGTGTTGCAGAGCGGCTGCAGCTCCCCTGCTCCAAACGCATCTCGCGCAGTGCCTGGCCCCGCATCAGAAGGCACGACCCGTTTGAGCTCCACCATTGAGTGCAAAACCAGGTAAAAACATCCTTCCATGCACAGCAGTGAGCTTGAAAATTAAGGATGGTCTTGACGTCATCAGCGTGCTTTTCTTCTTCTTGTTCAATACGACTAAAATCATCTTTGTGTGATGTCCTGGAATCAGGAGCATAGAGCCACTGGACCTTGGTCATCTATTAAACAGGGACCATTTCTGACCTTTGAAGGTAAATGAGGAGGTAAAGGAAGAGCTCTGTTTATCCCAGGTTATCCCAGGGCAAAGCTGAAGATAGAAAAAGTTCATTTCAATTGGAAAATGTGGTCTGCAGAAAAATGAGGTATTTTCTTTTTCTTTTTTTTTTTTTTTTTTTTGCATAGATGCAGTCTAGTGAAGAGGGATTTACTTTTTACAGGCAGCTTCTGGCACAGCATAGGATATTAGTAGACATACCCAGGTCTCCACATGGGTACCACAGACTCCCGTCCCTACTCACGCGCAGCCAAACCATTATCGTGTTTGATCTAGTAGGATTACTGTGAGAAAGAAGCTTTTTTTCCCTGCTAAGCCCTCTTGCACGTGAGATGCCAGGTTGCACCACTACTGTCCGTGGCGTCCTGGGAAGGGAGATTCCATCTTATGGCGTTTATATGCATTATTTATTGTTTGCAATGAAGTGCAGCTCAGAAGTCTCCATCACGATACGGAGCTTTGGGCTTTGTTTTTCCTTGCAGGCAGTTTGGCTATTGCTAGCAAAAAAAAAAAAAAAAAAAAAAAAAAAAAAAAAAAAAAAAAAAAAAAAAAAAAAACAAGAAAAGAAAAGAAAAGAAAAGAAAAGAAAAGAAAAGAAAAGAAAAGAAAAGAAAAGAAGAAAGAAAGAAAGAAAAAAAAGAAAGAAAAAAGAAAAAAAGAAAAAAAAAAGACAAACAACTTAATGGCCAGTTTCTCTACTGATGTTGGGCAGAATGTGCTGATTTATGCCAAATGACAGAACAACCTCATGTTTCTGGCAATCAGATGATCGCTTTGCTCTTTTATTTAAAAAAAAAGTTTTCCTAGGCTTTTAAAGTCCCAGGTATTAGACTGAATTGAGTAAACACGCCACGTTTTGTCTTACCCTAAAGTGCTGCTTTAACACACATTCTGGCATTTGCTCGGTTTCCTAACTGGTTCCTGGCACTCTGCAGCAGAGTGAATGGGCAGAAAGCATTTTTCTGCGCTTTGCGGTTACCGTGTCTGGGTCCAGGTCCTCTGCCGATGTAAATCAACAGCGTAGCTCCAGGGAAGTCCGAAGGGCAGTGCTCCTCCGAGCCTATTTAAATCTGCAGACCTCTCCCTGCCCTCCTCCAGAGGCAAGGCTGGCTTTGGACCGTATGGAGCAGGTCTCTATCGAGTCCTTGGCTTGCATCTTCAGATGTGTTCCTGCTTCATCTGGTCACATAGCAGATCCGGTGGGAGGGCGAAATGCTCAGAGGCTACAGAAATGTTCAGTATCCTCATGACAAGCAGAGTAGGTCTTAATTCTGTTTGTCAAGAATATAAGTTATTAAATGAAAGGGAGAAGCATGGATATCTTCTCGATTCAGGATTTTTTTTATTATTTCTGCTAAAAACTAGTAGAAAAATCCAAGTTCTGTCTCACCACTTAAAACTTTTTTTTTTTTCCTCTTTTCAGGTCAACTGAATTCTTTCTTGTTGAGTCCCTAACCTTTCTTGAAAGGCCAAATTGAATAAAGACTCTGTCTTCTGTCCTGTGGAAAATTACACAAAACCCAGAAAATTGATTTTCTGGGGCTTATGCGGTTTTGTGTAAAAGCCAGACAGCGTTTTCATTTAGTCTGGCCCTCAGTGATTGGAGCTCTGTGTTTAACAATGTGACTTAATGATGGGTCACTTTGCCGCATCCCTCCTTCAGCTGGTGTAAATCAGCAATCGCCTGCTGAAGTAGATGGAATCATGCTGGGTCCTACCGGTGGAGATGACGTCCTTGGAGACCTCTCACCCAGCTCTAAGACATGGGAGTAGATATTTCGGGATGGGGAATTTTGCCTCCTGGAAGCAGTAGGTCTCACTGCACTCCAGTCCAGTCAAAGGCAATAGTGGAAGTCCATGGTGGGAGCAGGAACTCTCCATGATGATAACTCAGAGCCTCTCCTGGAAAGCATCACCCACCCCCAGCCCCCATAACACCGGTGGCTGGTGCCTGCAGTAGTCATCACTGGAAGTTTGTATTATTTTACAGTTATGACAACGGCAATAAAAAAGGAAATTAGGGAAAGCGTTTGACTTGAGATCTAGGCTCCCGATACTGCGTAATTTTGCACAAATATAATACAGATTTTCACAGTTTATACATATGGTATATTTTGGCCTTGGGAGGTATAGGAACAGACCCCTTCATGTAGCAGCTCCATCTGTGCAAGCTTGATGTTTGACAGCAGAACTGGTGCAGATTTTCCTGCTTTCCAGTCTTACTATGGCACAGCAACCTTGCTTGCAGGTGCTTGAGACTAAGGAAGGCTCCTTTGGAAGTCCACCCGTGCATTATTCTTGGATTATCAGTTTTAGGGATGCTCCAAGAACTTTTTTCTGTTTTTCACTTTATTTGTCCTTTCTCAGGAGTTTATTGTGCAAGGAGACGTCAAAATGTGGCTTTCAAAACTAAAGGAGCACATGGCAGGGTCTAGACATTCTCATGAGCGCGAGCAAAGTTCATTAAGGAGGAGCGATCCCCGTCACTGGTATTTTTCAGCATTGTATTTTTGGAATTCCGGCTAATACTGAAAGCTTGTTCATCTTCAACCTCATCTTGAAGGTGGTCAAGGCAGGTCAAGCTGGTCATCTGGAAAGCTGGGCTGGTTATTTCAGCAAGCAATAGATGTCAAAACAGGCAGGTGTTTAGGCAAACACTCATTTTGAGGCCTTGATTAAAAGCAAAACATCAGTTGTCCTAACCCAAAGGATCGACAGAATTAGGTTGGATTTTGGTATTGTGTTTCTGTTTTCAGTTGCCAAAGAAAAACTGATTGTTGTTACTGAAGTAGTTGAGAATTCCAGTGAGTAGCACAGGAAAAATAGCACCTCCATCCGAAATGATGTCATGGACAAGAAAGACCAGCAAAAAATCATTTTGGAAGATAAACTCAAGCAGGCTTTATCTTGGAAGGCCACCAAAGGCCAAGGAGTTGTGGCTCTGGAAAAGAGTTTGGTCTTGGCCTGGAAGTGGTGTTTGGAGGTGATTTTTATGATGAATTTTAAAAAGTGAAAACAGAAAATTATGTCACCAATTTAAAAAAGAAATGGGTTTCAGATACTGGACCTGCCTCAGTGGTTGCTAGAAAATTTTGGATTTGAAAGCTGAGACATCTCAGGTTTATATTATTTCTTCATCCTTTTTATGGCTGAAAAGGGTAATTTTCAAAGGAAGAAGAGAGAGAGAGAGGAGGCGAAAAGAAGGAAAAAAAATCATGGAGCTGGTGTCCATAAGAAAACAGATTTGTTTTCCTACTTAAAAGAGATTTTTTTTTTCGGGGGGGGTAGCTTAAAGAATATGCCAGCTATGCTAAGGTCAGGAGACATTAGCAGTCATAATGGTGTACAATTCTCTTTTCTGTGGCTATTCACAGGCGAATCTCCTTAACTGAAAACACAGCAACCAGACAATAATGGAGAACAGAGCCAAAATTACCCAATGACAAAATATTTAGTAACAGATAAAAAAACCCAAGAAGCAGCTCAAAGGAACGCCTCATCTTAAACTTATTTTGGGCCAAATGTCTTCTGACTGATGAAGTCTTTTATGTTGTAGTTGTTTTCTCATGTCAGTCTTTATGACATATGTAGGAATTTCTCTGTTCAAATGGGAACATGTTATCTAGCCGGCAAACGTCGCTCGCGTTCACGGACACATTTGCATCTTGCCTTATTCTGCAATAATAGCTGCCGCGGAAAATTCATGGGAGTTGATTGATACTTAATTTGTTTGCCAGATTTCCTTTTTTTATTTCTTACACACAGATTTCTCTTTCCATTTGGCGCATGGCTCAGTGCCTGCTCGATATCGGAGAATCCAAGGATAAGTTTAACCTTTGAGGCCTACCTTGTCTGGGAAGTATCATGCGGTTCCTTCAGGCTCAGGACAGATTTCCTCACTTGGCAGATTGCTGTCCTTCACAGGATTAAAAAGATCAGAGCACAAACGCACGTACTTAGAACAAAGGGTATGGATGAATATTTGCATAATATGTAGCAGGGCAAAATTTCCATGGAAATAAAAAAATACATAAAGCCAAACATTTTATAATTTGCTAAAGTCTCACAGTTTCCCTAGGATCTGTTCCTGACTTGCTCCTAGTTTTAATGCAGAAAAAGTCTTTGTTCCCTGGCCTTGTTTGCCCTCGACTACCATTTTGGTTTCTACTCCTGTCCCACAGCTGGAGTTCCTACATGTCACAGTGATAGGGAAAATAATAATCCATGGTAGATGCCTGGTTTTTCTGGGATGGTGCCATCCCAACAAGTGCCTGGACTCTTTGAGAAGCACAGGTGAAAATCTCTGCATCGCCAGCCTGGACTTCCCAGAACTTGGCTGCAGCATGATAAAATTAGGGGGAAAAAATCCAGTTCAGTGGAAAAGATGAGTAAGGGCTGAAGAACTTTGGAGAAGGTGTAGCCAGAACTTTTACAGCACCTCTCCTTGGTGGCTGGAACAGCTGAGCCAAGGAAGGATGAGCTGATAGCTAGCACAAGCTAGAGGTAAAATGCTATCTAATACAGCCTTGGAAAAGACATCTGGTGCAGAGGCAAGGAAGGTGGTGGCTAATATGATGCTTCTGTAGAGTTATTGCATTTTATAGTTTGGCCCTGAGGATTCATGTATCTCAAAGTCATTCAGGGCAGTTGGAAATATTTGTTCAAGTCCAGCAGCAATGCAGTCAGATGAAACCTAGGTGGAAAGGTGCCACTTTGAGAGCACAGCTGGGAAAGGAGAGTACCAAATGATACAGGAGACTTTCACTAACTACCAGGAGAACAACTCTATGTGCCTCTGTGGCCATCTGCTCCAAAACCATGTCAGGAAGGCACATGCCAAGACACTTGCATGTGATTGGGAAGGATGCAGGTGTTGTCAGGAGTTTTCTTAAGAGAAACTTCAGCGCCAAGAGCAACAGCAAAGGTGGAGAAGGACCTGTCCATCCTTGACTGAATGTACGTTAACGGCACACGTGGCACTATGTCCCAGCACGAGCCTCCTATGCTTCATGCTCCTTTGCTTTACTAGATCTTAACCCAGAGATGGACACGATCCCAAGCAGCTTTGAAATGAAAGATGCTTGCAGGGCAATACCTCATTTTCAAATTCCTTCCATCTTATTTTTTCACACTATATTGACCAAGTAATGTATGACGTGTTGTAACATGTGTTGCAAAGGGTCAGATTTCAATGCAGTAATGCAGACGAGAAACCAAAGCTCTGAAGTGGGTAAATGGCTTGTCTGAGAGCAAGAGATGAGAGTTGAGCCCAGGTTTCTTGGGTCGCTGCCTGATGCACCACTGCCATCACAACAGTAAGGATATGTGGGTATGTAGACAACTGCCGTGGCACGGATACCTGGAACAGAATCATTATTAGCTTACAAAAATAATCCATGATTAAATACAGGCACTCAATAATTCATCTGACTAAGCGCTGTTAGAGGACTGCTGCGCTCCAGGTGTTTGTGACTTTATCAGGTTCCTTGACAGGTTTTAGTGCATATTTTAAAGCTCTGACTTCTAAGTCGTGTCATTACATGCAACCGTGCTTTTTGAAGAATGAAAGCATCTAAGTTTCACAGCTCTAGACAAAAGCTTGGAAGGATCCTAAGAGTCAAAAAGCAGAAGGAAAATGAGAAGAACCCAGGATTTATTTATTTATTATTGTTATTTGCATGGTTTCTGAGCCTGTCTTCTATTTGCTCTGGAGCTAGCTCATAATTTTGAACTTGTGGTGTTGACTGTGCTAGATCTGGACTCCAGTGAAAGAGCTTGACCTCTGCACTTCTTTTTTTATAGCCTGCAAAAAGAACAAAGCAAACAGATTTGTATTATTTTTTAGTAGAGGCTGTACAAAGGAAATCCTTCATCTCCTCAATGCTGTTTCTCCTGGTCCTAACACCCAGCCTCCATCCCTGCTCCTCTACCTCACATGCCCAAGTTTTCACAGTGATATGTCTGAAGTGAGTAAATCCTCCTAAAGCCTGAAAGGTCCAACTTCTTGTGAGGAGTTGGACATAAACAGGTAGAGCTCCTGGAGCTGAGAAATCAACCATCAACTCACCAACCGTCAACCATCCAAGTGAACCAGCCAGATGTCTTCTTGGGACATCACTGTAGAAGGAAGAATACCCAAGTCCAAGGCCTTCCGAGGGGAACACCCTCCATCTGTGGCACCTTGAAATGGCTGGACAAGATCCCATGAAATAACTTGGTAGCACTTCCCCAAGGTCAATTTCATGACACTGTGACTCCCTTACTGCCTTGCTGTTCCCTGGCTGCCCCTGAACACACAGGCTCTTCTTGAGATGAGCCCACATTTTCCTATGCTTAAATGTTGGGAATCTGGAGGTGAGCCCAAAAGTACATAATGTAACAAGATCTGCCAGTAATGCAGGGGAGAAATAGGCAAATCTACTGCTTTTCTCTATTATTTTTGTTATGAATCATATTTATTACAGGAGTGCTCACTGTGAAAAACTTCGAGCTGTCAGGCTTTTTTTTCTTTTCTCTTCTTTTTTTTCTCTGTCTACTTTTCATATCCTATACACACCAGTGCCTTCTCTGTGCCCCTTTGGAAGCTGGGATTTTCAGAAGGACACCAAATAGTTTGAGATGCTTTCAAGAAGGGATTACTATTGGATTTGTTCATCTCAAGGTACTATCTTATGCATTTAGGGTGTGATGCAGGAGGTACCATAGTGTAGTGTTAGTCAGTGTAATTGTGACAAGTGGTCTGTAGACCCACATGCCTTCAATTTAGCTAATTGAATAGCTAATGCAGTAGCTTGGTTGGTAGAAAAATGTCTGGTGGCATCTACATCCACATGGTCTCCTGGATCCCTTTGGAAAACAGACATACCTGATGTGCCATATCTGAGAGGGGCTGGTCCAGGTGTAAAAAGACATTTCATTTCTGTGGTAGCTAGTTTTCCTGATGGCAGCAGATCTTAAAACAAACCAAAAACAGTCTTTAAGGCAACTTTTTATTATTTCATTGTGTGTCAGTGTGACATCTGGTATTTAAATAGAGGAAAAGGGCTGAACTGAAGACCATGACTAAATGAGAACGTTGCTGATTTTTGCTTAAATTCTCAGAGAAAAGCCTAGAGCTACAGGAGACATAGATGTGCTAGAATGATTAATCGTCCATGATTGATTTACTATATGCGTATGTTTAAGTGTCACTGGAATCTGGAGGAGTCTAATCTTTGTCCATGGATTATATGGACGTGAGAGTGGATTTTAGTATGCTGCAGAGGCTATCTGAATGCTAGAAGGAATATGAATTGCTCTTTTCTTAAAAATCAATGAATAAATAAATAAATAAAGTCTTTACAGGAGTAACGCCACTATAACAGTTAAACTTCAGCAATCATCAGAAAATTAGGAATTAAAGAAGATCATTTAAAGCTGATTCTGTACGAAGATAAAAGTAATGAACACCTAAGTAGAATCATGCCCTGCATTTTAGGTCCCAATGGATATATTGGCAAATGTATAAAAACAGTGCCCAGATGATAAATTCGTGGCCTGCTCATTCCCGTGCCCAGGTTTTGGCTGCATCAGTCTAACCAAGGCATCACATTTGACAGTGGCACATATGGAATCAATTATTGCAGATGTTAAAATCAATTATTGCATATTTGTGTAGCTCTGAAAAGGGTTTTGCATTTGGAGACTTTCTGCGGATTTTGTCTGCACTAATCATTTTTATTGTCACAGTAAGGGAGGAGGAGGAAGAAAAATGGCTCCTTTACTACTGGTGGTAGGGATTTCTTAAAATATTAAGCTAATGCAAAAAGGCCAAGCATCACAGCAGTAAAAATGTAAGCCTCTAATAAAATAGAGTTAATGTTTCACGATGCATATGCTTCTCAGAGTTTCCTACTGATTTCAACTACTTTGCTTTGGCCCATAAATTTAGCTTTAAAGAAACATTCAGCAATCATGTTGTAAATAAGGTATTAATCCATAAAAATACGCAAACATTCTCTCAGTTATATAGTAGCAATGTTAACAAATATTGGTGCTTTTATTTATCAGTGGCAAGGCATTGCAAAATTGGTTTATGGTTGGTTTGGATCCTAGGATGGTTTCAGTTCTCTGTGTGTGTTATGGTTAGCACTAGGGAAGCCTGCAGATGCTGGCACTGGGATGGGGCTGCTTGCAACACGTAGAAGCAAGCAGAGGAAGGATGAGGAAATACACAGCAAAATAAGGGATTTGAGTGTTTTTATCACACACATGCCTTAATCTGCCCCTACTACAGCATTAAGTGCAGGCTTCTCTTCAAGTATTTTGCTAAGTGAATTCTTATGACAGGTCTAGAGACGAAAAGTTACCTTCAGCATCGATTTTTATTTGCATTTCTGAGATCTTTATCCATCATTTAATTTGCAGTAGGCTGAAACATGGCAGCCCAGGTGTATTTCTTCCAATAGGGGAGAAAATTTTGTAAAAAAAAAAAAATCTTAAGCACTTTTCCCCAGACTTTTAGAATTTAATGTGTCGTCTTAAGGATTTCACAAGAAAACAAAACAATAACATCAACAAAACCTTGTCCCCTTTTCTTGCACTAACTGGCTAACTTAATAAATTTAATCCTCCCCTGTGGGTTTCGCAATTCTGTATTAATTTTAAGCAGGCATTTAATGTGCCATACCTATTTTTAATAACATTGAATTATTGTACAGAATATATCGCTGCAGTTAGCTATGATCCCTAGCTACTCCTCATTTACACAGTGTTAAGCTCAAGCCTTTCTGCGCAGTATAAAACATCCGTGGGGTCTGCACCATTGGCAATGTGGGGGTGATTTACACATGCAACGTGCTAATGGGAGTCATGCACATAATTCCTCTTCCCCTTGGACAGCAGTGCAGCCCCCCATTAAGCAAGTTCCCACTCCAAAAATGACATGCATCTCAAAGAGCTTGGCAGCCTTCCCTTTCTTTCTCCCTTTCCTTTTCTTTCTCCCTTTCCTTTTCTTTCTTTCTTTCTTTCTTTCTTTCTTTCTTTCTTTGTTTCTCTCTTTCTTTCTTTCTTTCTTTCTTTCTTTGTTTCTCTCTTTCTTTCTTTCTCTCTCTCTCTCTCTCTCTCTCTCTCTTTCTCTCTTTCTTTCTCTGTCTCTTTCTCTCTTTCTCTTTTTCTCTTTCTCTCTCTCTTTCTCTCTTTCTCTCTTTCTCTCTCTTTCTCTCTTTCTTTCCATTCTGGCCTTTTTTTTCATTCTTTATTGGGACAGAAAGTCAAACCATTGCAACTGTTTGCCAAATGGAAAGTCTCCTCCTCCCTAAAAGAAGAATTAATTTTGGAAAGACTGAAATGTTTTGCTTTAACATTTCTGATCACTGTAAAATGCTTTGACATTTCCCCACAGGAGAGGTTTTCTCTTGGACTTTTCCCTGATTGAGTTGGATGGAATTTTCCAACCAATTCCACAAAAAAAAAAAAAAAAGACTTTGGAAAAAAAGAGAAAGTCTCACCCCAGGAACAGCGTCTTGTTCCATATTTTCCAAGCAGTGTTCAAAATCTGCCGCTGGAGAGATCTCCAGGAAGGGAACTGCCTCCACCAGGCTCACAGGGGACCCAGAGAGGAGAGAAGACAGCACACCAAAGAGCTTTGATTTTGGCAAGACTGGTCCTTCTGGCCAAGAGCCGTCACCATAGAGAGGTGGATCTGCTCACTGTGACCATGAGGATGAGGAAATAAGATAAAAAAAGCTTCAAGTGCATCTGCTTATCTCCTGCCCTTCTTCCTTTCTTCTGAGTCCTACTGCTATCTTCTCTGGCAAGCATAGCTTTGAAAGTCTAGATCAGGGATACTCCAGTTCATTTTTTTCACATACAAGGGAACTGTTTACTTACCAAACCTCACATATTCTGCAGATAAATGTTTTCTTAACAGCTTGTTCACTTGTGTGCATTTGGTGGGCAATAGACCCTTCTCTCTTTGTCAAAAGAGCTGCTTTCACCACTTTTCCTGGGTATTTAGCAGTTCAAATTAAGATCCAGTGTGGTCACATGGACTCCCTTTAAAGCTGTCAAAGTGAAACGAGTGATCCAGAAAGCAGTTGCTGGAGACAAATCAGATTAATTGCACTTCAGAAGTGCCTGTGTCCATGAGTATAAAGGGAATACTTGGGTGCAGATGTTCCCTTTGCACACATGTAAAGTTATCCCAATTTTATAAGAGGAACACCATTTTTTTTAGTGTGCAGGTATCCAAGCACTGGGTCACAGAATGGAGAGGCTAGGACATGGAGAGGACAACTCAAGTTGAAAGGGACATCAGGATGTCACCTAGTCCAACCTCCTGCTCAAAGCAAGGTCAACAGGTAGGTAACACCACCTACCACCTGGTAGAGCAGTTCAGCAAGGTCATGTGATTCAGGGGACAGAGAGCAACACATACATATGGTGGGGTAAGTCACAAGGATGAGAGGAAAATTATAAACGAACAATGAGTTGACATAAAGCAACGTAATTATGGGCTCACTCAACATAGCCAACCTGAAGCGGTAGCTCATTACCTGTTTTTATTAAAGATGCTTGTGCTGGTTCCTGAGAAGGTGGGTTCCTTGGAATCATTGGAGGGCATTTGGGCTAATGACGGTACTGGCTGCAAGGTTTTCCTGTACAAGAGCGCTGAAAACCTTCAGCCAACTGATATGAACAGCAGGGCATCAAGGCATGATGCAAAACTCTGCTGCAAGCACTGAGACATGCTTACTTGAAGGACAAGACATCCTTCGTGCGACCTCAAGCAATGACCTGGTTGCTTCAGTTGCTTTGCAAACAGCCACATATCAAATGCCTTCCCTCCCTGTCTCTCGTTGACTCTGAGGAGCGACAGCTTAGCCCTTGCTCCAGTGATTTCATCCTCAGCAATGCTGGGTGGCTCTGAGCTGACCCAGGCTGCTGGAGCAATGTGGACTTGCTACCTTCAGTGGCAATGGAACATTCCTTACAGTCACCTGGAGAATCTTCTTCGACCTTGGAAAGTGTGTATTGTATTCTGCCAGATGATAATTGATCTGCTTCCCTTTTCTTTGAGGTAAACATGGAAAATTTCCCCCTCTTCTAGGATGAGAGCCTTAGCTGACAGGAAAAGGCATAGCTTCATCTTGCAGCATCTGCAAGCACCTCTTTTTAAGGAATCTTGTGCGTAATTATTCGCATATTCAAAGCATAAGCCTGGTTTTAAATACTAGAAGTCAGGATGGTATCCCTTACAGGCTACATCTCTTCTTTTGCCAGTGTATTTTTGCTTCTTATAAAGCATCAGATTCTGGCTGCTGCTGAAGACCAAAAACTGGAACAGAGAAACTTGGGGTCTGAGCCTATATGGGATTCCTGTTCCCACCTTCGGAGATTACATCTTGCCGATTCTTCCATAAAAAAATTTAAAAAAAAAAAGTCTGTGGTTGATTCTTATAACTCCCAATCTGCTTGTGCTCTTCAATGGTTAATCACAAAGACCTTTCTTCATGGTGGGGAA
Source organism: Tinamus guttatus (assembly GCF_000705375.1). The sequence continues at coordinate 145,149 of NW_010579217.1, read as the reverse complement.
AACTTTTCCACCTCAAAAAGTTGTGTGAGTGTATGTAATGCTTTATTATCATTCTGGCAAGCAGATTTCGCTTATATGAATCATTTTGCAGAAAGAAAAGGGATCATGAGGAACGTCCAGATAAACACTTAGAAACAGGTGGAGGTTTCTTTTCGTTGTTTCATTTCTCTGTTATTTCCCCAGCTGTGATCTTTGTATCCCACAGGATATTTCAAAGGTTAACAATCCTTGAAGTTAGGTCTTATTTCTCTTCTTTCTTTATAATATATAATCTCTCGCTATTCCGAGCACATAATAATAACAGCATTTTGTGTTGTGCCTCTGTGCTTTTCTCCTTTTAGAGTATTGGTCCATCTGCTATGATAAGGTTTACATCAGAGGAGGACTATGAAAGGAGTACACAGAGGCTTTGGAATACATGGCCCACTTGTACTATACCACATTTGTTTACTATTTCATCAAAAACCCTTCCACTCTTGTCAATTCAGCCCTACCAAACCTTAACCTTCTTCTTGCTAGCTGTGTGTTACACAAAAATATACGTTGGATGGTAAACAGGAGGGTAATGATACCCATGGATTGATGCCTCTGCTTTCTGCTAGCAATCTTCCGCGAAGGAAATTCTCTCTGGGCTTAGCTGAAATGGGCTATTTCCAGATAAAAGCATCAGTTTCCAGCTTTTATTACTAGATAAAAGACAAAGTTCATGTAGGATGATCAGCAGAGGTCCATCAGGGCTGGATTTAAACCAGCTGGGAATTTCATTTAGCAACACCGTTCTACTCCCAAAATCATGCATTCATGTCCTCCTGTCTCCTCTACTCTAGCTGCAAAAATTCTAATCATTCAGGGCAAAGCTAATCCACTAAGATCAAGAGCTGATGTCATGTCCTGGTTGTCCAAAATGCACATTACTGGGTTTAGCAACACCTACAGGCACGTATTGTGCTTTTCCTTTATCCTTTCTGGCATCTCAAACATTTGCTTTCCTTTGCAACTCAGATGTAACAAGACCTCTTGGCTGTGCTCAGGGTGCTGAAGTGGAAGAATAGCATGTGAGCAAGATATGCATTCGAGCAAATATACCAAGGGGTGCAGACATCCTGGGTAAACCACCGTTAGCTTCATGTTTCCTCAGGAGAGCTATTGTATCCAAATGGTTTCCAAATCCATCAGGAACTGTGACATGGACAAGGTGCTCGGTCTTTTTCATATCCAAAACATTCTTGCGAAGTGCTCTGAGCTTCAGGATGTAAAATTCCCTTTGAAAACAGGGGCAGAGCACCTCTGCCTTTACACACCCAGTAATGTTATGGCCAAACTTCATCCAAAGTCTGAGCTACTTAGAAATAATAATCGTTTCCTTCAAAACATTTCTTAAGTGTGCTTTGACATTTTTAAATAAAATCCTGGCTATGGACAACATGGTGATACAGCAAAATGCTGCTCACAATTATCATGCTATCATGCTGGAGTGACCTCTCCTAGCTTGAGGATAAGCTTTTACCTCCGTGTGTCTGTGAATTGCTTATCCTGTACGTTAAAAATGGTCCTAGCCAGGGCTCAATTCATAGCCCACTGAATTAGATGAGAAATGCAGTCTTGATTTCATAGAGTTTGGATCAGTCCCCAAAATAGCACATTTCTTGTTTGCATTTCACTTCCTACTTTAAGATTAATCGATATAGTTCACTACTCAACGCAGGAATGAGGGTGGAAGGGAGAACTCAACTCGGCTTAACCCCCGGTGTTGAAATCTGTGCTAGGAATGCTTGGTTCTATTTTCCTAGCCTTTCTTATCCTGGTTTCCTCCTCATGGGAGCTGTTTGCAGGAGTGTTTTGGTGTCGTTCTATTTTTGCTAGCCTTTTCCTAATCCACCCAGCTCTGTGGGGTATATGAACATTTAACATAGTTTCGTGTCATTTCCGTGTTGATCTTGCACGCTGGAATTTTATTTTAATAAATTATGTGTATACTTTACTCGCAAAAACAGCCTAAATATCCCTTGAAAAGTGAGGGAGAAAAGATCCACCAAAAGGCAAAAAAGACACAGGTAGTTCGGACTTCTCTGAATGTTTGGAAATACACCACCCTTGCCATACATATTTTATCACTTTTATTATGGATCCTGCTAAAGGCATTGACTGAGATCGGCCCTTGACTGATCACGTTTAATGTGTAGTAATTCCCACGCTGCTGAAAGTGAAAATAGAGTGAGAGTTTATTCCCACAGTGTATGTGTTGCAGATGTACAGGCAGCTGCACTCCAAGGCACAGACCCAGACTTGTAGCCACGCTATAGGACACTACAAGAATACAATAAAGAATCGACAATGGATAGGAGAAGAAACACATTTTTTTGAAGTCTCAAGCTTTCTGAAGCAGCAAATTAATTGCACTGATTCCTGCAGACTGTAAGTCAAGGTCATTTGTTGACATCTTTGGGGCACTGCTAACTCACAGGCATCTTCCATCCTAGCAGTAAGCAGAACCACTTAGCAGGTGCCTCAGTGTTTGGTCATTTGTAAACATATCAGTAACTTCCCATCAGGAAAAATGGCCCCTTGGGGTGAGAAGTTTTCAACACATTCACCTTCTTTTTGTCAATTTAGTCCTACTGAGATATATGGAAGCAAGGATAAGGTATGACCCATTTTTAGCTCTTCACTGGAATCACACACTGCACACAGCTGGGGAGTGCAGAATGGATGACCCTCCTACACCTGCACTTGGAGTATCCATGTGTACACAAGGGAATTCATTTCATAGCGCACAGCATCCTTTTTCTAGGGCTGAGTTCTCCCAATGCCTCCCAGGATTTGTAGACTATAACATGAGTTTCTTCATGTTTTCTTATTCATCGTTATTCCCTTTGGATTGAAATTATGGCTCCAAAAAATGCCAGTGTATTGGGGTAGTCTTGGAGAAGGAAGATACATGGGTGCCACCCTTCCATGCTTCCTTAGGTATATCTTCTTTGCACATTCAGAGAGGAAAAAAAGGATCGTTTTCTCACACTGAAACTAAAACACAGAGTAAGAAAACAGGGCAGAGGAATGTGTTGGTTGTGTTCATACCACACCAGGGTGTACTCCAGGAGGTTAGTAAGTGAGATGCACACAGGCACGCACACACATACCTGCACTCCTTTTCACTGGTGGGTAGTGGCTTGTGACAGGCATCAGAAGAATGTAAATAAATGTCACTGAAGACAGCAGCGAAGGAGTGAATTTCCTTTACCATTAATATGCTTTCTGGTGGCAGCCAAAATCTCTTGCCTACGCGAGCTCATTCATAGTGAGCTCTGCCCAAGCATGTAAGACAAATAAGCATCACAGATGACCATTTATCATGACAGCATCTCAGGGCCCTGTTTAAAACTCTGGGGCCAGCATCATACAGTGAGCAACAGCTTTGCCTTGAAGCTCTTGCTGGCTCAGGGTAATGGTCCTACTCAGGGGCAGGATTGCTGGGGCAGAGCTCCCCCTGTTACTGTCTTAACTCTTTCCATTGCTACCTAGGCAGACCCAGGGGCATAGACCACACACTTATTTGTGTTTAAAAAAAAAATCAATCATATTGTGTCAAACCACAGCTCCACCTAGCCCAGGTCCTCTCTCCACCTGTGTCCCTTAACTGGGGCCATCAGCAGAAGACACTCAAGTTGATAGGACGTTTTTCTTGAGTAATGTTTCAGCTTCCAACCATTTTCATCTCTGTGACTTTGTGAGCATGTTGTAACTTCTATATTTGGTAACTCCTTCTTTCACGTCTCTCTTCGAGCTTTCTCTTGCTCAGTTAAATACCTCACCTTTTCTGTAACCTCCAGGTGGAAAAGTGCATGTGATGCTCCCTCCTCCTCACCAGCACTAGATCAGACTGACTACTTAAGGTAACCTTCCTGGTATTTCCAAGAACACCTCAATTACAACACTCTGTTGTTGCTTTAGTGCTGTCTGAAAGAAAGACGGCACTAACAGTGCAGTGATCTGTGTTAATGTTAAGTTAATGAGAAAAAAAATCTCCAGTCAAAAATGTTCATGTCCTGTTGTGAAAATCAATTCAAGAAGATCACTTAAATGTTTTTGCAAGTTGACAGGTTTATCATACTGCATTCATGCCTCATTTCCTAATAGAAGTTGCTCTAAAGACAATTTTCAGGAACTTGCAAATAGTTGGAGCCAATAAACTAAGGTGGCATGAGCAGAATGGAAAAGTGAAATGCAAATTCAACTCATGGATGCATGGACATAGGTGGGGAGAAAGACCACTGCTCTCTGCTGGAGTTGTGGAAGAGCACAAGCAATAAGCTGACAACAGCTAGTCATAAGGACTATTTTTCCTGAAATGTTTGATCCTTGTTTGATCCTTGTTTGCTTGATGCTTGCTTGACATCGTCTCGACACTCTCCAAGACCTCTACTGCAGTACAATCATGGACATGGCTTGCTGAGGTTCTTGAATGTCAGGTCCACTCTTTGCAAGAGGCAGGTGCCAGTATGGAGAAATAAATCTTTGACCGTGTTAATTGTGAACTATTTTACTATTTGTTTGGATTTCATCCCAAATTTCTGTCTCAGAGTCTATTTTTGGGCCTTACTAAGAACTCTTTTAAGATTTTTTTTCTGCTGTGTCATCCTAACAGTGCTGCAGATACTCATGTTTATCCTTTGCTGCCCTCTTTTGCTCTCCAATAACCTGATACCTCAAAAGATTTATTTGACATAAGTCCTGAAGCACACTTTTCTGATGGGATTAAAAAAAAAGAAAAAAAAACAGAAAAAGAAAAAAAAACAAAACAGCAACAAAAAAGTCTGGGCTGTGGCAGGGTGACAGTCGCTGAGAGAGGGCATTCTTCTCCATCAAGTTGGCAAATGGTGTTTTTGAAAATGTGTTCACCAAGCAGACATACGATTGTTTTCACAGGGTAGAAACCCAAACAGGAGAGTCGTTTCTTAAATACCAATGCAAGCGAGGTGCTGATTGATGGACACTGCTGCTCGAGCAGATACGGACATTTCAGTCTTTGTGCTGGCTGCAGGACAGCGTGCAAGGACATGCACACACGGAGCCTGCGGTGCAGCAGAGGTGCCGTACCTGCTTCCTTGGGCATGTTCCTGTGTGCCCTCTCTCTGCCAATGTTAATGGTGCTTATAGGTTTCTTGTAGAGTGGACCTAGGGCTTGGTCAGATCTGCTGCCATTTCTTCAAAGCTCCAGAGAATTACACAGCATGCTGCATTAGGGCAGAAGAGCCAAAAAAATAGGTTTTGCAAATTTAATCTCAGAATTCTCAAATTGCCTTAATTCATCTGCCTGGGATGCATGAATAATTGCTTGCCCAGAGAGGTTGTGGAGTCTCCTTCTCTGGAGATCTTCAAAACCTTCTTGGACGCAGTCCTGTGCCACGTGCTCTAGGTGACCCTGCGTGTGCAGGGGGGTTGGACTAGATGACCTCTAGAGGTCCCTTCCAACCTTAAGCATTCTATGAGTCTATGATTCTATGAATAATGTTAATTCCTGAAGTGCATCTTCATTTAGAAACCTTATTAAATACAACTATTTTACAATATTCTTCAACTGCAATGAATTGCTTGGCATGCAACTTGACTGCATCCAGGTGGACTCACGGTGGAGTCCTCACCTATTCTTCCCTTGTGCTAAGACCGCTCACAAAGCAAGGTGAGCTGGGGTTATAAACCGCAGCAGATAACAAGAAGAATTAATTTGATGTAACTATAGGAGGAAACAAGACTGATGCGTGACTTAACAGAATTCAATAACAAAGATACCTAGGATTCCATCATATCCTTTTCCAGGTGTTTTTTACATAATTAAAGATACCATCAGCAGGTCATCTGTGCTGCTCTAGGGCTTCAGCTCTAAATAAGTCAAAAAACATCAAGTGAAATCAAAATGCCCTTTTGACTTTTAAGTGGGCAGGCTGCAGCTTTACAAGTCTGTGAGTCTCTGTCATGTTTACTGCTCCTTATTTTGCAGGCTGGATAGAGACATTTGGTACCTGCTGGTGTAATTTACTGTCACTGTGTTTGTTTTGGGTTCAGAGCTAGGCGACCCATGAAGAGCTGTGGCTCTCTTGGGGCAGTGAAATAATAAAGTACAGCCGATCCTAAAGACTTTTTTCTCTGCTTTTTCTTTTTTTAAAAAAAGAAAAACTCCAGTTATTTCTCACCATACAGTGCCATGAGCTGTTTGAGAAGGCAACTCTCTCTCCTATGTTGATGCATTGTATTTCTCTTCCACCTCTCTTTTTCACTCCTTTTTTTTTCTTTCTTTTCCTATTTGCCAGATAAGCTACTTCTTCCTCAGGCTTTTGTTTGCAGTCTGCCCCTTCCATCCCACACCCCCTGACACACTAAAAAAAAAAAAAGTGCTTTTTCTTTGCAATATTAAAGCGGGGGGCTGTCCTCAAGAAGAGGCGTTGTTGGAGCATCTGATGAGCCCGATGGGACTGTGGGTACCAGGGCTGATAGAGGGGCTTCCTCCAGCTCCTCCAGAGCATGACAACCTCTTTTGTGGGACAGATGTGTCCTGGGGACCATCTGTTCCCCTTAAGAAAGAGGGTGAAGCTCCTTTGGAGCAAGGGGGCTGCAGTGATGGGGGGAGCTTGGTCTGTTTTTACTCTGCTGCTCTGCTGCCAGCTTCAGGTGCTTGTCTGCAAGCGCCAGCCCACCAGCTCAGCAAGATTTATTATAAGACAGTGCATTCATATTTCAAGCCATTATGTGATTTTGCTATTTATCCACTCTTTAGCACGTGATACTTTGACCAAAGTCACCACAGTCGACCAAAGCCACCCCATCTGTCCCCATCACCTTTGCAGGATAGAGCAGTCTGCTCTCTCCGCATCTGCCTGCCTCTGCTTTCAGCCATTTTAACCAAAAATTTAATCTCTTAGGCTTTTCCTGACAGGTTTTTGCTTTAAGCTGAACTAGTTCAAAAAGTGCTTATTAGTGAGAAGTATCTTTAGCTGTTCCTGTGGAAAATATTCCATCTTTGGGTTAGATTATAAACTTCTGAAAACCTCAGTTTGTGGAAGCGCAGTGAGAGGCTGAAGCTGGCCTCTCTGCCCTTTAAAAATACACAGTGTTGAGCATGAGGACAGGCTGAGCTTTGTGAATGTGAATACAAAAGGTTTGCTCCGAGCTTGCAGACAAGCAAGTGTCTACACGTCTGCAGCACAAATGCTCAAAATTGCAAGACAGATTCAGCAGCACCCAGAGTTTTGCTATTTCCTAGTGTTTTAGGACACCCTGTTTCGCCCAGCGTATCGTTTTTAGAAGAGCTTTTCAGGTATCATAGTAAAGGAAGACCAACACTAACACAAGACTGTTACATTCTATAAATATAGACTGGGGAAAGTGCCATACTGGAGATTATGCCATAGACGTTCCTTTGGTAGCCGTGGGTGTAAGGAGCAGTCATCAGCAATGCGATCTATGGAGAAATCTTGTTTTCCTGGTGTCTCCTCCACCCCTTTGACCACACACTGTTGTCTGCCTCCTTCTGCCATCTCTGTCACTCTTCTACGAACTTCTCTTGCATACTCTGCTCCCAGCGACCTCCTGCTCATGGAGGTAGGATGGTCATCAGAGATGGCCTGCATGGTCTCCCACCCACTCCTGCCCATGGGACATGCATCCTTACTGTGTCTGGGAGAGGCTTGTGTCCTGGAGATGAGAAGCCTCCAATTTTAATCAGCTTTTCAATGGCAAAAACAAAAGCGTTAGCAGTTTCCCACCCTGAGGACCAGGGGATACAGATCCTATGGACAAGCATGCGGCATCTGTTCTCAGTGATGGCAACGCTCCCAAAGGGAATGAAGTGCTTAGGGGATTCGTAAAACACCATTCAGGATCCTGGTTGAAAATAAATCAATTTTTAGAGATTTCTTTTTTAACCTTGATGCTCTCCACGTGGGCAACTGGAAAAATCCAGTGGAGTCACATGATTATATGGAGGCAGATGAGAACTCACGTGCTGGAATTACCTCCATAGAATGAACAGGGATGTTCTATTCCTGGAAGTAAATATGAGTTTTTTTTTAATCTGGTGGTCCAGGAAGATGGACTTTCTAGAGCAAAACAGTAACCAGGGGTTAAATACTATTTTAAAAATAATTGCATATGATCATTGTAATTGTATCTGTGTAGCAAAAAGAGTATCCTCATTCGGCCTTTGGGACATGTTTTCTTAATGGGACAGATTGTTTTTTTTTTTCAAAGGACCTGCTCAGGTAATTTGACAATGTCAGTAAAGTTGTGACCTATTTAAAATTTAGAGCTGTTTAAATTCATGTGCCATGTATCACCCTACTGAGCAGACATGAAACGAGCTGTTTTTCCATTGGTGAGAGAAAACAAAGCTTTTTCTGCATACTTCTGCTGCAGTTGCACACACTGCAATAAATGCTTTTATATATATTTGATGGCATCAAATTAACAAACAGTGAAACAAGCTTTGAGGTCACCATATAACATTGAAAACCTTGCAACAGGAGCTAACTGTAACATCTCCCCAAGTGTTCTCCTGGGGTCCATATGTGTAGACTGGTAAAGCTGTTAACGTTCCCAATTAGGTTTTAATTTATCTTAGTTTCCTCAGTATTGCCATTAAAAGTCACACCATACAATCATTAAACCTTAACATTACAATCTCAGAGTTTTGTCAGGTGCTGGCCAGCAAATCTCACTATATACAAGCTGCAGAAAGTGGACTTTAATTCCAGCCTGAAAAAAAAAAAGAAATGTTTAAATGGGTCAGGAGAATTTACCCTGGACATCTGTTTGACGTATAACGTGAGGATATTTAAAAGTCTTTTAACAAAAACAAATAAAGGCTTCCACATTCCCAAGGACAGAAACCATTTAATCTACTTGTACAGTCCTTTTAAGAATTTACCATTCTGGCAGGAGATATATGTCATTAAAGAAACAACCAATAAGATTTATAATGGCTAATTTATGTCCACCGCGGCTACGACATGTTTTGGGGTAGCAGAGCTCGCCGCAGGCAGTATTTTCCTTCCTGCACATTCTTATTGTTTTAGTTTATTACAGCAGCACGTCTTGTGAGATCATTTATTGCTTAGCATGATGGTACGACGGACCCATTTATTACGGGGAGGCATCAACACGTTGGGTGAGATCACTCCTTTTCCTTCGGGTGCGTGTAGTGTAGGTGATGAAATCATGTATTTATCTACAACTTATTAGATGCTTTTGATTGACTGGGGATCAATTTTTGTTTAACCAGCGGTGCTGATGAGGAAGTTTCTCAGTGTACCACCACAATGTTTCAAAACAGACGTTAAAATAATTATCATAATACGGGACCATAGGGCAGGCCTGTAACACATGTCTGCAGCAAGAAGAGGACAGCTCTAGCAACTAAAAATATAAGCCATATGGAAAACTCATCCAGCTCCAAAGGGAAAAAAAAATAGCTCAACCTGTTGCAGCTTTTTTATAAATCGGGAATGGTACAGTAAATGTTTGGGATAACCCAAGTCACCAGTAGGTCTTTCCTGCCATTGGTGAACTTCTGACCTTATCTCCTTGGAGAGCTATTAAGATGAAGTCAGAGGGCAAGACGAGTTATTTGCCAGCACCATTTTCACTTGTGTGGTCCAGAAAGTTAACAGATTTCCCCCCATACCTTCCTAAAGACAGACACAATGATGAGCAGGAAAGAAAGATAAGTTAATTAAACTGACCAAGATACCCAGCGGATCTGCAGTGGGAGACACCAGACTTCTGCAGCCTCTTGCAGGATGCTTGAATTCACATAAGCTTGGTGACATAAGCTATCGGAGTAGAAAGCACTGCTATTGCCTGCATCTCCCAGCACTTCCAAAACGGTGTTCCCATCCAGCTGGGAAAGCAATGTTTGCTCTCTTGCCAGTTGGAGACAGCATTTTATGGGATGCTATACTCAGGTCTCCCTGGTGGTGTGATGGTGAGTTATGACAGAGGATGAACTTTGTTATTCTGGCGTATCAAATTTAGTGGGGAAAATCACCCAGTTAGCAGTAGGTTAATTCCATTTGTGTTTAACCACAGCTTTCACATTGGACACTGCACTCCTATTCGCTCAGTTTTGCTCTATTTTTATTCATCATGTAGCTACCAGGTAAAATTTAATGAAAAATATTGCTAGTTCAAGTTTTACCTAAAAAACGAGGACCTCAACATCCTATGAACCAACCACCTCCTTCATGATGATGTCAGGAGATCATCTAAGGGCAAGGATCTGCCCTGCAGACTGTGTCAGACTTGAATGATCATCAGTGTCTTCATCCCCTTGACTGCTTCATAGGCTGCAGCCTCTCCTTGTGTCCTCCTCCTGTGGATTGCATTGAAAAGTTTGAGCATCAGGAACACAATATTTTGTCTAGTCTTAGTATTCCTGGTACTTTGTCCTTGAACAAGCCCGAGTGTTTCCTAAGTCTGATTGAATGCCTTGTGTTACCAACCCATGTTAGGAGGTTTTCCTGAGTAAAGAGGCTTTTCCTCCATGCTTAGGATAGTGCTCACCATTAACCTCAGGTTCACATGAGCTTTTTCTCCTGTTAATGGTACAGTAGGTTTCCTCATTACTGTTTCTCTAGCCTAATCAAACATCATGGGCCTCTCCTTTAAACGTGCATCACATAATCACATGTACCTCTCTGCTCAAGCCCTTTTCTAAAGGAGGGCTTGGCTTTTCCATTTCAAGAGGTGATGTCTCCTAAAATCAGCTCATAATTAAAGAAGGCACATGTGCATACCATTCCGCTGATTGCTTAATGAACTGTTACATTAATTGTTTCCTACCAACATCCCAGTCCATTGTCTTCTTGTCATTGCTTCCTAACCTCACTATTCATTCATTCCCTGTGTTATGGGTCCTGGAAGTCCATATTTCCGCAGATAAAATTACCGTGTTGGCAACATCAGGCATGTGACGCTGGGGAGACACTTGCACCCAATCACCTCATGCACAGGTTACTGTGATGCCCATCAATGTCTAATGGCACATGATGGTGATGAACTACCATGGGAGCCGTGGCAGCAGGCAATCTGCAGCACTCCGAAACCGAGCTGAAAACGGAATAGCAGGAGGAATGTTTCATTTTATCGCTGCGCTCCAGCAAGCACCGGCCATGTGTTCCCTGGCATGATGCAAGCCCGTAGCCTAAGGTAGATCATACAGAGCACCAACTACTTTCAGCTGTGCTGGTGTGATGAAATGTTTCAGACATATGGTCACCGGGCTAAGCTTTAGGTAGACGATGCTTGGAAATGCAAAGAAATCATCTGGGAATGGTCCATGTAAAGCAGACTCCCAAAGTCCAGGACACAAGGGCAGGAGTCTCTGGACGTTGGAGAGGGGGAAAAAGCCTCACTGCTCAGGTCACGGTGCAGCAACCTGGTGTTTCAGCAGCAAGCTTGGTTTTCCTGCCCATAGGCACTTCTATGCCACAACCTCAGAGCTCTTGTCCTAACACAGCTCTTCTGGAGCTGTTTTGTGCTTAGGTTTAAAAACAGAACCTGTAAAGCAACAAATCCTCTCATTTTGTTTTAATTTTTCAGCCAAGGGTCAGAGCACTGTGGAGCAATGACATTATGTGACTGTGCACCAGGACACAAAAGAAGCCAAGGGTTTGCAAGTGCATTGCCACCACCCACCACCAAAGAGGTTGCAGCCCCGGTGCCAACGCTGTGCATCACACCCTGCCTTTCCTAAGGATTGTAACAAACAGTCCCATCTGTGCACGGACCTCTCCTTGTGGCTTTGCAAATCCAAGAGTTTTGTGACTCGGTGAAGGTCTCCAGTATGCTTTGATTAATTTAATTTCTCATCCAGACATAGTGATACTGATTTAAAGGCAAGTTCTTCAATAAGTATAGCTGAATATTCCTGAGGCACACTTAAATCAGCTTTAAATGACTTAATTCAAGGCAGGCTGACTCCTTATCAATTTAAATGACTCATTTCATCTAAACTGTAGTGTCAATCAATCTTTCTACCTTGCTGCTCTCATCTTCTGAGGCAGGAGAAATGGAATCCAGCTGTTTGTGTTTAGGTCTGTGAATTACTGCCAACACGAAGAAATGGATTTTTTTTTGTCGTTTTTTTTTAGCGTGTAGTTACCCAAATGTTTCAGAATGCAAGGTTTCTAAAGGAAGAGCTGTGTGTCACATCATCACTGAAAAACAATGCTAGGAAGGACATGGAGAGGTTGTCTAATCCATCCCCACCACAGAGCAGGCTCAGCTAGATCTAGCCTATTTCTGACAGGTTGCATCCAGACTCTTTTAACAACCACAAGTGATGGAGATCTCACAACCACTAATTGCTATCAATTGCTAATTTTACCAATCAGCTGGTAAATTGGTAAATTTGATTTACCAATCAATTGCTAATTTTAACTGTATTATCATTACAGAAGATAATGATCAGTGCCATTTTCTCATCACTTTCTGAAACTTGTGTTCTCTAGACTTCAGATTATTCCTGCGGCTCCTCAGCAGTTCTCTTCAGTGGACCCATAACTTTCTTGAAGCACAGGACTTTTGCAGAAGTATGTAGCAGAAGCCTCGCTTTGCTGAGCCATCTAAAGCTCAGCACCCCAGAAAGTTAGGCCTAAATATCCACATATGGAAATACAAAATGAATATTTTCTAAAGTAGTATCAAAATGGCATTAATCTCCAGAAACTCTTCCTCTTGCAGATTCAGTGGGTGCATGGTTCCTTACCTCCTGAACCCTGATGTCCAACAGTAGACACCCATATCCTAAATATTTTGATTAGATTGAAGTTATTAGCTTAAAGTCACAAACTGAGGTCAGTGCTCAGTCTATCAGGCTATACTGCCTTCTCATTGCCAAAGTTCATGGCACTGAGAAGCAACTCATTAGTTGGGGCATGGACAGTAAGAAACTTGCCTAGTGTTATCAGTCACTTCTTAAACAGCATTAGTCACTAGCAGAGATGGGAACTATTGGAAAAAAACTAGAATTCTTCAGAGAAGTGGTTGAGAGTGGCTTCTCAAAACAGGACAGCAGTTGCACTATTCAAATTTCAGAGAAAATGGCAAATAAGGAAAATAATTCCTGAAGTGACGTAAAGAATTAACTACAGGTACCAGAGTTTGGGAAGACGAATAAATAAATAAATAAATAAAGCTAGCAATGTGGTCATCTAGGGTCTGAAGATGACCAAACATCAAGCCATAATGATGAAGCCTTAATGTTCGTGTTGTTCCCAGAGAGGTCTGCCAGGGCCTGGTGACATCCACAGGCCTCAAGCACTTCCACATCTCTCAGAACAGGGCCTCATGAAACCTTAGAGTCTCCTTTCCACTTCTAGCACCCTGTGGCTGGGGTGGTGTCGCAGACCTCCCAACGCCAGCAGCACACACCACTTCAGAGTGGTTTCAATTGTGGTTGCAGAAAGAAGTGCTCTTGAGTTACAGTGCTGTGCCAGTCAGGCTGCAGATAGCTCTGAGATAGCACTTCTCTTATAAATATTGAACTCCAGGCTTCTTTCTCCAGGATCCAAAAATTCCTTCTAAGCTGAAAATTGGCACATATGGTCTTGGCTGGGGAAAACTTTTTTCCACCAAATTTGAAAGGAAAAAAAAAATAGGTTCAGATGTTTTTAATTTAGCGGATTGGCGAAGGGGGCGTATGTGGGTATAGAAGCGTTGGAAATAGGGAAATCTCTTGCCTACACCCCCACCGTATTTTTATTTATTTTGTTTTGCTCTGAGCCATTGAGACAAAACGTTCTCTGGATCAGTTTAAGGAAAGAGCTTGATAAGATGAATCCGCATTATCTCTGTGCTTCATGACTTTGGGGCAAGATAAATCCTCTTGATGCCCATTTGCTGAAGCATTGTCTTTATTAAGGCGAGGATGCACCATTTTCCTTAATTATTCAAGAACATTTGTTTGTTACTCAAATTTCTTTGGTGCTGGCAGGAAAGCTGTTCTTCCCTCTGGTCTGTTTTATTATATTGATTGAGAAAGGAAAGTCTTCTTTATCTCTCTTCTTTGAAATGATACCTTACGACACTGTTAGGGATACTGTCAAATTAATGTGGCTTTGGGCAAACTGACTATGAGATGCAAGTGTACTATATGGGACTTACTTCAAAGTGCTCAGCTCGCTCCTATTTCTTTGGTATTTCATTGGAGAGCAAGCTTTCATATCAGGTTGAGCTTATACTTTTTACTTTGCCAGTTTGGGGCAGTCAAAATCATGGTGGTCACTCCCCAAAAGAAGAGCCATTTCCTCAGTTGCTGTAAATTACAGCGTTCAATTCTGCATTCAAAGCTTGAGGTGCAAGTACTGACCTCTCAGATGTATCCTTGACCTTCTATAAGATGACTTCCAAGGGCCAGAAAAGAACACCAGGATCTGCAGTGTGCTCAGGAATGCAAGAGGTGGTCATGGAGATAGAAGCCCTGTTTTTAAAACCTTATTCTGACGAATCTGTGTGACTTTGAACGGGATCCTCAACACAGCATGCGGGGAGAATCTTCCTCAGATTGGGATTGCTGTGTTTTCTATGGCTGATCATGGATTTCTTGACACAGGAGACTGGATTTTAGTCTCTTGTGCCCTACAGCTGCCCACAGGCATGAGTCCTTCTGACTCTTCCCAACAGCCTGTCACTTTCCTTGTCTTCTCTTCCTCAGTTAGTGATGGATGCTCACCAGCTTCCCTAGCCACCCTCTTCCACTGTGATTTTTGTCATGATTTATTGGTCTGCCGTCCACTGACCTAAAAAACAGATTGTTTCCTTCCTGTTTGCATCCACCACTCCTGAATCTGAAGGGTGTTGTCACGTTCACACACAGCCTTCCTCTGGATCTAGCTCTAGCTCATCTATCAGGTCAGGAGTCTTAGGCTTCAACTTGCTCTCCCTTCTTTCCTGTGCTCTCTCTGCAGTTAGTCCACATTCCTTTCAAACCGTTGTGTCCAAAGCTGAACACAATGCTACACCCAAGACCATTCCAGCCTTGAGTAGGGTCATATGTCTGCTGGAAATGCTTCCATGGCTGAATGCAAATGCAACTGTCTTTTTTTTCATTAAAAACAAAACCAAAAGTCATTACATGATATGTTCCACCTAGAATCCATCAGTTCTTTGTTTTGATTCTCTCGCTCTGCCAGACGCTCCCCTCCTGATTTTCCACAAATGATCTTGAAAAAATAAAAGAATACCCTTTAAAAATTTTTGACTCCAATTCTGTAAGACCAGATAGAAGTCCTACACTTAGCTAGAAGTAATCCCTCCTGTCCTTCAGGCTCAGCTGCTTCGTAATGATGCAGCGTGTCCCAGCCCATGTCAGGAGTTTGGCCAAGCTGGAGTATAGCCAGTGCAGATGAATCTTGGTGATTTTATTTTTGGCATGGGCAATTAAATAGTCCATGTAATTCTAATAGTTCTTCAAGCTATATAATATTTTATTTGTGAGCTCTTAAAATTTTAGGCTCCTTTGTCTTCAATCCATTTGAAAAGTGGACAGCACTGTATTTTAAGTATAATTATATGGATTTGAAAGTTTCCTTTTCATGATTTTTACTGTTGGAGTCTTAAACACTGCATGGGCTATAATCAACTGCAAAATGCAACCATGTGCAATGCATATGGCAAAAATGTTTATAGCTGTATCTCTATATTAACAATATCACTGTATTGCAAAGCAGTGGGAACTTTGATTTTCATTCCATAAGAAATCCATACATTTCACTTGTTTTCCTGCTCAATCAGAAAACAGCAGATTCCAGACACACACACACACACAGTGACATTTTAAAAATGTATTTTGGATCAATCAAAGCATTGTTTGGACAAAAAGTGATTCTTTTATTTATGATGTTGACTCTATTTTTATTTATATGTTTCAAAATCTTTTCAAAACAGCTAATCAGGGTATCCTGCTCTGATGCTACCTTTGTTTCAATATTTTATAATAAACTTTGCAAAGTCAGAGTGTCCTCCTAGAATGCTTCAATTTTTAACAAAATGGCATTTACGAATGCAAAACACTCCAGCCAAATAACCTTGACAAACTCCAACTATATTCTCTCAAACTGCTGCTTCTGGTTTTAGATTACCATTAATATCATATCTGGTAGGGAGACAGCTAATATAGTGCTATGTTGTAAAATATCTAATAGAAGTAGTAGCTGTTCAGGAGAAGCTATTAAAATAAGAGGAATTATTTGCTTCAGAAAAAAAGGGAGACAGGTTAAAATGTGGGCACACGAGTATGCTGTTGGGAAATCCTTGCACTTTAAGTGCATACACACAGATATATATATAAATATATATATACATATATATTTATACACACACAATCTTCCTTGGAAAGGAGGAAGTTCCCAAGCTATTCCTAATCTTCCCAACAGACCTCCCGCAAATGATAACTTCTTGAAAGCCCAAACGTCTCCCAAGATGGACCTCGCTTCAAAAGGGAATCCCCTCCCATGATTAGATCCTTGCCGAGTCCCATCTGGATCGGAGCTCCAATAATAAGGGTCAAGACCTTGTCCATACGTAGTAAAAAAAATACTGTAAGAAAGCACTTTTTTAGTATTTCCAGATGTAAAGGGAACGTTTTTCTTTTTGAAATACAATGAGAAAGCTTTGTCAAGTTTTTTTGGAAACAAATATATAGGCAAGCACAGCTAAGAAAAACATTTTGCCAAATAGTAAAGACACGTTAGGGCAGGTGAGTTTAGGAATTGGCAGCAGAGAGAGTTATCAAAGGCCAGGGTATTTTTGAACTGTACTGTAAATGGGATTTATTTAAATCAAATGGGGAATCACATTTTAAATAGAGTCATAGATTTTTCAGGACAGGGAGGATCGTTAAATTTTCTAGGCTTTCCTGCAGTATAACCTGACCCATCAAATTTCCTTCCAGTTATGCCAGTAAAAGAAAAAAAAAAAAAGAAAAAACAATAACTCAATAACTTGTGTTCAGATGACTTTTTGGAAGACCTGCTTTAATCTGACTTGATATGAAAACTTCAAAAGATACAAGGTCCACCCCTTCTCCAGACCATTGGTTCAGATGGTCACTCTCCACTGCTGTAAAAAACATGAGCTTTATTGCAAGCTCAGATTTGCCTGGATTTAACCTATAGCCATAGCCTCTTCTCATCCCATTTTTCTTCATGATAAAATGAAATCTTTTATCACACTTTTTTTTCATTTCACAAAGGTATTTATGTACCATAATCAAATCACCTCTTGATCTTCTTTTTGCAAAGTGAAACAGCTTATGCTCCTCAAATCTCTCTCCTTTTTCTCCAACCCTTGAGTGGTCCTCCTGGCTGTCCCCTGAAGCCTATTACTCCAGCACGAGCTGAATCCTAGATATAACTTCCTCTTAAAAGGTGCCACAAGGAGCAAAACAAAATGCAAAGAGCACTTCGAGGGCACAATTTGCCCTTGGTTCTTTTTTTAACAAAGCACCTGAAATGGAAGTATTTTCTTTGTTTCATTTTGCATGGAGTGTTATGTTTCATTTTATACCATGTGCTTTACCTTTTTTTTTTTAATTCATGGAGCTTATTTCTCCCTTTCTTTCCTTTCTTTCTATTTGGAAAAAAAAAAAAAAAGTGGGGAGAGGGGAGGAAGGAGAGGAAAATAAAAAGTTTCGTGCCTTTCTAAGGGGAAAAAAAAGCACTCGATACCCATTTTCTCAAAAACAGTCTTGGTTTCTTTAAAAGTTACTTTGGTTGGTGGACAAAGAATATTTTAAGGGATTTTTTTTCCCCTTCTGGCTCACCTACCCTTTCTGTGAAGCCCAGCAATATGATGGCACGCTTGTTTGAAGTTTGATATTGCCTGGTAAGATTTTGGAGAATTCTGAATGCACCAATATGTACCACTATTGCTCCCCCAGGACATACTCATCCTTTAGCCCCAGCTCTGTTTTTCTGAGCTGTGTTTCCTGCAGCAGAGCACTGCACACACCTGGAGTACATCCTGGTGGCATCACCCATTCCCACCATTTCTTCATGGGAGAAACATCCAGGGTGATGCATTGCAGCAGCTGAATCATCATTAGCACCATTTAATCATTTGAACCAACCTTGTTTGAAACTTTGCTGTGTCAACTACAGCAAAACCCTTGCTCATCTCTGGAACAGGTGGCAGTTACCATTTTAATGCTATTATATAACATGGTTTGTTGTGGTTGTTGTTATTTTTGTTGAGTATTATCATGAAAACTGATGGGGCACAATCACGATAATGCAAAATACTTCTGTGACTGATAGAGGCCAGATCAAAAATGCTTACCTAGCATGAATCTAGTTAGTCTTTTTATGTTTTTAAGGCAAAAACAAGGTGAGTGAAAGACTGTGTGCTCATGGGGTTTTTACGAAAGCTCCTGACTGAGCACAGGCCCTTCTCCGACTTTCAGTTCTCATCTTTAAAACCACGATGTTTCTCACCACTGCAGCTTCAAAGAAAAACTCAGAAATATAATCTCTGTGGATTCCTATGGTTCAAAAAGCCAAAGGAGAGTGAAAGGGAGTCTTCCAAATATCTCAGCTATAAAGTTAATTCTATAAATGTTTAGAACTTGACTCATTGTTTTGAACATTTTAGAGCTGGCAGTGTATGTCTAGTAAACCCCTTTGCATGACCCAGTTCTTTCAGAGAGTTTGTTCATGGTTTGCTTGGTTTCAAGGCTTTTGTTTGTTCTGTTTTTTTTTAAGCCATCTTTAAATGTTTCATGCTGTCATCAGCCAAATCTAGAGCACCTAGGTGCTGGTTACTGTTAAATCCTAGTGATGGGTAGATGAAAAAGTCAGTTGGAATCAGTTGACCCAAAATGTTAAAAGGAAACAAGGAAAATGAAAACTGATGGGCACTTGCTGCTTTTGCACCCTAGAATTGCCGGTAAGAGGCTGTTGTTGATAGCATGAGAGTCTATCGTTACCAGTTTAGCTTTGTCTTGCCTGATGATACTCAGAAAAAAAAAAAAACACTTTAATTAGTGTTAATTAGTGACATATAACTACTTTGCATTTAACTGATGCACCTTTTAGAGGCACAACTCCTCAAAACCAAAGTCTCTCCATCCGTCCTGAGCTTGAAGAAGAGGTGTATGAATTAATCGCATGTTGTTCATTGACAGATGGCACAGATCCTGAGGCCCCTTCGCTATCCTGCAAATATCTGACAGGAAACAGGGGAAAGGGAGATGGAGCAAGATGGAGTTTAGTGGTTCTCTAAGTAACATATGGAATCCAGTTTCATCCATCATGTTATCTGTGTAGTTGTTAAGTAAAAGCATATTGCGGGAATCCGATACTCCCCGCTTCTTAGAAGATACTGCCACATGCACTGCTCACGTATAAACATTGCAACCACTTGCTATATTGGGATCTATATTTTAAAACAGATTTGTCCTTACTAGTCTTTTTGTAGCATTTTTATGCTTTTGGTATAGTATGGGTTTTAGCTTGCCTTTTTTTTTTTACTGTGTACTTTTAGTTATTTGGAACAATTTTGTGCTGATGAAAATACTTAGTAGTCAGGTAGTTAATTTTGAATATGAGGTTTTCAGCTTTTTGTTTATGTCTCCTGAAGAAGAGAAATTATGAGCCACCGGTTCCAGGTATATTTTTTAATTGATACTCAGATATCATATATGGTCTAAGTGCACCTAGCCTCTAAAATCAATAGTAGCTTTGTTGGCAAAAGGAAACAAATGGAACTATGTTAACACCATGTCAATTCATAATATAAGTCACCAAATACATACATTTGGTAAGGCATGTATACATATACGCACATGTATGACTGATTAGATCATGTCTCAGACATGCAATTCAGGGTAGGAAACAGCCCATGTGAGCACGTGTCCCAAGGAGAGGATATGATGCAACTTCCTCTCACTTTCTGTTTCACGGGATAGAGTTACCTCCAGAGTAACCAGGTCCCAGAAAAGATCTACATCCCAGTATCAAGCTGCAGGTGGTAACATATGCAATGATGTGAGAACAACATCCCGTTGCCCACATTTGTATCCATGCCCAGAACACTGGAATTGGGGTCCAGGCAGCTACCGACATGGAGCCTGCAATGAGTTGGGATAAGTTTAAGTGACCTGAAAGGTGGGAAGATTGACAGTGCAGGAGTGCCTCTACCTGTTGGGCGGCTAAGGTCACTGTCATCTCTACTTTACTGACATAAGAAGGTCGATGTTGTCAGATATCACATCTGTAAGACCTACCTCTCCTGTAGGCCATGTTAGCTACTGCGTAGGTCTCCTCATCCATGTCTCGATCTTGCCGATGGTCTGCGCTGTGTGCACAGAAGGCAACCCCTCCTGCTTGTACAGGGAGTCCACCTGATAATTCAATGCTAGCATCTCTCTGGTGGCTTCAGGCTTCCCTGCTTGTGCCCATTTCCCAGGACCGTCATTCTGTGCATTTCTACAGCTCCCTTCTCCTTTACACCCAAATTCTTGGTGGTGGTAAGAATCTTTCTAGACTGTTCCCCATCCAACCCTTCATCTACTCTTCAATATCAGAAGGTCAACTCATGAACCATCACTTTTGAGCACCTGATTCAATTGATCAATTGTTCAATTGATCCAGTTGAGATATTGCTGTCTGCATTGGGTCTTCCAAGATCTCAGCAGCAAAGGCTGTTAGAGTCTTGCTGGGAATCTGGAGAATGCCAAGAACACAAGGTGTGGCCCAGCCATAGTAACACAGCAATAAATAATAGTTACAAGAGGATGGAGAGAAGTTATTTCTGATATGCAGCACTGTGCGTATAACAAGACTCCAAACGCAACTCCTTTTTCATATCCTGAAGCCAGCAGATAGTTAGTTGCCCATTGCTATAATCTCCTTGAATGAGCAAGCATCTACTCTGAAGAGCAATTCTTTAGAGCTTCGATAGGTTCCACTTGAAATTTCAATTTAGATGTTCAATATCTTTGCCCTTTCAAGTCACAGCGGATTGAAATTCAAATGAAGGAAATGTCAACCCCTAAGAAGACTGCTGGATTCTCTACAGACATGATCTTTAAAAGAAAAATAAGAAGTATGCATTTTTCAGCAGTGCTTTCTGTTGTAGAGGGTTTTTTTTACATGCAATTAGAACTGGTTTCAGATGCTTATTTGTTGCTTTCTATGTTATTTAAGGAGAAATAAAATTTAAAAAAAGGAAGAAAATAAAGATCTAGCTGTGTAGGTTCTTGTTTCACTTGCAATGCAGCTTTAGAGCTGGGAATTTGGTCTGCTGAGTCCAAAAGGTTAAATACCACACAGAAATAGTTTATAGCCAAGTCAGTGTGTTTAATATTTAATTATTGAAGTAGTTATGTTTGCTAAAAGCTCAGACCACGCATAGGACCACAGAGGCTAAGAAATAGAAAGTTATGCAGTCTGGCAATAAAATCCAGGAAGAGGCAATACTCATGTGCCAAACTATGGCTGCAGTCGAGCTAGGGAAGAGGTCATCAGTGCCATGGCCACCCCACCAGCCGAGGAAGTCATCTGCCCTCAGGTCCAATAGGTCTGTTATGATTGACCAGGGGTAGTGGTGGTGAGTCTGAAGACAGCAATCACTGGAAAGATGAGCCAGGTCAGGGGAAATTTTGATGGGAGGAGGTACCTGGGAACTCATGCCATTAAAAGGATGATGAAGGGCAGAGCAAAAAAGATGTACATTGCAGGGACAGGGAAATGCCATCATTACCTATTTGTTGAGGATCAAGGGTTCAGATACACCCACAAGCACAGTACTGATGTGCAGGAAAATATCCATTATATATATATCCTTGCTGCTCAGCGGGTAAAGAATTTCAAAGCAAGTGGATTTTCTTGAAAACATGTGTTGCCACTTTGCATGCATTAAGCGGAATTCTTAAAATGAGTGGTGGAGATGCAGTTGTTTCATTAATAGTGAGTAGCTTGATCCTGCTAGAGTTAAAAGAGCCATGAAGAAATACCCAGATTTTCTGCATTCCACCTCTTCAACTTGGTTTCAGTCTGTCTGGTTGCCTAGTCATGGATGAATTTCAAACTTCTGATTGAAATATGGACAGTATGTGATTTAATCAGTCCTTGTTTTATCTGCAATGCTCCGTTTGAATTCTTTGTAGCATGCTGTATCTTGGCATGTTAAGGCATGCTTCAAATTTGCCATCTGGTTTTGGAACGAAGTACCTGCTTCTTTCACGGTTGCACTCCATGTCCCCCTGGGGTTTGTTTGTTTGTTTTGCAATTTTTTCATTTGGGATTCCTCTGAGGACAGAGCCCTTCTCTATCGCAACCGGGCAAAGCAGCACAAGGCTAGTAAAGAGCCTTATGCAGACAGCCAAAATGCAAAGCACCAAAGCTTTTGAAGTTGGGTTTGGATCTGTGTCCAAGAGACGGGATGCTTTTCGGAAACTTATCCAAACATATCTGAGACTCTTTGGGCTAGAAGTTGGGTTATATCCCAAGGGAATATTCACTTTTTATTTTTTAATCCCCTCCCCTCTAGAGTTTCTATATGCCTTGGTCGCTGCAAAGCCTGGAAAACAGTGAAAATCATAATTCTTGGAGGAATCAATAATTCTCTTTCTGCTCTTGGAAGGACTTAAGATGACCAGATGTGCACAAACAGAGTAGAGGGGAAAATGGGATGGAATTTATCTGAAAAGGTTTTCTCCTTGTCGTTTGGACTATAACTGGGACCTAAGCCACAGCTGTATGACTTAAAGATGCCCCTCAACATAAGTCATCATCTCCTCTGGCTCTGTAACTGCTGTGTTTTCTCTTGGCCTCTTTCCACTGATAAATCACTCTTTATTTGCTTCACATGCGCATGTGCACCTCCATCCCAATGCACTGGCCGGACACAGCTCCTTCTGCCTCCTGCCTGTCCACAGCTGTTTCAGACATACCTGTCATTCTCTTAACACCTCTATTAAGTGCCCAGACTCAAATGCCCAGAAATGTATGTCTAAAACACAAGCAACGGGCTGCATCCTCACTGTACTGCTGTGCATTTCAGGTACCTTTTTTCCGCTTCCATCGAGTGGTTGCCTGTGTTTCCTTCTTCCACACTTTCAAATGGCTTCCCACTGGAGAGAGAAGCCCCTTACTTAGCAATTTCACACAAATAACTTGCTGTTTTGGGTTTATGCGAAAGAGCTTTGCCCAGTTTCCTGTGTGCTTGCCAAGGCACCTTGCCTGGACCCCCCTTGTAAACCCTTCAGAAGGGGCCTTCTCTGCCTCAGATCTCATAGTGCAAGTTCAGCATCACTTCCTAATTCCACAGGGACCCTTAAAAGGAGGAGAAAGGATCCTGAGAGGGACCTTGGAATACATGGAGGCAGGAGTCTCACCTATTATATTTTTCTGGACCAGTGCAAGAGAAGGTGCTGTAGTGCTTTGCCGTTGTGCAAGCGTGTGGACATGGCCAGAAGAATCTATGTCAGAATGTCTATGTGGGCTTTGAGATTACTACTGCAATGGAAAAAGTACCAGCATTTTCTCCAAGATCCTTGTCTGAAGAGTGTCTGTGTGATGCTAAGTGCAGATATACTGGCCCCCAGCACTGAAACGTTAGCCCCAGGCAGCATAAATCAGGTTGGCCCTGCTGAAGCCAAGGCAGTGCTGTTGATTTACACCGTCTGCCACCCATTGCCCGTCACACTGACCTGCCCGAGGGCTTTAATCAGCTCTGCGATGACTGCAGTGCAGCACCTATAAATTACCACGCACTCTTTGATACCACGGGCCAAGCTTCTGGCTTGGGGAGGTGCAATCCCTGGACTCGACCCACCAGAATAAGGCCATGCTGGTGCTTTGCCCCTCCAACCACAGTTCACCAAGGAGCCAGCAAAAGCCCCTGCGACGACGGCTCGACTGCTACTTATTCTCCTGCTAATGAAGGTGGAAATGTCCGTGGCAAGGGGAATTTATGGACGAAGGAATTCCAGTTGCCATCATTTCATCTCTGCTGTAATAAGGCGGTCTGTGGTTGACAGCCTTATAAAATACTGCGGGAGCACCAGCGAGCGGGACAGGCTTCTGAAAAACCCTCTTCTGAGCCTGCCCAGCCCGCGAGCCCAACGTTGTACCAAGGGGGAGCAAACAACCTTTAAACGTCCCGAAGATGTTTATAACATAGTACAGCTCCTGTTTCTTTATAGACCTCTTCTTCAAGCCAAATGAAGGCAAACCAAATACTTTATTGAGTGGGCTCTGATGACCTTCACTTATTTATTTATTTTTTAAATGAGCAGATCTGTGTAAGGAAAAAAAAAAGTATATGAAAAACACAAACTAACTTCAGATGGTGAGTTTAACCTCCAGTGGTCTCATAGATTAAAAAACATTAAATCTTTTTATCTAAATTTTAATAAAAATCATGTCTCCCATGGTTTTAGTGACTGCTTCCAAATACACTTAAAAGCTTATTATTTTCAGGTCAGGTAATGTGCACTGCAAAACTTTCTGTGTTCTTTTTTTTTTATGTTATAAACCCTTAAATTATGTTCCACTCTTTCACTACGAAAAAAGAAAAAATGAAAGTATTCTTGCCTATCACGATTTCAGCTAGGAAAAGCTTCATGTTTAAAATGAACTTACATTTTAAGTTAATTTGCTGGGGAGAGAATTTTAATGGCAATTGAAATCCATTGTATATTTGCTGTATGGAGTTTATCTTCTTCTGTATGTCATTATAAATATCTCCTTTTTATTATTTATTAGAAGCCTTTATTTTTTCTGTCAACTGGAAATGGTAAAGTGTGGAAGGGAGCCAGGCAGCTTGACTGGAAAAAGGTTCATCTTCAAGTAAAAGTGTCCTCAGGTTTGACAGCGAGTTGTTGATGACCTTGGCTGAAAAAGCTAACCAAACCCTCTCCATCCAGGAGAAACACATAAACATTCTCCTATAAAGAGAAATTCTGAAAGCTTTAAGGGAAATAACTACAGATCCTGGCAAAACTGAGATGGGCACAACTTGCTGGATGAACTGCTGGGTCTAGCTGTTGAAAAAATGAAAGCTTCAGGTGACCACAAATATTCATTAATTTGGGTTGGATTCAGCAAATTCTGCTGTCAAAAACAGAAAAATAAGGAAGATAGCTTGAATCGTCAAAATGATTTTTTGGGGTATTTTTGAAATATCTTTAGACATAGAACTTGGTAGCTTAAATTCTCATCTCCAAATGGTTGAGTGAGAATGTACTTAAAGAGAATGTTCTTGTTTGCTCACTGGCTTGTTTGCTTTTAGAATGCAAAAGGAGAAAAACAACCCCCAAGTCAAAATGACCTTGTTTCATTTTGGGCGAAACAAGGCATTTAATTCAATCCAAATTTGAACTTTTTGTTATTGTTGTTGGTTGTTTGTTTCAAGGATTTTCTTTATTATCAAAAAAAAAAAACCTATATTTTTCACTTCTGGTTGATCCAAAACAGTCTGTGATATTCCTGAGGTTTCATTTGTTCCTATTTTTTTTTTTGTTTTGCTCACTTAGCCGAATATTTGATGATCATGTGGTTTCATCCTCATCAGTCTCAAGGCTCCCAAAAAGCACGACTGTAGAAAAATGGGCTTCCAAAATCGCCTGGCAAGCCCCAAAGGAAGGAACTTTATGAGTGCACAATTTCCTAGAGCATTCCAGGATGAAAGTTTGGTGGAATAAAGAGACCCTACTATCTCTGGATGGATAAGAAATTCAGCCCAGCTTGCTGCAGGTTTTATCAGTAATATCTTTAGATTTTCTTCCTTCATAGATAATAGCAGGGAATAAAGCTCAGGCTTAACACTGGTCACTGCAGGATGCAGCTGCTCGTATGCATTGCCTCCACCACAAAATTGAACTTCAGAGATCATTTGACTACTCAATTATAATCCAGCCATTTAACATGGACCTTATTTATTTCATGTCCTTCTACAGACTCAGTAAAAGCAGTCAACTCTAAGCCCATTTTTCCAAAACTACTCCCCCTATCAACCACAGATGTCATCTCCTTGAAAGGAGATGTAGAGGTAGCTTGCCAGGATCTGTTTCTGATAAACTCCTAATGATCAGCATTAATTATGCGTCTCCTCCAGCCTGTTATTAAGTGAGGTCCCTGGACTTTTTTTTTCTTTTTTTTTTGCCTCTTTACAGCTTTGAACAGTGTTTTGTCCACTCTCTTCCCTTCTTCAAGAAGCAGCGATCTGTAGGAAAAATCAGCATTCATAGTTGGAGATCCTCTTCAGACAGCTTCTTCAAAATCATTGGATACCAGTTATCCTACTGCTTTTAAAATGTCTCCTTGAACAGCTCCTGTGTAACGTCCTAAGGAGTTGCTGTGGAAATGGAAAGCATTCCCTCATCATCCCACAATCTGATGGTGCTTCCCGCCTCTTGCCAGGAAGTAAATGCCTGATCCTTTTCTCTCCCTCTTCTGCATAATTTTGGCCTCTATCATTCTCATTTGAACAGACCAACCCAATCGCTGGAATTGGGTTTGTTCCCAACATACTGTAAGAAATGTTTTTTTAATGTTCTTAACCCACAGGACGGGAAATTTTCCTTGAATCCTTCTGCTTCCTTGATCAATTTTGTAGAGCTCTGCTGAGGTATATTGCTTACATATATTGCTTCTCCCTTTTACTGTGCTTGCTAAAATCAGAGTTTAATGAAGAAAGGTAAGGCATTATGCAATGCACCAATTATATTTGACTTCTACTAGTCAAATGTATACATGATTCTAGTGTATTTTATATTTCAAAGCATCTGATCTTTGTTACCACTGAATATCATATATTCTGCTAATAAATGCCCTAATATCTCCAAGGATTTCCAGTGTTGTTAACATGCAAATATAAAAATATGTTACGCCACACACAAGTCTAACCCAATATCCTGCCTCTTTTAGTAGCAACCATTTAGAGCAATGGTGCAAGAACAGCAAATATTTATGGTGATAACTCACTTTATCGGTACTTAGGGAATAACAGAGATGGGCTTGGCAGCTTTTGTTTTAAAAGCTCTCAGGAGACTTCTTGCATGGATTTGCATAGTTGCCTTGTGAACAGTGCATCCACACTTGGATTTTTGAAGGGTGTCTTGTGGCAGTGAGCTTCGCAATTCGATGCACACTGTATATTTCTAGAAATCATTAGGTTGCTACTTGCATTGATTTGCTTGACATACTGTGTCAAAGCTCTCCATCGCTTCCAAGTGCCACTCAGCATCCGTATTCCTGTATCAAAATTAAGAGCAATTTTCAGTACTCCATCAGAAAAGTGTGCCTTGGGCTTTGCCTAGTCTTCTCCAAGGGTGACCAGGTGAAGTCTTTTGGGATAGATGTCCATTTTTCTCCAGACAGTGCCTTCCTGACAGGTAGCAAGGGCAGGACTCTCTGGGCACCAGCAGATTTGGGCTTTTTGAGGTAACAGAATGGTACTGACAGGTCCTTAGAAATACCATTAGCTGGAGAAAACCCATAATTCAGCAGCTAATCTGGGTAGTTTATAAGATGGCCTTTTTTTTTTCAGAAAGCAGCATGGTCTGAATCAAAAAGTTAGCATAAATAGCAAAAATTTCAAAATAATAGGCTACAACAAACAGGTGGTGTCCAAACTCTTCTCAGCATAACAAATCATTTTAGAAAACAGTATCTCATGCTATAAACATCACTATTCAGAGAGCTTTTTTTTTTCACTCAGTGGAAGCATTTTGCTTCCAGAAATGATGGGGAAAAGTTTTGACTTTCCACTCGTAGGAGGATTTAAACAACACTTTACATCAAAGTCCTTTCGTTCCCCAGCAGAAGGAGTTATAAATGGACCTCGCTACAACCAGCATTGCTCTTAGCTCAAGAGGGAGTGTTAGAAGTACCTTATGGCTTCAAATGCCACAACATTAATATCAACCATCCTGGAAGTTTAAAGAATATTTATACACGTACACATCACATTAATAATGCATCCATTGACTGCTCTTATATTTAGAAACTAATATATTAAAACAAATTACCAAGTGACAAAACTTTCTTGACAGGGGATGAAATATATTGGTCTGCTTTATTGTATGTTATATATATTATTGGAAATCAAGTAAATTCTTCCCATACTGTGACTTTGTAAAATAAAGTCTTCGTCTGATTCTCATTTATGCCTCAGGCTCTGTGTACGTTCCTGGTCGTGTAAAGTGGCAATAGGGCAGATAAGAATGAAGCTTTTTAAAACTGAAAACTTTAAATCTGCCCATTTGGGATGTACTCGATTAAAAAAAATAAATAACTTTCCACCCTGCATGTAGTTATGTTAAGGGTGGATATATCAAATACTAAGATTTCAGGTCACCAGTTCCAAAATTCAGCGAGGGCTTTAGCATAAGCCTTTAATCTGTTTACCAATGGATGCAAGAGAAAATACTTATTTGCAGAAGCAAACATCTACTTCCATTTCAAATAGGAGTTTAATCTATTTAGGGAAAGACTTGGAATGAAGTAATTCAACCTACTTTAAAGATTAAGTCTGAGTTTTTTTCTCTTCAAAGGTGATCATGGGCAACCTTTGGGGGAAGATGTATTCATTTCAAAATTAGTGTGCAAATGTTGAAAATGCCTATTTTTTTTAATCTCACATCAGCAGAGCTAAATGCAGAACTGGGCCTGTTCCTGCTTAGAGAATCCTCGTCCTTCTGCAGCAGGGTTTCCAATGCACAGGGAAGGCCACTCTCCTCTTCAAAAGCTCTTCTCACTATGCGGGTTGGTGTCTCAAGTCTTCCCACACTTAGAGCTTCTAAATATCCCAAATCCAGTAATTCCTGAAGACTCAGGATATTGTCTTGGTTTTGTATGGCCTGTTGTTACTTCAGACAAACTTCTGACTCCTGTGAGTTTGGAAAGTAGCTTGGAAGTTGGCTAGTAGACAGCTTGAAGGCCTGAATGTTGTCTTTTTGATAATTATTTGTTTACTTTTATTCAAATTTGTGAGATGTCTGGCTCACAGTTTTGCCATGATTCAGATTAGTAATCCCATGGGACTAAACACAGATCTCCCTGCTCTCTCCCAGAACACTGCCTCAGCAACACAAAACACCAGCAACGGGAATGTTACCACCTCCCATGAGGAAGTACTGTAAAATTGAGTCATTTTTTTTGAGAATCAGCTACAGTAATCTTTAAGTTCCACTTAAAATCTTGCAGGAGGATTGCAAATGAAGTATTTTGCTTTGGAAAGGAGAAATTACTCAGGGACAAATTTCTCCCAGAAGACGGTTTATAGCTAAAATTCCTATGAACGTATGCATACACCCATGCAGTAGTGCATCTTAAGGGATATATAGCATCAAGTGCTGATGTATCAGGATCTGTAAGCTAGAATTTACAGGCTTATCTTTTATAAAGTGATTTCCTTTAGGAAAGAAAAGGACCAGCTTTGTTTTATTAGGTGGTGCAAAATGTCTTTTGATTTCTGCCCCGAATGGGCTATTCCTCTTCCTCCCATGGACAGAAGCTATCAAGCACAGCTGAAGGATAACCATAGGAGGCCAGAGGATGGGATGATCCCATGAACCTCCCTAAATTGAGTTAAGCATAAATTTCTTTCCAATTCCCATGTTTTGGGATTTATAGGTTGTGCCTAGGAATGTCTCACAGGGATGTTTGCTTCTCCACAAAACCTGGCTGCGGTAATCCTGGGATTTCATTATTTTATTCCTGTTGTAATTACAGTACTCTTGTAATGAGAATCAGCACCACAGGGAAGTAGGAACCCCCTGAGGAATGTCAGTGAGGTTTTGGCAAGAATCGAACAGATTTATCTACTGTCGTCCTAAAAGTAAACAGCAAAAATCACCAATATTATGATCAAAGA
The DNA here is from genome assembly GCF_000705375.1 of Tinamus guttatus. The sequence goes on along the minus strand of NW_010579217.1, from coordinate 115,275 downwards.
TTTTTTTAAAAAAGGCAGGTTGGGGTGGGAAATCAAACTCAGACGAAGAATGAAAATAGCTTTAAAAGAATGAGATTGAAGATAATAATGTTAGGAAAAAAATAATGTTTGAAAAACAGAAAAACAAGGAATATCGTGAGCCTGGTGAAAAACTACACACAACTGGTACCTGCTATTTTAAATCTCCCCCTTCACCAACTATGCCAGATTTCAGGCTTTTTTTTTCAGCAAAGGTGAATCTGGCTGATGTACAGGTTTTCTTAGCAAGACAACTGCCTGAGTTTCCATATCAAGACACATCCTTGGGTCTCTGGACTCTCTGTATAGAGAAGGCAAAGAGTTACAGGAATTTTTAAACAAGAAATTTTCGATTTGGTAAATTGAAATGGCAGAATTAAAGGAAGAAAGGTGTAACATCTGAAACAGCTGCCTGGATTGTGATGGGAGAAATTTTTCAATGTGTAAATGTGGGAAATTTGAACATTTTGTAGAATAAAATTATGATGTTTTGATGGTAAGACTTTGCAAAAATTCCCCAATTTCAGCTTTCCTTTTTGACAGAAAATTCAGTAACATGTGCATATCTCAAATGGAGAGTGATTCCCACATTCTGACTTTGAAGGATTCTCCTTCCTGAAGTGTGATCTAGCTTGTCGTCAACATTAAGTGACGCATTTTGTAGGCAGCAAGGTGAAAGTTAATTTCTTCATAACTAGGGTTTAATTTAAAGTTATTATTGCTATACTAAAGAAGCAATGTCCTGCATTATTTATTTATAATGTACACATTAAAATGCTTAACTAGAGCTCAACCTCATTAAACTAATCTGCAGCATCAGCATTTTATTTAGTAAGTTTTGCAGCTCCATAACCAATCTCCTTAGAGAGCCTGAAATGATCACTTTTTTTTTTTTAATGTAGACCCTATAGTCACATTGATGTCAGTGATGTCAGTAAAAGTGAAGCCATTATTCACCCCCTTATCTTGTCCTAAAATCAGAATGGGGCAAAAATATACTTTTAACATGTGCAAATATGGAATATTTGCATGTAAGCAAGTAAAAACGTAAGGGAATGCCAAACTTCATTTTGGTTTTGGAGTCAAATAAGAGTAATTACAGGGTGTGTGGTATTGTGGAAACCATCCAGATTTCTTAAACTGGAATGCTGATGCTTTTCAAAGATACCAGTTTTCTTCAGCACCTCTCCAGTAAAGCATAAAATTTCATCTCCAGACAAAGCTGATGACAACATGGGTTCACGGGGCTTAAAAAGGCTGTAAGAGCTGCCAATTGCAGCCAGAAGGAGCTTTCTGGTCCCTGCAACCTGCCTCAGATGAAATGATGAGTCTTTTTATGAGTTTGAAATTCAATGATGGTCTGAATCAACATTCAACATTTCAGAGGGGAAGTCAATGTGAAAGAGTATCCTCATTTTTGAGGATATTATATTGAGACACCCTGGGATGGTCAAAAGAGTCTTAGAAGATGGGGCCCTCAAAAAGTCCTCAGCACACTATTTTTGCCTGATTTTTCCTCTCTCCCTATTACAGACTGTGTCCTTTCCCAGCTTCACAGTGAGACATGACACTCGCTCTGCACCCATCCCTAAATAAGTTCATGGGATTCCTGATGGGATAAGACCCACTCCATGGACACCACTGTGGAAATTATGCCAGATTTTGTCTTGAAGTTTGGCTTTACTCCAGACACTGTAAATGTAGAGATTAGTCTCAACTGAGAAGGACAGAGGTTTCTCGAAGGGGTGGAAAGGATTGCAGATTAGGTTGCATACAGCAGGAGCATGAAGGGCATGGCCAGCTTGTCACATTCGAAAAGCATGTGATCATCCAGCCAGCATGAAATCTTGATTTCATTTTGGATCCTCCGGCATAAGGAAAAGTTCAGGGCCCTCATTCCAGAACTCTTTATTGCATCTTGGAAATAAAGTCCAGTTGGGGCTGTGTTTGCCCACAGCTTAGGAGGAGAAGACAGGACAACTGAGTGACACAGTGCAGCAGCCTGCTGGCCTGCATCCCACTCGTGGGGACCACATGGATGTGCTAGGGATCCATAGGAAGGGAGTTCATTTTCCGAGGTGGATGGAGAGAGGAGCAAACTGCCTAAGTGACAGGAAAAAAGTGCTGGATTTCCTGGAATCCTGCTGTCCTGTGCTTTGTGCCTTCCCGCTTCTGTTGTTCCACCGCTAGATGACTCTGCGGACCACACGGAGCAGGTGCCGTCCCTCCCGGCAAGCCGGGACACCAAGGTGGACCTGCTGCAGCTGGGTGCTTGCTCCAGCCTCTTCTTCAATACCTGCTTCAGATTTAAGACACTTTGTGCAACTGCATAATAAAAACCTGGGATTCTGCAGACAGTCTCCCCGCACCTCTCCCCTCTCCTTTTTTTTTTTAGTGGAAATGAGGCGTGCCGTAAAATAACAAAGTTAAAACGACCTTAAAGCTGTCATGCCAACCTGGGGGTTAGCTAATTCCCTCTGCCCCTTAGAGCTCTGTTATCCTGCCAAACTTCAAAGCCCGATTCCAAGAAGTGCCTGGTAAATCCCTGTTAAACCAAGAATTGAGGCAGAATTTCAAGCTTCAGTATCTTAAAAGTGTTTGCTCAGCGGTGGGTAGGGTGCAGGAAACCTGCGCGTGGTCCGCCCGGGCTTTTCCCAAAAGCCAACAAAGTGCATTTGTGGCACAGCCTCCGCAGCAAAATTAATCAAGTACGACAGCCCGAGTGCAGCCCCGGTGGCCCAAGAGCTCCAGCTCTGCCTCCAGCCTTGCCAGCCCGAAGCCACACTGCTTTAAGCACATACGTGAGAAACACTGATTTATTTTTCTAGCTGGCTGGGGAAGAAGCTCAGTTTTGCCCCTCAAGCAGGGGTCTGTTTTATTTTTTTTCACTTTTTTAATGTGACTGGCACTGTATTTTGGCGGCGTCCTTGCTCCAGGACTGCCAGTGAGGGCGCAAGTGGCAGTGGTTTGCTTGGTAGCTCCTCAGGAACATGTCCCTGCTCCCACCAGGCCAGGGCTATTTATAACCTGAGTTTACAACCCCATGGTAGCCCCCAGCTGCACGTGGCCGTATGTCGTTATTCTGGGAAAAGTTTGTCCTTAAAAAGTTTGTCCTAAAAGTTCTCCCTATGCACCACAACCTGTTCTGGATGTCCACCAGCTCATGTCACCTGCCCCAGTCCTGCAAACACCAGCAACCCTCACCACGGAGGCAGGCTCATGGCAGTCTGTCCCAAGGGGTTTTCATCTCCTGCTGTGCAGAAGGCTCCAGGGTGGAAAGACTTTGCTGCAACACCATGTCCAGGAGGAAGAACAGCTTAGCCTGTGTTTTTAACTTCTTCCGTGCGATAGAGCACATGGAGCGCTTGAAATCATCACACATGCAACCCATTGCATAGAGGACCAGAGACTGTGCCTGGGAGAGCTACAACTCCTCAAACCTCAATGTCTAATTCATGCTTTCTAAGTCTTTAAAGCCTCAGCTACAAGCAGTATTTCTTCTAAGATCATGGTCTTTCATGAGGGTTGGGATGATAACATGTCTTCTCATGGGTTGAGCCTCCCGAGCCAGGATGTGGGAATTCCGCAGGAGCTGGCTCTGTCCTGGTCCACCAGACTGGCTCTCCAATGCGTTTAACTTGAAATCACAGGGTTTTAAGTACGTGCTGCCAGCCAAACATGGGATCAAGGCCGTTGTCACGGGGAGAGGAGCATGGCAGAAACAAGACCGCAAGTGCACAACCCACTTCTGCAGCTGAAAACTCAAAAAAAAAAAGAAAGAAAAACAGAAGAAACCTTTTGAAACCATTCTCACCTTCTGCGCTACAGGGAGAGTGTTTCATCACACTAATAAAAACAAATCTTTGGAGAAAAAAAATCCTCCAAGGCCCCTCTTTTTAAATGTCCTCCCTTTAAACATGCCTTCCCTTTTTAAATGCTGGTTAAACCCTCCTCCCTGCTCTTTTCGCCATACTCCCAGTCCCCTCCTTCTCCAGAAATAAATCTGAATGTCTCTTGAACTCATTTATACTGTTCAGTTGCCTTCCCCACACTAACTCGTTCCATATGGTTATTACTCTTTGCATGGAGCAGTTCTGCCTGAGTTCGCTCGTTTACGTCCAAGATTCTTAATTTTATGAACAATTTCCTAACAATCAGATCAATTAGAATGTGGAAAAGTCCTCCAAGGGAAGTGGTAGGATCCCTGTCATTGGGACAGCTCAAATTTAGGCCAGACAAAGCAATTCCGGCTAGCCTCAGTGGAACAAGCCATTCCTGGCAGCGCCGCTCAATCGGCTGATCTAATAAAGTGGATATTTTCCATCTTTGCATTCCTTGGGCCTGATCCTGTTCCCAGTGACACCAGTGGCAGCATTTCCATCAGCTCTCGGGAAGAGGGTGGGTTCCCTCCTGCCCATAATGACTGTGATTTGCCTTCCGCACACAGCAAAGAAACAAGCTGTTTCTTTTTCCAGCACAAGGGCCATATGACGTAAAATTACATTGGGTTACTTCGACTCGCTTTAACAATTATAGCTGCTGCTTCTTTTCTGTTCTTTTTATTTTACTCAGAGTAATGCCTGACACATGCTTATTTCATGCTTCATACCAATATATTTCAACGAAAGGCAAACATAAAGAATGAAACCAATACAGTTTTAATGGATCAAATACCATCCTACTAAAAACCACAATTTTCGAATCAACATTTTTATTGAAACAGACTTTCATTCAGAGCAAAGTATCCTACTGAAACCCAACATTTTTTTTCAAGCTCATGTCCAACAGTCGCTTTTATTTTCCCATCTCAAACAGGTAATTTTCCAATCAGATCTATTATAGCAAATAAATTTACATTTACCAAAAATATATAATTACAAGAATTAGCTCAAACCAATGTATTTTTTTAATCCTTCGCCTGTTAACACAAACCACATATATCTGCAGCTAGGAATTCTTCTGGAGACCAATGGAAATGTATTCCAAACAATGCATTCTTATTCAAATTCTTATGCATTTTAATCAAAAAAATCTTGTATTATCTGCAACCAATATCTTTAAGTCAGCCCATTTTCTTTTGTTTAAGTCCGAACACTTTTACTAACCCACTCTCTTATATGGAATTAATATAGCATGCATATTGAAAGCAATGCCTAATGACTTTGATATAACAACACAAGCAAATTATTTTCAGTATATACAATGAATGGCTATATTGCTGATATTTACCAAACCAAAACATATTTTTATTGAAAACAGGAGTGATACTCAGCAACGACTGGCTTTTTCCCTGGCCTTGCAGATCTGAGGGGGTAGCAGACTTCCAAAGGGGCCTGGCATCTTTCTATTTAGGAGACTACCACATTGCATTATATCTTTCATGACCCTAAAAAGCCTTTAATTGTGGACATTTCATTGCCACAGCCCACACTGAAAAGCTTCTCTAGACCTGGTTCCACAAAAGTTAGGTGCCTTCTTGTAGCTGCTGGCCACTACAAGCTCATGGCCAGCAGCATCCACCTCTCTGGAGGTAGGACTTACCTTGCTGCTTCTTTTTCATCGCTGACATATTTGGGATGGCAGGATCTGTCTCTTTGCTCAACCTTCACTTGTTTAGGTGAAAGAAAACCCCGTTGTCTCTTCTCTGAGGCATTTCAAAGCTCTTCTCAGGATTAACTCTAGTTCCAGATGAGCATCCTTTGACACGAATGGCCAGATCCCAAAAAGAGGTTCTACTACAGGAGGCAGAGCCTCAGAAAGTGCAGCAAAATTTTCCTCTCATCACTGGATTTGCCTCATGTTATATGTCCTATGACCTAGGTACCTTTTTCTGCTTATGGCTGAAATTCTTATTCTTCATCCCCATGATAACATTAATCTCACTTTATTTTAGTAGCCATCTTGAAGTGCAGTATTTAGTCTAATGTGGAAATCAGAAGCTTTTAGAAGCAATTTCTCCTATTTTATTGTTGCTTGAATCACTCTCTGGAGAAGCTCTTCTCAACCTGGGACAGACAGACAGAAGCTTGAACTGGTCCTGATAACTAGTGGCACAAGCAGCTCATACCCACATGGATAATCTCTTCTCCTAAGAACAGACTGGCTCCATCCATGCTGCCTATTCCACAGGAAGGACCTTCATGACAGTTTGATGGAAATCAGTCCGAGATGTCCTCTGCCTCTCTCCTTGGATTACACATCGACTGTGTGTGTTTGAGGTTAAGCCTCCCGTACCACATGGGAGAGCTGCTTAACTGGAGTCTTTCCCACAAGACCTTATTTCCGCATGTCAAATTGGAAGATGAACCATGAAACCAAACGTCTAGGACACCTGAAGCTGGTACCAAAGCCAATATGGAAGCTCCTCACAGCTTCAGGGTCTTTCCTAGGCAAGGTATGTGTTGCATTAAAGTGGCCTGTTTTGTGCTAGTGCAATAGCTAATGTAAACATGAATAGTAGACAAGCTTCAGGGTCTTTCCTAGGCAAGGTACGTGTTGCATTAAAAAGGCCTGTTTTGTGCTAGTGCAATAGCTCATGTAGACCAGGGAGGGCTGAGAAGCTACCTTTAAGCATTCTACGATTCTATGATTCTAGACCAGGGAGGGCTGAGAAGCTACCCTGGCTTGGTTCACTTCTGTACTTATTTCTTTATTTATTGAAGGACTAAGTAGGCTTGGCAGTATTCTAAGGGACTTTTTTTCCAGCAAAATTAGATATTAATTTTCTCCTAAATGCTCTATAATATTATTTTATTAAAACTTTTACAAGAAGTGGGAGAGACTTTTCTAAACACTATCCCAAATGGAGGCCAATAAAACCTTTATACCCAACCACAGGCTCAAGTACTCTGTATTTGCAAAGCAAAATACATTTTGCAGAGAAATTATTTTAAATATATATATATATTAGAGAAAGGATATAAAAAATTATAGCTGCTGTATTTCCTATCCCTCTGCTTCAGAAAACCAGCTCTCTCAAGTATTACACACCAAGTGTACAGGCCTGAAAGGGAAGAAAGAGGGAAATCAACCATTAGTCAAACACAGGGATCTCTCAGAGCACTTCCAATAATTTTGCTTTGAAAGTAATACTCTAGTTTTAAGATCTGGTACCTCAGGAGCTGAGGTGGTTTCAAAGGGGAATAGCTCAGGCATTTTCCTTGGTTGAGGAGATTGGGAAGACCACACAGACTAGCCTGGGCACCACCATAAGTCACCCAGTGGGTGGGAAATGGGAAGGACTCCCACCCGGCCTCTGTGGAAGTCGCCCTATCTCGGCTTACCTTGGCACATCCTGGTTTTCAGCTTGAGAGTTCTGCATGAAAGCAAACAACCTTTGTATTTTAGAGAGAAAAAAAGGAAAGATAAATAAAATAAATAAAGTGGTAGCATTTCTGCTATCTTCCTGGAAGGCTAAATGAGTTTCTCCCACTCGGACCTAGATGGGTAGTGGCAGCTTGTGATGTGATGCAGCAATACAAACTTTCAGCCAGTGCATTTCTTGCCCCATACTTCACAAATAACTCCTACCAGGTCCTAGAGATGGGAAGACCATCAAGACAAAGGTCTTTATCACAAGAGCAAATCCCCACTGGTAGAAAGACTATCGTATAGACCCAGCACAAAAGATGTGCAAGCAGGTTATGTGACCACCAACACAAGTTTTCTCTTCCTCATGTCCAGCAAACAAGTGAAACATGGTCCAGTGACTGATTTCTCCCTTGTATGTTCCTTGCATGCTTATGGGCAGTAGCAGCACAGAATAAATTGCCCAAATCTTTTCCACATAACACCACTATTTCCTTGCACTTTGCCAGTGAATATTTAGAGCTTGTCTACATGACTAAGTCTAGACTTAGTTAGCCAAGTCTTCAGACTAATGAAATGTGAGAACTTAAATGGAAATGGCTATTCCTGATCAGATCCTCAATCAGATACTAACCTTTTACTTTTCTTTCTTTTTTTTTTTCCAAGGGAGGAATGATTTTGCTCCACAAAGCCATCAACATGACACATTGAGCAGTTGCACATAAGAAAACAACCTGTTTGTTCAGAGCCCTTCATCTCTTCCATGACAGCAATTGCAATGGAGGTTTCCATATTGCTGAAAACGCAAGCTGAGACTTTCATTGAAAAAGATCTATCCGAGGGATTTGTATTGCAGGAAAAGATTTGGCTTCCAATTTGATATTGATGTTTATAGTGGTCGTAACAACATATGGACATGACAACATATGTCATAGTCTCTAATCGCCAAAATGAATATTCAGCAAAACAGGACTATTCAGCAGCTTCCACTAAAAAAAAAAAAAAAAAAAAAAAGCCAAATGGAGTGCAGAAATTTTGGTGGCTTCATTTACAAGATTTCCTGTCAAGGGAAGGTTCATTGTCTACCTCTTGCACCCTGCTAAGTGGGATTTTCTGAATGCTGTTGCAAAGAGATTGTTTTTCTTCTTTTTTTTTTTAATTATTTTTGAAGTTTTATAACTACTCAGGACCAACTTTATCATCATAACATTCAGACTGCAAGGATTTGAACAAAAGAGTTAATCCCCAGGTTGAATCAACTGGGGTAGCTCTGTTAAAGTCAGATGATTATTGTGGATTGAAACTAGCCAAGAACTTGGTCCGTTTTTTTTCTATATTTTTGGAGAAAATTTGTTTACAACCACATAGCAGTCAAAGAAAGATTGTATGGTGGATTCCATTCTGCAGCACTTATTCACACAAAGCTTTAATATTTGATAATGTTATTTAATAAAATCTGTTACAAGGTTCTTAAATAACTCTTTATGACCCTTTTATGATTTATGCCATGACACATAACCTCGGGTGTATATATTTTATGTTATTACAGATGTGTAAACTGATATTAATTGTACACATTTTCCCCTGAAGTATAGGAACTGATTTTTTCTCTTTTTCCCTTGGCTACATAACTAGACATATAATAATTTCTACAGAAGGTAAAACCGGCACATATAGTAAAAAAAAATGGATGAAAAATGTTTGCGCAGCTCTGCCTTTCATTTTAAATGAATATAAATGTTCGTATATGTCATAAATTTAAGCTGCAAGTAAATTACTGCCAAGTTCTGAGCCCATCTTATGTTAGAGTCCTGGGGTAAAATAGAAAACATTTGTTGAATCAGTCCGCTGAAAGCAGCAAGGAAATGATGTAATGTTTATGAAATATGCAGTTTTGATAAAATCCAATTAGCACTCTAGGTTGTTCTGCAGCACGCTTGCAGTAGGTTTGCTGTCCAGATTTACCGTAGAAAATAGTGATGTTCCCCTTTGAAGGTCAATGATGCAGCAGCTGCAAGAACAGGGATGAGCCACTTTTCTTAGGAAGGTACCCAAGAAACTCTTCAACCTGCAATTTATTGCTTGTAATACCATTACTACCGTCCCCCAAATGCTCTTAAGGAGGTTCAAAGACTTGCTATCTAATGTTTCCTAGGATATCAGGAAAGCAGATGAATGGATCAGATAATGACTGAGCAAGCCTGTATTTCCAAATGGGGCTTTTAGTGAGATTTGAACTCTGTGGACTTCTGAATCTTAACATTTTCTTGATCCAAAATACTTATCCTTGCTCCACAGCTGTTTCACGCTGTTATCCCAAAGAAAGCATATTGCTAGGTCATCAAGGTGTATTGTAATCTTGGTATATAAAGGCAGTTCAGTAATGATTTCACAAGCGACAAATTAGCCTTTTGCAATTTTTGTTGTCGTAGGATGTTGCAGCCGCAGTGATGCCAGCTTGCATCAATTGCACCAATGCATGCAATATTTCCTCAGTTATGCAAAGGGAGGTAGAAACGTAGAAATACAGTCCCGTAACATCACCCTGGTGTGATGGAGCCTTTAGGGCCAGCAATTTCCATCCCACTGGGAATAATGCAGGTAGTAGTGAGTTCCTGCACCCTCTTGGGATACCTGCTAGAGAAAGAAAAATCCTCTGCTTCGCACTCTCTTTCGTTGATACTGGTGACAAAAGGTGAATCCTGGCATTGGAAAACCCGGCTGTTCTTTTGATTTGGGGGAGATAACTCAGGCTCGGGTGGCTGCAGACCTCTCATTTGCTCATTCCCCAGCCAATGCCTCTTTCTGTCTCCATCTCATGCCAAGCCTTATACTTTCATAACTGCCTCCAGCTGTGTCTGATTCCAGTCCCAAGCTTCCACCTACTCCAATCCCTCGCCATAGGGCTCCAGAGAGCAACCAGTCTTGTGACATGAACCTGGGAAACTCACCTTGAGCTTGATAGGTTCATTTCCAGCAAAAATCTCCCAGAGGTCCTGCCACGTAACAACATCCCTAGGTAGTATTACACCATCAGGAACTGCATCCTGGATTTCTGAACCAAAAGGATTTCCAGGCCCCCAAATACATCTCTGCAAATGATAACCCCAGCTAAGGAAGTCACAGTATTAAAAAGAAAGAAAATAAAGCCAAGGTACCTTTCTCTTCAAATGTGATTTACAAAACATTTCAGCATCTGGAACAAGGGACATTAGTTTTGATTATTTCCTTATGATATTTATTCAATTTGTTGTACTTAAAACTATTATTGTTTTCTATTCTTCCTCTCTCTGACTCTGCACTTCTCTTTCATCCCCATATTTCTGTTCGTTTGTCAGGCACAGCTAAGAGGAAAAAAATCGAAATATGTCATCAGCGTGGCCTTTTTTTGTTTTATGGCATTATATGAACTGCCTTCCCAAGCAGAAAAAGAATAAAGCAAGTATTTGAAGTTTGACATTATAATGACCAAAAGTGAAGCATGAAAGTGAGCCAGTAATCAAATCCTTGGGCAGCTTATTTACTCAAAAGTCTACTAATGATGGTGTAATACCAGTGACTGATTCACGAGCATGTCTGCAGTGTCATTTGCTGCAAGTCTGATGTTAGCTTCAGCTTACTTTAAATTAAGTTTACTTTGAATTAAAAGCAAAAATATATGGATGGCGCAAAGATGCAAATCTCACGTGGAACCTGCAGATATAGGAGGATAGTTTCAGTGGTTGCATCTGCTGTGATGAGCTCATCTGCTCACCCAACTTCTTTGACTCTTCTCTCACCTGGCCACATGGCCTGAGTGTGACACCGCTCGGTTGGAGACTCACAGGTCTTGGAAACTAGATCGCCAGGCACTTCTGGAGAGCAGCTCTGCAGAGAGGGACCTGGGTGTCATGGTGGATGACAAGTTGACCATGAGGCAGCAGTGTGCCCTTGTGGCCAAGAAGGCCAATGGGATCCTGGGGTGCATTAAGAAGAGCATCTCCAGCAGGTCGAGGGAGGTGATCCTGCCCCTCTACTCAGCCCTGGTGAGGCCACATCTGGAGTATTGTGTCCAGTTCTGGGCCCCACAGTACAAGAGGGATGTGGAGCTGCTGGAGAGAGTCCAGCGCAGGGCCACAAGGATGATCAGGGGCCTGGAACATCTGCCCTATGAGGAGAGACTGAGGGAGCTGGGCCTGTTCAGCCTGGAGAAGAGAAGGCTCAGAGGGGATCTAATCAGTGTCTACAAGTACCTCAAGGGAGGCAGTCGTGTGCAGGGGGTTTGGACTAGATGATCTCTAGAGGTCCCTTCCAACCTTAAGCATTCTGTGATTCCATGATTCTATGATTCTGCAAGCCGGGGAGGCCTAGCTAGAATGGGTGAATTCACTAGGCCTTTCCCTTCTGGCCTCCCACGTTCAGCCACCAGGCAAGGAGGCTTCCGTCACACTTGGGAATGTCTGTCATGAAGAAGACCCAGCAGGATTTCAGTGCTCTGAGGAGCTCTTCATCACATCAAGCTGGGCTGATAATGGATTTTCTGGCTCAAGGACCAAGACATGGAAAAAAATAACACATATTGAATGCCCGTTTTTTTCTGAAAAAAAGTAAAAACCAAAATATGTCATTTTGGGTCAACCTGAAACATTCTCTTTGATTTAAATGTAAAGCACTTTGTTTTGCTTTGCTAAGTTTTTAACTCTTTTACTCTAACTTTTGTCTTTCAATTTAAGTCAATTTAGGAATAAACAAATGCTATTTGGAAGCAAAAAGCTTAGAGGTTTTGCTTGCAGAATGTCAAATGTTGCAGTATTTCTCAAGTGAAATGTTTTGACAATTGAAAGAAAGAAAGATGGAAGGAAGGGAGGGAGGAAGGGAGGGAGGGAGGAAGGAACGAAGCAATTTTTCTGGGCTGCCTTTTGGCAGTGTTTGTATGGTACTGCAGTGTTTGTATGGTACTGCATGGTTGGAAAAGGAAAGAGAGAGAAAAAGAGGAAAAAAAAGGAAGGACGGAAGGAAAAATGGAGGGAGGGAAGAAGGAAGGAAGGAAGGAAGGAAGGAAGGAAGGAAGGGAGAGAAAGAAGCAAACTCTGCTTTCTTCTGGCTGAAATCATTGGATGAGTTTCACCAAAACATGTGAATAGTTTTTCATTTCTTATAAAATTCCTTTTTCTAATGAAATGAGAATTCAGTGGAAAAAAATCATGGCCATAATGTAGTTCTTTTCTCCCATTACAAGAAAAGCTTCTAAAGCCCTTAGCTCTCTCATTTAGCTATGTTTTGGAGTAGATCTCTGGTCTCTCCCATACCACGTGTTCTTCACCAATCTTTCTTTCCTGATCAACAGTTATTCTGAGGCAGAAAAATTCAATCTGCTACTAACCACATGGGAGGTGATTCTCTTTTGGAATAGGGACCTTGGCGGATTTACAGTGTGCCATCTGCAAGTCAGTCACTTCAAACCCCTTCTTTCTTTCTCACGTGGGTCTGTGCAAAACCCTGCTCTCCTTAGATGGCCTCTTTGCTCCAGGAAATAGCATCAAGATCTCCGAAGGTGAATGCTGATGTTTGCTGCTTAAATATATTTGTGAACCTGGTTCTCGCTTTGGTGTTTTCTGCTCCTCAGTGTCTATGCCTCTGAGTGTAGAACCTGGCCTGTTACTCCATCCTTAGCATGCGGAATTTATTTAAGCAGGTTTATAGTGACATGAGATACATCTGGGTGTTGCAGGGCAAAATCAATTACCAGCAGGAAAAAAATTTATTTGGGCAATGAGAAGAGAAAGCTGCAGAGATAAAAAGGAGCAAAATCATGCTTGCTTCAAGACAGCAAAACTAACGCTGCTGATTTTCCAAGTCTCCTGTTATTGGTCTGTCTGCACTGAGCTTTGCAAAGGAAGATCAGACTGAGCTAGGAAGACACCTTCCTCCTGGGCTAAACTGATCCTTCTTGTAGCATGACCTTTTTTTGCCAGGAATGCAGAAGAAAAGTCCAGCCCCACAGGAGCTGCTGTCAGTGAGGTTACCTAGATCAGTGGGAACCACAAATATCCTTCCCTGCAAGCTCACCTGGCACAAAGATAGCTTTGATGCCATGGCCCTAGGTGGACTTTGGAGCAAAAGAGCAGAAGGAAGCAAGCCCCTATTCCAAAGCAGTTTTGCAATAGTTGTAAGTTAACTATTGCGCCATTAAAAACCCTCCTGGAAACTGGATGTTCTGTTTCACCTCCTCCTTTAATCCGAGGAGCTGGCAGGTGGCAGCTCCCTGCAGCAGCGCTCTCTGAAGTGTCCAGCAGCTCTTTCTTTCATGTTTACTAAAATGACAAGTAGGGCTGGTTTGCTCTCCAGCGAGGTAGAAGAGCAATTCCTCAGCTCCCGGCCTGTGTGCTCTTTCGGAAAGTTTACCCTGGAAACCGATACCCTGCTAAGAGTTCTCCTTCATGCCAATGTCACTTCAGATAGGACGAGGTAAAAGGATTATTCTGCCGTTGCCGGACCCGCACTCATTGTCTTCAAAAGCACGAATGAATGGAGTAACTTAACCCCCAAAGAGATAACAGAATGCAGTGTCTGTACTAACATTTGCTATTGGCATTTCCCATGAAGCTGCCGGGTGTTGTTTTAAAGGGCCTTTTAGCAAATTGTCAGGATATCTGTCTCCTTCCAGGTGCTGGCTGCCTATAGGACTCAGGTCCTCTCTGGTCACGAGCTAAGAACAGGCAGAATAACTTCATAACTTTGGTCATGGCCAGTGCAAAAAGGCCATCCCATCAAAACAGTTTGCATCTCAGAAAGTAGTCAAGAAATGTAATGAAGAACTTCCCCACTTTCCTCATAATTCTAAAATACATTTTCTTAAAGTAAGTATTACATAGACAATCATTATATCAACCTATGCCAATAATTAAAACAGAGTATACCAAAAATTATGATAAATATTCCAGTATAAGATCAAACCAATTCATCTTTTCACCAACATTAATAATGTTTATTATGGCTAATTGTTTTTGTTCACTTTCATAGCTGTTTGGGAATCAGATCTGAACTTTGGGGAAGGCAGGAGTAAGTAAAGCTAGTTTTGTCACTCCTTGTTTCTGTTTAAGAAGTCACAACCCTTTTTGAGCTGGATTGGCCTGTCACACTTCAGTTAGCAAAAATAGAATCCACTGTGTTCTGGTGCATCTGCCTGTCCCCTTCAATAAATACACTTTGGATTTTAAAAGTTGAGACAAGCTACAGCTGTTTCAAAGTTTTATTGCGTATTTTCAGGAAATGAGCAAAAAAAAATAAAAATAAAAAGAGAGGTTTGGTGGTTTGGGGTTTTTGGGGTTTTTTTTGGTTTTTTTTTGTAAAAGTAATATTTCTTAATTTTTGCCTAACTCTGCTGCTGCTGCTGGATAGACTTCTTGCAAGAGCAGCTGAATATCTAACTTGTAAGTGTGAATACATTTTGGAGTCAGCAATAGGAAAGGGATTAGCCAAAACTATCTGTCTGGTTAACTGCAAAGTTATCTGCTACTTATGCAAAATATGTTCATGTTCCTACATCACCATCTCTCTTCTCTGTTCACTTATCGCTTCTGTCCAGTGTTCCTTGGTTGTGACTGCTCTGAAGCTGAAAAGATTCAGGTACAGATAGAGGAAGTTGCTGTGCCATGTGTTAAGCCCCCATAGCATTCATTAGTAATAGTAAGGAGTTTGGGTTCTCACCCTGCTGTAAAAAAATATGATTATCAGAGGTCTGAAGGGTTCATCCAGGTGGTGGCTGAATTGATGTCGGCCCTCTCCATGAAGCCATGGTTCAGAAATGCTGCAGGGGCCACCATTCTGGATCCAAGCTGATGCATAAGGACTCTGCTCTGTGTTTTTCTGAGCAATGCCAATTTGCCACTAGCCAGATGAACGAGCCCCACCACCAAGAGGAGAAGGACTCGTGGCTGCTATGGGGAAGGGACAGAACTAGCCTGAAATATCAGCAAATAGAGGCCAGAGCTTCTGGACTTGCTGCTTTTGCTCTATAGCGAGGCTGGAAAGGACACGGCTGTTGGTTGCTGCCACTGTTCAGAGCATCTGCCCGGAAAGGTGGGATGCTGGGAAGCTTTTCTCCACGACAAGGGAAGCTTCTCTCCTTCCTGATGGTGCTGCTTATTCAGGGGGCAACTGGGCAACCCCACAGGCCTGGGAAAGGAATAGCCCAAGGCCACCTGCGAGTTGGCAGTGGTTCACAGCAGCAGGCAACCAGGCACTGCTGTAGGTTCCCTGCCTTTGCATCTGTCTCAATGCATGGATTTGTTCAGCTGAGGCGGGAGGCGAGGAGGGAGAGCAGGGAGAACTGCCCAGAGCAGGGTTACACTCGCAAACCCATCATATATTGAATGCGATGGAAAAAATGCAGCAGCAGAGATGTGCCCCAGCCAAGAATAAATCACAGGGCTGGAGAACCACGTGCGCAGATGATCAGAGCTTTCATTCGGCTCCATAGGACACAACCTGGCTCCAGCCTCACGCTCCTCCCCAGCTCCCCGGCAGCCTGGCTGGTGGGCAGGCAAGCAGGATACCTCAAGCTCCACCACAGAAGATGAAACAACATCCTCTCTGCCCTCATGGGGATGGATAGAATCATAGAATCATAGAATGCTTAGGGTTGGAAGGGACCTCTAGAGATCATCTAGT
>NW_010579217.1:77751-99066 GCF_000705375.1 Tinamus guttatus | reverse complement strand
CATCCTCCTCACTGCCTCCCTTGAGGTACTTCTAGACACTGTTCAGGTCCCCTCTCAGCCTTCTCTTCTCCAGGCTGAACAGGCCCAGCTCCCTCAGCCTCTCCTCATAGGGCAGATGTTCCAGGCCCCTGATCATCCTTGTGGCCCTTCGCTGGACCCTCTCCAGCAGCTCCACATCCCTCTTGTAGGGATGATAGGGGCAGGAAAGGCTTGTCCCTGAACTACCAGTCATGCTGGTGGGCACGTCTAGCAAAACTCCTCCTGCCTTCATTTAATTATTCAGTGCCTGCCCAGCCTTAACCCACTGTCCCTGTGGAGCAGGGATTGCTCATTCCCTCCTTGGGCCGCCCCATACGATACCTGCTGTCCTTTGCCCGCGAAGGCAATGGGAGAGCCAAAACAAGCCTCCCAAGAAGCCGCGTTCCTAGGCTCCACGGCCTGGAATGTTTCAAGAAAAGAAAGCCTCCAGATGTCCCCATTAGCAGAGAGGCGTGTGGCGTTTCTTTCTCCTGCAATCCGGACTCCCGCATCCACGCGCCGCCCGTTAGCGCCCAGGCTGGCGGGAGCGGGACAGCCTGCGGCTGCCGTGACTCAGCTGCAGCACGCAGGGGCTCCAGGGACCGCTGCTTCCTCACTCTCACTTGGGGCGGGCAGTTAGGCACCGTCAGGGCTTCTTTTTCCAGCTTTTGCAAATGCATTCTTGTTGTTTTTCCCCCAGGCTGGGGCTCCGTTGTGCAATTTCCCCAGAAATAGCAGCCTCTCCCTTTCTTCCCTATTGGCTCTGTCATTTCTGCATGCATCCAAGAGGTGCAGCTGCTCATGTGAAAAGTACAGGCTGTGGCTGCATACATGGCTATGTATACAAATATATGACCCTTTACATTAAATGGCACCATCACCTATCTTCCTGAGCTCTGTCCCCACCCAGGACCAGCTACTGCACTCATCTGCAGGCAATCTGCAACAGAGGATGCAGTGGCTCAATGTCCATCTTCTCTAAAACTTGCAGGCCTTAGGCAAAAGTCCCAACTTTGCCTAGCATCAGGATCTTGACTAAATTAAATGCGCTCTGCCACAAGAATTCACCCACCAGTGCATATGTCTAGCATGGAGTGGTGTATCAGTTTTATTAGGCAGGATGCTAGGCAATTTAATACCATGGTTTAATTCAGTCGAATTCATTCAGTTTAAGTATTTTTCCATCTTCTACTCAGCTCATTTTATGATTTATCAATTACCTGTTTCACATATATCAGATGTTTAATTTTTTCACTCCGTAAATCACATTGTTGGCTGAAGAAATGGGATTTTTTTAACAACTAAAAAAAAATGACCCTACTCACCTACTCTCTATCTCTGTCTAACTCTATCTCTATATAACAGGTATGATACTTTCTGTCAGATATTTTAAACATATTTTACAATTCAGCAATGATTCAGAAGATTTGCAGGATGTACAAGAGGTTATACTGTCTTGCTAAAGATAAACTGCATTAAGTATTAATCTTTACTACAAATACAAGTGATTTCCATCAATACATATTTTTTCCTCCTTGCAAGTATCCCTTCTCAAAATCAAAGTATGTGACCCCAAATAAAAACAATTCTACTCTGTCTATTTCCATTGCAATTCCCAAATCAGTCCCAACTTTGCAAAGAAAGGATCTCCCCATAAAATCACTTGAGTTTTAGATGTTTCCATTTCCTTTCCATGCAAGCAGTGTGATGGTTCGTGATCAGATGACTTTTCATTGACTATGGGAGGTTTGTGGGTGTCTCTCCCAGAGCCTCATTTTGTAAGCACTTACTGAAACACTGCCTGAAAAAACAAACACAAAGCTTAAATCCCTCATGCACATCCCAGGGGAATATTTCCATTCACTTTGGCGGGCAACATACCAGGCTCTAACTGTGCAAAGGCATGGCAATATAATTGCAAAGGCATTGGCAAAATAAAATTAAATTTTTTTAATTCTTTAGTTTAATCATCCATTGTATTGAATCCTTACCAGCTCCTCAAGATTCTAAAAAATCAGACCAGCGGGTAAAATTCTGAGGTCAATGGTAAAAACTTCCACCAATTTAATGAGGTCATGGTCTCTCCCAGCCCTCTATGACTTTATTTATATTGTGGTTTAATGAATGGTTGTCTAATGCAATGCGTAAATGACTTCAAATGAGATTGAGATCCCCATGGTGGCTGATGTGGGCAAAAACATGATATTAGACTGTCTCTGTTCCAAAGACCATGGACTTAAGAGAAAACAAAACAGCTGACCTACAAATTTAAAGCCCAGATGCTGATTTCCCCACCTCTCCCTCTTGTTGCCACAGTGCTGTTATGTGAACACAGCGTGGGATGATGCTTAAATAGGCATCGCAGGCGGAAATGACCAAATTTGCAAACTTATGCAATTTGGAAAATTAACAAAAAAGAAATTATAATAGTTCATCCAAAGGCGCACAGGAAATCTGTGGCAGCAGTGGGAATAAAGGCAGGGAATAAACATGCCCAGTCCAGCATGTGCACCACAGAACACTCCCGTTCATTTGCATCACCTCCTTTTTATATTCAATAATATTCTCAATCGATCAATATTTAACCAATAGAGATCAATTTAATGAACTGATTTGGTGAATAAATGGTTTTTGATTGATTCAGTTTGGAATATGATTGCTGGTGAAAATGTTTTCGATTCAAGGTTTTAAAATGGAAAATAAACCTTTCATAAAAACAGAACCACCCATTAAAGTTGATGATATTGTGAAAAATGTTCCTTTCGTCCTCAGAAATGTACTTTCTTTACATTTTGAAGAAGTATAATAGAAAACATCACAAAAAACATTAGAGGGTTTTCTTCTTTGCCAGAAAGCAGTCAGTTACAAACACTTTCAAATGAAAACAACTCAGAAATTTCAAAAATGTTTGCAAAAAAAGACATTTTCACTTTTCAACCAACTCTGTTATTGATTTTCTGAACTGAAAAAGGAATGCTTGTTGAATTTTATGGAAACTGATAGTGGGACTATATGAAACTGGCCATAAAAGATAACAGATTTTGTTTTAAAGTCAGATAAAAGTTATAGTCCCGTGTTATTTGGCATATGAATTTCCTATGATACCAATAAAAATGTTAGTTATAAAGCATTTCCTGAGGAATGGTTGTAACCCCAAATGATCGTGGTTATTTGCTGAGGAAAATAGATTTTATTCTGAACAATAAACCTATGCAGATTTATTAACCTGGGAAACACACAGCCGTTTCATGTACCAACCCAGTCCAAGCTGATGGAATTAATAACACTGATATAATGAAAAATATCTTTTACACTCCAAAACCATCGCCTGCATAATGTCACACATAAAAGAGTTTACTTAGCAGCCCTTTAGCTCTATTTTCCCATTCTTCGCAGAAGTCTTCATTCACAATGGGTTGGTTCTGTTTAAATTGTGATATTTGCTGTGTATCATGTTACTGCAGCGTTATTCCCTGCAGATGAATGAAAGCTGAGCATGAACTAACAAGAAAAATACTCTGAAGATGAAAATCCGAAACAACCCAAAATGCTTTTTGTGCTTTGAAGGTGATAGCAAGTGAAACTGTGGCATCTAGGAGCTCTTTTCCTGTTGTTCTCTTCCAAACTAATGCATCAGCTCACGTTTGCTGCAAACGTCTCACATAGGAGCGGTCTGAAGCCCGCTAGAACTCAACCATAGAAGATAAATGGGGAGAATATTAAATGAAGAGTTAAATGGTGCTTGTTCCCCAGCTTTCTGAGGTCACTCGGGATTGCATCCGCTGCCTTGACCGAGATTTGGATCAGGCCTGTAATGAATATTGCATGCCGTGTTACGGCTCTGATGGCAAGTGTCAGAAGATGCTGCATCCTGGCTCTGAGGGTTTCTGTTACGGAGATCTGTGTTTTCCCTCACATTCCACTAGAAGCACCCCTTCGAGACCACAGCCTCAACTGCAAAGCATAACTCTATTAATAAAACAGCACTAAAGGATGCACAGCCATAAAAGCGTCAGCAGTCAGCTTCATCTCTTCTGATCAGTTGACAGCAAGACTTTGCAGTTCCTTTCCTCCAGTGATTTTGAGGTTTTGCATGTGTAAAAGTGCTTCGAATGGATCTGCATTTTCGTGCAGGCACATTAGGAAAAGCCTTGGGCAAAAGCCCTGTGTCCTGAAATATTTTAGGCTAGGAACAGGAGCTTGCCTTTGCTTTCCACCAGCATGGCTTGATTCCACCACAAGTACTCTTGGAAGACATTCAGTAACGCCAGCATCAGCAGAGCCAGCCCTTTTCTTTGAAGGCCATGGTGACTTGTTGACCCCAGGCAAGAGTGAAACCAGCTTTCAGTTGTGTACCATGCATAGAGAAGTATGGTGCTATTTCACTTGGCCTGGCCACCAGGTCTCTGAGAAGTAGATCATCTTTATGATGCCCTATTATTTTATTAATGTTTTCTCATCTTTGAGCCTAGGATATCTTGAGCATCTGGTCATGTAGAATTATCATGGGCAACAAGTGATGCTTTTCGTGTGATTCACAAAATTTCAGTCCCTTAAGAAACAGGACATAGGCAGACAAGCTCTGTCCCATTATCATAGCAGTTTTCACAGAATCACAGAATGGTTGAGGTTGGAAGGAACCTCTAGAGATCACCTAGTCCAATGCCCCTGTTCAAGCAGGGATACCCAGAGCATGTGGCACAGGGTGTCATCCAGGTGGGTTTTGAAGATCTCCGGAGAAGAAGACTCCACGACCTCTCTGGGCAGCCTGTTCCCGTGCTCCATCACTCTCACAGTAAAGAAATTCTTCCTCACATGGAGGTGGAACTTCCTGTGTTTCAACTTGTACCCATTACCCCTTGTCTGGTCACTGGCCACCACCGAGAAGAGTTTGGCTCCAAACATTCTATTTTGAACATTCTGACCCAAAACTAACCCAATTCCTTTATGGTTTGTAACAATAAGTAGCTGGGCATAGAGAGAGATCTGCTAGATCCCCTTCAAGAGAATTTGCAGAGCGTTACCGTGTTAGTCATTAGAGAATGAACACCTGCAGTTGTCCCTATCAGTGCCCTAGCCACAGGAAGAGTTCCCACTGAGGTCCAGGCAGTCATGACAACCCATACATTAGAAGTCAAGCCCCCATCAGTTCATGCAATGACTTATCCAAGCATAGACCCCTCCTTTATGCAAATGCTTTGCATTAACTCTACCTGTTCACCAACACATGGAGGTATTGAGCGATTAGGCCAAAGTTCATCTGGTATCTCAACCTCCCCGTGATTCAAAGAACATCCTTATTTTGCAGATGAGGAGACAGTAAAGGTGAATTGGCCAGTTGAACATAAGACTTGCTTTAATTACATATTTCAAACAGTGCAAAGATAACATTCAGTTCAAAAAATAAAAGCAAGTTTGGGCATTTTTATTTTTTCCTGACATTGGTTCTTACAATTTTTCCTAGTTTCACCTTGAAAGTTGCTACCGCTGTTTAATTCATTCCACATTTTCCAAGGTCGTAGCCCGCTATATCAAGCAGCAGTGTGCTCCGCAAAAGTTGTATTTCTTTTGGAGCACAGAGCAACAGGGATTTTATCCTATCCACTTCCTTTACATCATCAGTGCTATTGGAATTGACCTGGGGGTGGTGTCAGCAGAGAGTCATCAGAAGAAGAGGCCACCCTTAGCCCCAACCCACCTCAGCACAGAAGAGGAGGAGGAAAGGGGATGGCAGCCTTTGCAGCAGACCTCATCCCAGTGCTGCCTTGTTTCTGGTGAAGGAGATGCTCATCCAGATGGAGCAGTTCCCTAGAGATGTAGGAGCTGAGCCCTGGACACCTTCTCTGTAGACCTCTCAAAGGCCAGAAGACAGGGACAGATGATTCCTACATTTTCTTCTCTGGGGACTTTGCTTTCGGTAATGTCCACATCACCAAAAATACTCCAGCAGAATTTGTTCCTCTGGTTCCCCTGTCCTTTTGGAAGACCTTGCCTTAAAAACTCCTCTGAAACTACCGCGGGAAAAACAGCTGGAAAAATATACTTTAAATAGGTGCCATAGCTCCTTTGAGAAACCACCAGTTGTATCAATAGCTGTTTTTATAGAGATCAGCATTTCAAAATTAAAGGGAAGTTTGTCAGAACAATTCATCCCTCACACAACTTGCTCCTTGACACCTTCCTTTCCAAGAGCCTGCCTGGGAAACAGAAAAGGACAGGGTAGATGAACTCTTCTGAAAACCCACTCTCCATCCCTGAAGTGCAAATATTCGCAGGCAGATTAGCACCCACTGACTGTCCAGCAGGGATATGTCCCTACTCCGGGCTGCTTTCACATTCCTTGCACAATGTGAAACTTGTCTCTGACACTCTGCAGAGCACTAACAGCTCCTTCCCAGAGAACTGTGATAGGTAGGAAGACCAGTAGGACACAGCTCTTGAGTGATCCCATGGGCCAGACTCACCGAGATCTGGTTGGGCATCTCTGATGTAGGAGACATCTGCATAGCCAAGGAAAGTAGGGACTTAAACTTGCTTTTGTCCCCTCCTAAAATACTGTGATGCCATCTGAGGCATGATAGACTCACCTGATACACTAACGAATGGGCTGGAGGGGGTTAAAAGGGAAATTTGTGGGTTTGGGTTTTTTGTTTTTTGTACAAATCAGCACATTCTAATTGCATAAATATATGTATCTATATTTAGAGAAAGGGGTGAATGTTCTGGCTAAATTTTGCATTTTGGAAAGCAGAATCTAAGTCTACAGGCTGCATATTAAGCCAAACAGCATGTTTTCAGGTAATTAGTGTTTATAATCAGTTTGTAAAGCTAAAGTGACTCCAGATCGCAATGCGCTCAAGAAAAAAAAAAAAGTAGAAAAGGTTTTTTTTTCCTTTGCATATGCATGCAAATGCCAAATTAACATCTGCATACAATATATGCTCTGGTCAGACCCAAAATATTGTTGTGGTTATGGCCAATTCACTTAAAAGCCTATATGTTTGAAATCTCACATCAGTATGGATGAAATGTTTTCTGTTCCTTTAACTTTTTTTACTTTTTTTTAAGTTAAAGTTTCACATTAATGGTACTTATAAACCACAGCTGTTTCACTGCAATATATAACAATAGTGTTTTGTATCTGAGCAAGTTTGGAAATCTTCATGCTTACTCAATTCTTCCAAAACCAAAAGCAACCCCACTTGTTCCTTGAAATGGAAGAGGTATCTGTAGTGTTTGCAAAACAATTAGATTCTTGACAACTTTTCATAAAGATGATGTTTTGCTATTGCTTTGGAGATGAGATGAAATATGATCTCGGAGTCAGATGAAATTTGACAGTTTTGGCTTTGGGACCTTTTTGCTGTTGTTACAGCAAAGGAAAGGCTTAGCCGGCTACTTCACTTATTCAGGAGAGCCTTTTTAGGGGTTGGAGCTGCACTTCAGGTGGTGGGAAAAGACTGGTGTTACCGGTGTCAAGGAAGGGAACAAGAGGTGGGTTTGGACCTCGTGCACTCAGTTGAGAACTGAACAAAGAGCAAAATGAGGTAATGCCATAGAGGAAGAGAAATTATGCTCCTTTCCCCACCTGTGTTTATTTTGGGGATCGGAGATACAGATTTTTGCGGGTTTTGTTTGTTCATTTGCTTACTTGCTTGCTTGTTTCTTTTGCCACACAGTTGAACGCTGATGGGTTGTTAAAATAGGGAATCCATTATATATTGGTTATAGCACCCGTGTGTACCTAAGACCAAACTTGTTGAGCGGCCTCCATGCAACCATCAGGCCTAAAACTCTTGTGAGGAGTCCTAATAGCCTGAGCAAAAATCGGTAAAAACATATCGTGACTAACAGCTTTGTAATGCAAGGCTTTTTCCTATGGAATCATCCCCCATAAAACAGTTCTTAAATGAGCACTTAGGAAAGCATTTTGTCCTCCCAGGCTGTTTTGGTTAGGTCGTGTTTACTTTCTCTCCTCTTCTGTCCAGGCTGGCTCAATAGTGTTGCCCAAATGGGTGTGCTTGGACGGAAGGACCCTTGTTGCATACGTTTGCTGTGCTCCTGTGCATGGTTTTCCAGCTGGGGACATGCATGCATTCCTGTGTGTGAATCTGACACACTGGATCCAGATAACAGCACAAATTATTCAGCTTAGCCAGTAGCCCTCAACAGAGCCAGATAGTCCAGTCTTGGTACTAAATGAAAGCAAATTAACATTAGGAGCCATGTGAGAGGGCTCTTAAGCTCCTAGAGAAGTGTTCCAGCAGCAGGGTTCAAACTAACAGGCAGCTGAAGTAGATACATCTATCACAAGCCAGGCATCTGCCCAATGTTTCTTCTGAGATGGAGTCTTGCTTGGACAGCGCAGAAAGGACTCATCCAGCAATGGCAGAAATCTGGGCACAGAATAGTTACAGGTGGGAGTTTTGGGCTCATACTAGTTCCGTGCTTTGTCAGCAAGACAGAGTCCCACCGACTCACTATGTGACATGAGGAGAAATTCTCAGCAGCTTACATTTTTTCAAGTGGACCATTAGCATCTACATTTGCCTGGACTCCTTCAGCTCGGTTCTGAATTTTGGGGATCATGCCTGATTTTGGCTTCTGGAAGTTCTGTTTGTAGGGACATTCAGGCTTGGAGCTCCTAGAAAATTCGCCAAGAGTGGATGCTCTGAGTTGCACAAATGTACAGTACCAGCATGCTTACACGGGCATGGAAGAGGCTCCTGTTAGAAGAGCAGTCCCTCACCTTTATTTTCAGAGTTTCTGGTGATCCCTGGAGCATCCCATAAGTTCTCACCCAGGCCAGCTGGGAAAGCACTCGTACATATTGCTAAGCTGTGACTACCATGCAGCTATGCAATTTTTATGTATATATTAGCTCCTGATGAACATATCACAAGCGTGTTTCTGAGAACACACAAGGTCATTCTCTGCTCCAAGACTAGGACTTGTCTTTAGAAGATGTGACTTGTGCTTTTTAGACCTGAAGATCCCTGGTTCTATCTCTCATTTCAGTGATGACCACAGAAAGGGATGTGCAAGCCCAAGGGTATGGGCAAATAGGGTATGTGCAGCTCTTGCCAAAAACAAGCAGAAGATGACATTCCTGAGGGTATTAGACGGTATTTTATTTTCACTTTCAAGCAGATTATGACGCCTTTTTTTTTTTTTCTTCCCCTCGGCATATTTCATCTCTTTCTTCAAACCTCCAGTTTTACAGGAGAGGTTTTGAAGTGGCCTCATTTGTAATCTGACCTTGCTTCTTGTCATATTTGCGTCATCAGCTCTGGGGGCCGTGCTAGGATGCTGACAAGTATTTCTAACTTTAAAATATGACTCTTTAGCAACTCAAAGAAGGAAAAAAAAAGAAAAAAAAAAAGGAAAAATACCCCACTGTCTTTGGAGTTTTTTGCAGAAAAGGGATGAGGCTTATGGGACAACACAACTGCAACCAGGATTGTCCAAAGTTGCCTGGATCACACCCTGTTTTATTCTTGCTGGTTATTATGAGCCCAGTTATTTTTTTCCCATGGAAGATACCCTAGAGGCTAGCAGGAAATTGTAGCTGAATTTAAAAAAATGAGGAGTTGGGGTTATTGCTTACTGCATGGAATGAGATGTGGCTACAAACCCAAGTGCCTTCTTCAGGGGGTCACCTTGGGTCACAAAGATCCATGGTAAGTTGTAGTTGCCTCAGTGGATACCACCCCATAGGACACACATGTGGTTGGACCCTGAAGGAGGGGAGGGCTTGTTTTTGACTAGAGCATGAAACTTCTTGGATTTCCTGTCCCTGTAGCTCTTCTCTGCATGGCAATGCTGCATCTTCTGTCCTACTTCATGGCCCAGTTTTGTGTGACCCCACCGTGCTGATCAGCTGTGTCTGCTCCTTGACTGTCACATATCCAAGGAGATCTGGGGTTTTTTGCAAATGCATGAGGTTAAGTAGGTACAACCAAGGCCCCCACACCTGGGATGAGCAGGCCAAAGCTGCCTCTTTGCAAAGTGAGGTCTTCCCTGTAGACCATAACACAGCTGATACAGCTCCTAGGAAATAGGAACTTTTTTAAAGCCCATTTATCCCTCACCGCAATCACTTCCCCTTGTAGTTTAGGGGAATGATGGAGCCTGGTGTTTATCTTCCTCTAAAGTAGGATTTCATATGATAAATGTCTTTTTTATAATTTTTACTAGGTCTTGCGCTCATATAAAGAGATGCATCCTAATAGACTCAGTGGAGCTACACAGATTTCTGTAGGTAGATCTTGATGATTTAAAAAAAGTTTTAGGCCTACGTAGATTTAGAAGCAATCTCTGCTAATCACTCCATACTTCAAGAAACTCTTCAAGCATTAGGGTATATATGCGTGTAAGCATTTTCAAGGTTGAGACCAAAAGATGTTGCAGCCAACCCTGAAATGAAAAACGTAAATGTGAAATATTAAAAACAGATCTGTTCTAGAGGAGAATTTTGACACTGCCACAAATCTGAAGAAGAAAGGGAAAACTCTGGCATGTAAATTCATGACATCACTTTTGGAGAACTTGGTGCCAAAACAGTGCTATCTCTGGGAGAGCTTCAGTGAAAGTTTTTGTCAGGTTTGCCAGGTTAATATAACTCCGAGATAAAAGTATTTTCATATTTATACTGTAGAACTGGAGGAGGGGAGCGAATATTTTCCCCAAGGGAAATATTACATTCACATATGAGCAACAAGTCGAGAAACAGAGGATTTGCCATACTTGAGCAAGTCATTGATCTCCCTTACCCAACTTGCTCCAGAATCAATTGACACGAGATGCTTCTGAAAGGAGACAGAAAACCGCAGTGCTCCTAGGTGGCTGAGTAATATTATACTTAAGAGTCAGGAAATTTTTTGGCTTCAGTTTATCATCGCCAGCTTTCCACAAATTATCAAGAGGAACTTTTGTCAAAACTCTGGAACTACTGCAGAGCTCTAGTTTTCCTCCTGTGTCAATCAACTCAGGGGCCAGAGAGAGGGGTCCAAAGTACATAATAAAATCAAAATTGTAAACTAGCTCTGTCCTGAAAAACACTTTGTTGTCCAGAAACCTTTCTAACTCATGCCGTGCAGAAATCCTGCAATCCTGCAAGCTGTTGTTTTTCTAGCCCTCTCTATGCTTGCAAATGAGTGGTCCATATTTCTTCACCGTTCAGTGAAGCAGTTTCTCACATTGCAAAGAAAGCTGGCACACCCAGGCAGCCTTTGGTTACCTTTTCTAGCAGTTACCACAGCAGCAAAGTCTGAGTTTTATGAACTTGCAAGCATGCAAAACCTGCATGGACTTTTCCTATTCTCCCACTCGGAGTCCAAGCTCCTAACCAGAGCCTGGTAATTCCAAAGCAGGTGCAACAACCTCAAAGCATGGTAGGAGGCACTGCGAGCACACAACATAGGTAAAACAGGTTCATCTCCATTGCTGTTATTTTCCCTTCTCAAGCAGCAAGGACAGCAGGGAGTTCATTTTGCTCTAAAGCAAAACGTCTCTCAGCACCTTCAGGAAATGGAGCGTGTTCTCTGCTCTTTCACTATGGGAGCGGATGTCTTGGACAGCAAACAAGCAACATAAATATTATAGCTGTATTTGGTACCGAGGTTAGCAGACATTTATGAAAGCGGAGTTATACCTGCAGAGATTATTGCTGTCATCTCTGGGACTATTTAGATAACCTGATATTATATATCTGATTGAGGAATATGCTGCACGGTCTCAGTATAAGGAATTTATCAACGGTACTGTAGACCCATGTAGATTTCTGTCCTTCCAAGACTGTCCCATAGAGAAGAGTAGAGCTCACTAAAGTGATTCCAAGCAAGGACTCTTGTTGGAGTAGTATTCAGCATGACAGTTATCTGTTACTTGGCGGCTGGGGGAAAACTCTGGATTTGCTAAAGCTAATGGCAAAACTCCCATTGGCTTCCAAATGAGCTGAGTTTTCAATTTTTTTCAACTCTCTCCTCTCCCTAGAGTTTGCTTGGTAGCACCAAAGCCTGAATAGTGGCAGCTCCAAGGAGACAGGATGATACCATGAGATGCTTCCAAGCAGGGCCCCCAGAGGACCGGGCTATTCCTGTTTGAGACAACCAGAGAGTCAGAAGCAATGACTGTTACAGACACAGAGGGATAAAAGCACAGCTATATCCACCATATAGATATATATAGGAGGGAATGCTGTTTCACCCACTCCAGCATCTGCTTCCAAGATAGAAAAGGGCTGCCTGGTTTCCTGGGGCACAGAAAGCAAGCTGTAGGGACAGCCTAGTTTTCTGTCCCATGCCAGTCTCCTGATCTGCAATTCCCATGGCTGCAACAACCCTGGGCTGAACCTCTGCGTAATGCTTGCATGTGATATTGGTTCTTCTTGTCATGGGCCAACATCAAAACCAGAGAGGACTTTGTAGAGTGGCATTTAGGGAAATAGCTAAGGAAACTGCAAAGCTTTGGATGGAAAAGCTATCCAAGATAGCTGTATGAGACAAATTCACCATCAAAAATTACTGCTTTGGGAACACCAAAGCGGGAATGCCAAAGGTGAATTGTCTGAAGTGAGGCAGAGATCCTGCTTTCCATGGGAGTGCATTAACTTTTTGGAACAGAGCAACACACACACACGCACTCACACACAAACACGACGTTGGATTTGTAACCAGACCTGACAAGGAAATGGACAGCCTAAGAAAAGAGTGACTGGATGCCGAAGGCCAAGTTTCAGAGATGTGAGCCAACTGGAAAGACTGTGCAGGCTGTAATCCAGCCTGGATAGTGTAAAGTTCTTCCCCAGCTATCAACGTTTTTAGCTAAGTTTGTCTGAGGCACGTTTAGGTTTCATCACCTTTCATGTTTGGGTTTTCTCCCTGTCAAATATATTTACTGTTAGCTAAGACTATTTGAATGGGACTGTGGCAACTGTCAGAGTAGAAATACATTGTGATAGCCCACAGAATAAAAGACCCATCTTCTGTGATCCTGTCACTGCTAAGATCCTTATACTGTAAAATAAAAACAGGAAAACTATCTCTGGAGGCTGCAAGGGATGGTTGAGCACACCAGAAGGGTTTTACCTCTCGTCTGGCTGAAATCTCTCTGAGCTAACAAATCAAAGGGATGGGGAAGGTCACATCCGATGAAGGAAACGGACTGGGAGAAGGATGAAAAATTTCTAGGCATGCAGATTTATTGGGGGATGAAAACTGTGATTTATTCATTTGTTTAGGGTCTGGAATGAAGGCTGACCATGATGCAATCGCTTTAGCCTCCATATTACTTTAGTCACTCTGTTGAGCTTCTAGCTCTATCCACAGATCTACCAAGTCTGAGTTCTTCCTCAGACATTCTCAGTGCAGGAGTTGATCACTAAATGGATAGTCCCTAAACTCAAAATCTTAGAGGATTCACAGCTCTTCCCAATTCATTTTTATCAGTTACGAGGCATCTCAATCTGCTAAATGAGAAGCTGAGTCCCTATTTTCTCCTTTAATCTCAATGAGAAGGAACACAAAGCACTTCAAGAGTTATGAAGGAGAAAGGAAACATTAGGTAGTCCTGAGTGATCCGGAAATCAAAGTCCCATTTGGAAACATGGCCTAACAAAGCTACATATAAAGAGAAAGAGCCTGGAGTTTAGAATATATTTATCTGTTGAAATATCTGTCACTGGTCTCAGGTGAGTTTCTCTTCTTTGGTTATTTTCTGAGATCACCTGTGTTTTCTTGCCTGTACAACAGGGAGACTTTGAATGTCCAAACCTGAATTGAGAAATTAGCATGAACTGGCATCAGCAGGGACTGAATCTGTGTGTAAATATATGTACACACATATATATGCAGATATATACATCTATATATATGTATGCATATGTTTTTGAGAATGTGTATGTGTACATATGTGTACACATATGGGTACATTCCTTATACTCCTCCCTAAAAATCCACTTTTGCTATTGCAACAGAGCAGGGCGGCAGCTGGACATTTGGCTGAGCACATTGATTCTTGGTCCTTAACAGTGAAAGATGTTCATTCACTGCTGATAATCTGGGTTTTTGTCACCTCCAAAATGACATTATCTAAGATGATGGGGCTATATGCTAGAGGATTCTGGGGCAACACTAGTACATTTAATGAAGCATCATCTGATCTCTGGCAGTCCAACCTTTCCTCATGCACTTCCAGCCAACTCCCGTGGTGATCTGCTCCTCGTGCTGACACTTAAACAAGAGCAAAGTGAGGAATAGGATGAGATTGTCCAGATCCAGGAGTGCACCACGCTCTGCACTGATGCAAGCAACAACTTCAAGCTGAGGGCGACAGAGAAGCAGACCTGGGGAGAGCAGCCGCAGTCTGTACTTGTGCCAAACATCTGCAAGTCCCACTTCTACTACACGGCTTGTTTCTAACCAGAGTGATGTTTTTAAATCTTTATGATTCTTAACATACTAAAAAAGAAAATAAATATGCGGTCCACCAGTGCGTCTCCAGTAACAAAGTTCAGGTCTTTGAACAAGGTCTGCAGAAGTCTCCATTCTACTCCCCACTCTTAAAAAAAAAAACAGTGCTAAAGATATATGGGTCAGGTAGAGCTGATGGAAACAGTTTCAGCTTAATTTTTTCCATCAGAAAAATGCCATTTCATCAAAATTGACATGTTCCTAGGGATGGTATCGATTTTGACAAAATCGTCAGTGAAAAAGTGTCAAAATGGATTGTTTCCACCCCTTTGCTTTGTTCCAATAAATTCACAAAGTTCCACTGCAATCACGTCCAATTTTCTCTTGATTATGTCAGTCTACTCACTACAGAGAGGAATGTACTGTGAGTCAGAATCACAGAGAACCAAAGCAGCAGTTTTGCTGCTGGTTTTGTTTTGGGATTTGCTTGGGTTTTTGCTTTCAATGGGGAAATCAATTAGTCAAAATGCGCGGAGCGATCACTGATTTTGCTCAGTTTCACCTGGGATGAACTCGTCCCGTGAGCCTCAAGGCAGGCTTCATCAAAACATCTTTCCATTCGCAATCTTGCAGCCAAAATCTCCAAATTTGCACAGAGTGATCCACGTTTTATGGTCGCGTCTGTGC
Source organism: Tinamus guttatus (assembly GCF_000705375.1). Next base: position 83,950 of record NW_010579217.1, on the reverse strand, counting down.
AGGAAAGCATCTGCATGGCTGTGCCTTGTAGCTGATTAATAGAGGCTCAGAAAGTAATGAAGTGCCTGGCCAACCACGGGCTATTCGTGCAGCATATATATATATTAATGTTAAGTGTAGCACATCCATGATGCTTTAGACATGTTGGGCATAGCTCTCTCACTGGAGGAGTGATCTCCATATGCCCAGAGGCTGTTTTCCAGCCTGAAGTTCGTCAGAGTTACTGCGGTCAAGTGACCGCAGCCCTCTTTTTCCATGTAAATATGCCATCTTCTTCCCTTTTCCCTTTTTTTTTTTTTCTTGGAACAAAAAAAGCAATCAGCCTATATGTCCCAACTTCAGCAGCCTACATCACATTCAGTAGCAGGAGACAAGAAGACAAAAAAAAATCTTTATTAGCTACAGCACCAAGGAGATGTCAAAGTGTGAATGACTGTGAAGGTCAGTTTTAACTTCCCCTCCATAAACTCTTTTGCCTTTCTCTGTTAGTGGATGCCTCAGTCTCTGTATCTCCTCTCTTGCCTCCTTGATGCAGTTTCTCCCCTTTTACTTCCCCAAAACTTCCAGTTCCTCCACCTCTCAGATTCCTTGCCCTAGTAGACTTCCCAACAAGCTTTTAAGTTCACCTTTAATATAATGTGCATTGAAATCACTTGACTTTCTTCCCGAATCCCAAAAAGGCCAAGCTGAGACCTTGAAGGAGATGGTTTTCCCATTATCAGTTCAGATGTTCAGACCTGGATTTGAACCCAGAATGTCCTGGTTTTCCAACTGGAGAAAGTCATGCCCGGTTCCAAAGAGTCTTCAGAGCTACAATAATTATCATCATTGCCACTATTAACATGGGCCAAACAATGCATTTTTCCTTATTTTGTCAGAAAAGAGTAATCTGTTCCAGATGGAATTCATTTTCCTATTTCCTCACCCTACTTTTTTCTCTTCTGCTGAAACATCAGCCTTAGGAAAGGGCTTGCTGTGGCAAATTTCACCCCGAATAATATATTCTCCAAGAAATTTCCAATTACTGGGGATAAGGTCTTCTCACTGGAAGTACCTGGCAGTTTCAATAACTCCTGTCAATGCCAAGGCTATCAGCACTATGTTGTCACCTTTAGGAGGTGAGAGAATGATCTTTCATGCTGGTGAGGAAGAATTTTCTTACTGTGAGGGTGACAGAGCGCTGGAACAGGCTGTCCAAAGACATTGCGGAGTCTCCTGCTTCTCAGGAGATCTTCAAAACCCCCCTGAATGAGACTCTCTGCCATGTGCTCTGGGTGCCCCTGCTTAAGCAGGGCAGGTTGCACTAGATGATCTCTAGAGGTCCCTTCCAACCTCAATCGTTCTGTGATTCTGTGAGTTACCAAAGTCCAAAAAATCCAGTGCCTCAACTTCAGCACAGCAGAAACTAGGTGCACAACAGCACTTGGTAGCCTAAATACCTGAGGTTTCTGGGCCCTTATTTCTTACTGGTAGCATCTGAACCAGGATTCTTGTTTTGTTCTAGTAAATGAGTCAGGTGGAAACTCCTGGACTGAGCCAAGAGGAGCCAAGCTGTGTTGATCTAAGCTTGGTGTCACTGTGTGTTACATACAGCCTACAAGACAAAGCTTGTGCAGCAAAGCTTGCACATCTGTGGTCACCCCAGGGTGGAGTGTGCAGCTTGTTCCTGGGAACACAGGTCCTCAGCATATTTCCTCATCCAGAGAGTTTTCTCCATAATTCTTGTCACTAAGCCATCCCAACCCATGGTGTCCCTGACCTGCCACAGCACATGGACAGCAGGTTTACATGGGAACAGGTCACCAGGTTTGGGTTTTCAGTTGCTCCACCTGCTCCACCAACAGAGCCAGTCAGAGAAACTGTGGAATAAGATTTAAGGAGGCTAATTGCAGGTACACATGTTGGTCTACATATGTGCATGTGTAGCTGACCACACTTGGAGTCACGTCAACAGCTGCTCTATAATAGCAATCGGTCGGGACTATCAACTGAACTGTTCTTTACTGTCAAAATTACACTCTCATGGAGCAAAGTAGAAGAAGAAAATGAAGATATCTATGATCTTTCAGATATCCAATGACTGAAACAATCTTAAACACAGATTTTTTAAAAACTAAAAAATCCCTTCCATAAACATAACTGTTAAAATTACATTTTTAATAAAGGCTACCAACAGTCAAACAGTCAAGTAAAAAAAAGAAACAAAAGCAGAAGCTCAGAGCTGTTCTGATGCAACCCTGCTTGCCTCTTTTTTCTCTCTGAGCTTGGCTGAGTTTAAGTAACTTGCCATCGATTCACACAGCAGCTTTTAATGATGCTCAACCAGTAAATACTTACAGGGGAAAAAAAAAAAAGCGACCTTCCGTGACCGACATGCTTTGGGTGGACTGGGAATATTTGTGTGCATCCTCTCGCTGGGAAAGTGAACATTTCCTTGCCATTTGCAACAAGCTCCTGTTATGGATTTGTGGAACAATAGGGTCTCCCTCTGGTGGCAAATCCAGCCCGAGGTATGTTGACATTGGAGCGGAGATGGGATTGCAGGGCATGGGAGCTGGCTTTAATCTAGCAGCCCGGGGCATCCGCGAGGGGCCCTCGCTGTGAGGCTGCACTGATGAAGGAGCTGGTGGCCCCAGCGTCACTTCTGCTGCCAGCACGTGGGTCGGCAATGCCATCGCCGGGGGGTTCCCCAGTCCGCTCCAGGCACATCAGTCTGTGTAGAAACCTCTGAAACTGAGCCAGGAGGACAAGATGTGCTGATGTGCCTGGTCATAGACGGAGCCCAAATGATCTCGGTAAGCCCATGTCCTGGTCATCCGACTACACGGAGTCTGGGCTCCTCCTCTTGCTCTTGCAGAGCTTCTTCAGCTGCCCCTGAACCGCAGCTCGCTTTCTCTCCAGCAAGCCTGGAAACGCTTGTGAAGGAACATTGTTGCCTTGGGGCTGTAGTGGATTTCAAGCATGGCGTTGCTGCTTGGGATTTTTGGCAGGTTTCTAGCAGGCTTGGAAGGGAAATACCCTGGGCTCTCGCACACAGCCTTGAAGAGGACCCTGAGGAAACGGACCAGCCTCTGTGCTGCATCTCTGCCTGACGCCTGTACTCACATGTCTCTCACCCCAGGTGGCCATCAGAGCCTCCAGTCACAGCTCTGCATGGTGCAGGAGCATCAGGTCCATCACACAGGTGACTGGGAACAGTTGTGTCCCCATTTAGAGAGACACCTCCAACCTACCTAGCAGGGAATACCAAAATGAGCATGGGGCTTTGGGCACAAAGACAACGGATTTCAGGGTGAATCCATCACTAAAATCGTTCAAAGGTCTGAGCTCCTAAAGGAGAACCAAAAAGTCTTGCAGAATTACACCAGCCCCATGAAAGGAGAGAAGAGTGACCTATGGGACAAGAGGGGATGTTTTCTGTCTCTTTAGTTTATTAAAGATGGGCTGTGACCATGGTAGACGAAGTCATGCTTGGTCAGGCACCTCTACAATGTGTTGGCTCCATATGGATCTTTCACATGACCCAACTCCCCAAAATAAGGACATGGACGCTTTACTCAGCCCAACTCATTGGCAGCACTGCCAGAAGGATGCAGGTGCAGGACACAGACTAGCTCTTCCCTCTGGTTCAAATGTAGAGATGCAAAGAAGCTCCGTTGACCTCCCAGACCAACTGAACGCAGGAAGAATGGGGCTTGGATTGTCCTGGTTCTCCCCTCTTCCCCAGGAGGGATCACATTAGCTGCTCTGGTGATCCATATGGGCAGAAAGGCCATGCTTGCTGTGCTTTAAGGATGTTTCCATCAGCTTTTCCAAAGCTGATTTGCCACATTCTAATACAACTTTAAAGTGATAAAAACCTTGCAGGGAACTAGAAACTGCTAGTTTTCTGCTTCAGGTGACTTCTCCAGCCTCACTCCTCTTAAAATATATTTAACAAAGGCCGTAGAGTTAGATCTTTTCCTGAGACAGTAAGTTCTCAGCTACTTAAAATTCACTCCTTTCCCTCCCCGTGCTTTGCAGTCAGTCACAAGCACCAGACCTCACTGGAGGCTTTGCAGCAGCAGAGGCAAAACTGAATTTTGCCACCCCAAGGTTGAAGACAAAATAATTTCCTGGGGTGGGATGTCAAGTTTGGCAGGGCTCTCCCTCCCACAAAGGCACACTCTCCGCAGAAAGCCAGGCGTGTATTCTCCTGCCAGGATATTTCCTCCCTGCCCCTCTGTAGGACCTTCCCCTTCTCTAGACAATGAAGGGACCAAAGCCAATGGCAGCCGCTGGTGGAGCCAGGGAATTCAAAAGCTCGTCCTGAAAGCTCCCGGATCCAGCTGGACAGGAGGAGGGACACAGACCCTGGTGTGTGGGCTCTGAGAGACAAGCCCACAGCTCATGCCCACCGCTCGCACCAGCCAGGTGAGTCCCCAGGTGAGCTCTCCTACCCTAGGTATAGAAGAACGTAGTATCTGCAAACATGAGCAGAGTGTCCCCATGTTTTGCTCTGGTCCAGCCATCCATAAGGGACCAAGACCTTCCTGGAGAGCCTCTAATCTAAGCAGACAGGACGAAGCAGCCATGATTTCCCATCTGGACAACGTCGGAGTGTCGGGTCTGAAGCCACATTAAGGAACCTGCCGTGGAGCTGCAATGTGCAACCCCATCAAGGGGCCCTTGGGTGGGTGGGTGAGGAAATCTAGACCAAGCACAGAGTGGGGGCTCCCAGCAAAGCACCCCACATGGTCCCGCTCGGTGTCTGCCATGCAGGAGCAGCCAAAGGATGTGCTTTGAGGCTCAGGGAAGCTGCTGGTGTTTAAGCAGACCCCAAGGGAAGGAATTCAGCAGGGTGCACCCCTGGGAGTCACTTTTTATTAAGGTTTGTTATTATAAAAATATATCATAAAATGTTATGGCAACTTTGTCCATTTACACTCTGGGACAGAGGCACTGAAAGGCTTGCAAGGATAACACTTCCTAGCAGAGTTTGTCTGTCCACGGTTTTGGAAAACCAAGTACCGCTCCCTGGAGGAAGCATCTGCCTTGGGCTAGGACAAAGCCTGGATGCCTGAAACAAGGATTCGGGGACAGAGATGTTCGCGGCTCTGTATCCAATGGTCTTCATGGAGAATGCGGAGGAGAAAATAAAAATAAAAGCAGAAAAAAAAAATGGGGGGTGGGGAGAAAGAAGGAAGGAAGATTGATTCTCTCCTGCCACCCTTTTCCAACCCAGTGGAGGTCATGTGTCCCTGAAGGCAGTGTGGATGAATGTCCAAATCGATGGATTTGCCATGGAGGAAGGTCACCTCTTACCGGCCAGGTTTGCTTCAGTCCAGCCGCTTCTGCGCTCGCTGCAGGCCTCTCTTGGATGCAGCAGCACTTCAGGCTTCGGCTAGAGGGAGATGCTGCAGGTGCCTCTGCCAAGACTCTCTGCCCCTTGTCCACAGGCTCTAGGAAGAGGAGGCTGGGATAGAAAGTCCGTGGAGAGTGCTTAGAGAATCCGTTGGTTTCCCTGCAGGACTGGCAGGTTTCCTGTCCACCACTGTAAGTAGAGCAGAGTGAGGAAACAAAACAAACAAAAAAAGACAAACAGGCTGGGCAGTGCCTTGGCAGGCTCCAAACACGTAGCCCAAGACTGGGGGGCAGCTGCATGGGTCCCATGTGGACACTCACACATGGACCCACTGCTCTGTGTCCCACTGATCCCAGCCCATCTGCTGAATGGACTTGAGGGAAATCAGACTTTCCCACACGGCCAAGTTCCAGGGAGCCTGGTCCCTCAGGAAGGAACTAGAGAAGAGGGAGGAGATGCATCCACCCAACCACAGGAGCAGCAGACACCCATTTGCCACTGTTAGGGACCTGGATCTATCTGGGGAGACAGCAGGGAACCATCTGAACAGACAAGTCCTGGGCACACTGTTAAAACCTGTGTCCCCTGAGATGTACCCTGGGAGAGGACTGTGTTGCCTGTTGTGCTTCTGCACCAGAGAGGGTATTTCACGAGGTATCAAGTCCTTCCTCGACCAGAACTCCCTTTCCCCTCCCTCACCCCGAGGAAATTTCCCTGATTTGCCTGGATAAACCACTCCACAGACCTCCTCTCTGGCTGGAGGATATCCCAGACATGTGGCCAAAAGGAACCATTTCTCCCCAAAATCCCCCTGGCCAGGTTTATATGTTTGGTCCCTTCTGCCCTGCAGAAGCC
>NW_010579217.1:49528-71912 GCF_000705375.1 Tinamus guttatus | reverse complement strand
CGGGAGCCGGCGGCAGCGGCCTCGGCTCCGGCCTCGGCACCAGGGGTCGGGCCGCCGGCTGGAGCGGGAAGGGAAGGTGCCCGCTGCCTCGGGAAGATCCCCTGGCCGCTGGCGGGACTCCCAGCTTTTGCGAGCTGGACATCGCCCCTGGAAGCCCCTTGCTCCCGCGGGAATGAAGCCCACCTTTACTTATCCAAAGAATTAAAAAAAAAAAATGAAGAAGCAGCAGACTCGTGCCACTTGCGTGGGGCGAACACAAAGTGCTTAGATTTAAGGTGCTATTTTTCTTTCTGCTTTTTGTGTGTGTGTGTGAAAGAAGGGTGGTTTGATCCGAGGGAGAGAGATCGAAAGCTCGCGGTCGCTTCTCGCAAGCGGCCGAAGATGATGGCAGTGGTGGAGATAAGGTGTGTGCGGAGGAGAGAGGGCAAAGCCTTGCAGACGGCTACGGGCAACGATACATTTGAAACGGCCCTGCTGCTCCTGGGGTTCACCCTGAAGGGGGGCTCCCCACCTGGACCGGAGGAGCCCCTCTAGCCGCACGTGAACCGCGTGGGATGCGCGGCCCAGGAAGGACTGGCCTCCCCTTTCCCTTTCCTTTTGCCTCGTCGTCCCCAAAGGGATCGATCCTTTACAAAATGTATTAATATTCGAAATAAAATGTATTTAATTTTAACAAAATCAAATTTAATTTTATTGATTTAAAATATTTAATTTTCGCACCGACGCGGCTCTTCAGTTACAGGGGAGCCATCCCGGCGCTGTGACCGACGGAGTCCGGGAAACGGGAGCCCGGGCGAGGACTGGCCTGAGACACCCCCGGGCCTCTCCCATGGAGGAGAAATCCTCCCCCTTTCACCCACCCCGCTCCGCTTTTCCCCTCGCCCCGCTCCGCTCTCCCCTGCCCATGCAACCACTTCGCGGGGGCTGCTGCTGCCCGGGACCAGCAGTGAGGAAAAAGAAGCAGATCGGTTAAAAAGCAGCCAGGAGCTGCAGAGGGATGAGGACCCCTCCTCCTCCTCCCCCTGCCCTCCCCCTTCTCCTCCACCTCTCCGGGCTGCCCGCGCGCTGGCAGCACCTCGGCCGTGCGATGAGTTGTGCCGGTCCTCAGCCGCCACCGCGGGCGCCTGACAGGGGGCAATCGAAAAGCGGCCGAGGGGAGCGAGTGCCCCGCTGCCTCCCCCATCGCGGTCGCCGCACGATTTCCCCCGTGTCCCTGGTGGGGCCGCCCCGGCGGGGCTCGGCCCCAGGGGCTCTGCCTGGCTCCCCTCGCACCCACCGGCGGCTGGGGAAGCCTCCGGCCAGCTCGGTGGAGCCCCGGAGCCGCCCGCAGCTCCTAAAAACCCGGGGCGCCTCCTGCTCTCCAGCCTCGGGGAACCTGCGGGCGGAGGGCGCTGGCGCGGAGGGGGCTGAGTCCGGGATCCCGGCCCTTGTTCCCTGATCCCCTTTTCTTTTTCCCTCTCCTCCCACCCCAACCCTTTTCTCCCCCTTGTATGTTCCCTGATCCCCTTTTCTTTTTCCCTCTCCTCCCACCCCAACCCTTTTCTCACCTTTGTATTTTCCTTCTTTTCTTCTTCTTTTTTTTAAAAAAACTTTTATTTTCCCTTTTTTGGGGAAAGCAGTGCTTCTGGGGGGAGTCGGGTGTCTCTGGGGGTGGGGGGAGCGCCCGAGCCCACCCAAACCCACCTCCGCTGAGTTAATCTTTTGTCTCCCTCTGTTGGGAGAAATCCGCCCGCCGTCGTCGGGGCCTTCGGCGCCGCGATGCCCGAGGAGCGGCCGCCCAGGTAAGGGGGCAGCGGGCGGGCACGGCGGCGGGGCGCGCACGGCATCGCACCCCGAGCACCTCTCTACGGGCTGTGAAGGGTCGCGGATATTTGGGGCGGGGGGAGATTCTCAAAAGAAATCAAAGCAGACAGATGCCGAGCGGGTCCTTCTGCAAGAGAAGGACTTTCGGCAGCGATCGTGGGTCACTTTGCAGGTAAATAGGAATTTCCCACCTACTTATACACGCTGCACAAGTGACTGTCCATAGGCACAGGGCTATCCATATGTGCTGCCGACACAAAGGTCTCTCCATATGCACTCTTCACGTGTCTACCCATAGATACTACATAAGGGTCTCTCCATATACTGCTCCATTATATATTTTGCTCCCCATATTTTGTTTCACATACATTGCTCCACTGTAACAGGGCAATATATCATCCAGCCCACACCTAAGTGTATATCGCTGTGTGGATAAACGCCCGAGTGTTTGCACAGAGCCGAGCTTTACATCCCGCCCTGGTCCATCCACGAGCAGCGGTGCCGGCGCTTGCCACACGCAGAGCCCGTGCTCGGGATGCTGCTGTCGGGGGGCGGTCTTTTCCTCGGGGGTTAAGGAAAATGCACATGGATGTACCCCCCGCAGCGACATCAGCAGCATCAAGACCCCCGGCCGCCTCTCCGCGGGCACCTGCCTCCCATCAGCGGCCCACGGGGCCCGTCGCTGTCCTGCGCGGGTTGTCCCCGGCCGGACTCGGGGGAGGCAATGGCCCGAGGGCGCTTTTCTGGCCCATGTCTTCAGTAGCCAAGAAGAACGAAAGACTTTCGTGCTCGTTAGAAACGTGGCAGAGGCTCCGTGTCGGCGCTCATACGGTGGGGAGAAGTGTGATTCCCTGCCAGGCCAGGCTCTGATTGAAATAGTGGTACGTGGGAATAGCGAGAGAGGAAAATAAGAGGAAAAGCACAGAGAAAGAGGAGGAGAGGGAGAAATAGAAAGAGAAAAGGGAAAATAGAAAAAGAGGAGAATAAAATGAGAAAGAGAAAAAAAATGAAAAAGAGGGAAAATGAAAAAGAAAAAATGGAAAGGAAAAAGATTTTAAAAAGGAAGAGGGAGAAACCGAAAAGAAATGGAAAAAAAGAAAAAGGAAAACGATAAAAAAGAGAAAAAAAATGGACAGAAAAGGAGAGGGAGAAACCGAAAAGAAATGGAAAAAAAGGGAAAAAGGAAAACGATAAAAAAGAGAAAAAAAATGGACAGAAAAGGAAACGGGAGAGAAGAGAAGAGAAGAGAAGAGAAGAGAAGAGAAGAGAAGAGAAGAGAAGAGAAGAGAAGAGAAGAGAAGAGAAGAGAAGAGAAGAGAAGAGAAGAGAAGAGCGCTCGGCATTTCTCCTCCTGCAGTCTGTGTAGGTGCCCCCGACAGCAGATAAGGAGGGAGCGAAAGCCAAATGCTCCCGGCCTGCGGGCACAGCAGTCCCCAGCGCCGCTGCCGGGGCCGAGCAGCGCGGGGGACATCGCTTTGCCCCTGACGTCTCCTTAACACCCCGTTAATAACCTATCAACGAGATTATTACTAATTATTAGTAATAATAATTAGTGTGCGTGCAGGGATGCGGCTGAGCCGAGGGTCTTGCTGGGACCCCCAAATCTGTTTCCCCAAGGTGTTTTTAATTCGCTCCCCATTCTCAGTTATCGGTCATTTAACTCTGACGACGGCGGTGAAAATGAAGGCAGGGAAGGTCACCCATGGGACTCTACTGGGGAGCTGGCGGGCAGGGAATGTCCTGCACCCCTCAGTGGGTTTTCTATGAGGTTTCCTCGCCTCTCTGTCAACCCAGGACCTGATTTTCCCCGCAGTGTAGCGAGGGAGAGGGGACGCTGATAGCGCCCAGCTCCAAGCTCGGTGAGTCCTTCGGGCAAAGGGGCAGAAACCGCCTGAGCCCCGCGGGGCAATTTGAGCTCTGGTAACCATGCATGTGTTGTAAAGCTGTCTGAAAAAACATAATAATAAAAAGGAGAGAAAAGGGGGAAAAATAAACCTACTCAGGATGGAGATAAAAGCTCTTATGAATGATCTTGACAGCAAAGTCAATTCTTGCTGCATCTCTAGCCGCCTCTCTAGCAATAGTAATTGCTGTGAAATAAATAAATACCTAGCATAATATATCAAATTATTTCTTCCTTTATTTTTTCTTGCCACTAAAATCCAAGCCATGCCCCGATTTTAATCGCAATGCAAAAGTTGTTAGGCGTTTGTGTATATATATATATATATATGCATAGTGCCTCCCAGAGAGCTAAACATCCAATGGCACATGTACAATTTTGCACTTGAACACTGTTTTTTCGCTAGGAAAAAGAAAAAAGGCATTAGCAGAGAAGCAGATATCTTTGAAAGCTCTTTTGTAGAAATCCAAAGAATGGTGCTCTATTATGGCAGCTGTCAATTGGTGTATTTAAAAGCAGGGCTGCCCACGTGTTTCCACATAATTTAATCTACGTTGATTAACGATTCAGCAAAGCTCTGGCTCTTAAAAGGGATACTGGGTTCAGTAGTGATTGCGAGAGCTCATTCCCTGTCGCGATCAATCAAAATTAGAAAATCACATCTCATCCTGTTCAGGAGCAGCTCTGCGCTCCCCAAAGCTGCAGAGCAGAATTGCTTCTCCTTTGCAATGTGGCTCACAGCATTATCTGAATAATATTATGTTTTTTTATTATTATTTAAAATGCCCTAAAATTATTTTTAACATTTTTTTTCTTAAGCATTTTGACACTAGCTAAATATAGAGAGCTGAACTATCAAAAAAAAAATCTTTTGGTTTTCTGAAGAAAAGGTGCTGAGTGCTCAAAGGCTAAAATCATTTTCAAAGCTTACTTCACTGTCTGAGACGTTCTGTTGAATCGTAGATTTCAGTTTGGCAAAGGCACGGGTTGGGTAATTAATAACAACTTGGTTTTATTTGCCAAAAACCATTTAGCTGTATAAAACATAACTCATTACAAGCCAAGAGGCTCCCAAATTCCATGTGTAATTCTGAAAACGTGTATTTTTAAAAGAATAAATCTCAATCACGCTCCTAATGAGATTCTTAATGTGAAAATTATACAAATACGCCAGTTTCTTATTTTTTTTCCAGTTCTAGTGTAAAACATTTTTAATATGAGGAAAATGCCGATCATTTTAGAACATGGCTATTGTTTAAATAAATATATCCTACATTTTTACTGACAGTGTCGCTGATTTTTTTCTCCTTTTCTGCTTGTAAATCTTTGCAGATGATTTATAAATCATTGCATATGGATGTGATATCCTATATAATGTCGCAATAAACATGTAGGCAGTGTGAGCTTTTTTATCTGTGAGCTCTCTCTGCCTGTCTCTGGCCATCTATGGAGCTGCATAGCAACTTGCATAGCAACTAGCATAGTTGCATAAGTAATCAACTTGGCTTAAGTAGGTATTTACATTTTTTAATTGTAAAGCACTTTGGAAATCATAATAAATAGCTTTCAATGTTAATGACATTACACAAGTTTTGCTGGAAGTGAGATCTGAGGGCTGTCCACCAGAGATGCTGAAGCAGGGCATGGATGGACCGCTCTGTGTGATGGATCTCAGAGGAGGAGATGGACTGAAGCCTCTTGCAAATACTTAATGCAGAGAGACACCTGCAAGACGTATGTGAGGGCAGCTGACTGGTAGGAACAGCCTCATTTATGCAGAGTTCATATTGAGAGAAGATGCTTTGCTGGAAGCCTAGGAAGGATGTGCAGGAGTTTGGAGAGGCAGAAGGGGTGAAAAAGCATACCAATTCCAATTTCTTTAAAAAAGACTCAAACACTATTTCTGTACAGAACAACAGTGCATTCCCCATGTTCACATATGGAGCAAAAAAGCTCAAGATGAGGATGGCCAGCATGTCTCCGCCACTATTATGAGGACTTAGATTCAAATTTGCATTCTGGAGCATAAACAAAACTGTTTTATGACTTTTTAACAGACTATCTGCATGTAACACACTTGTTCACAGCGAGTACCTTTGTCTGTGTCCTTAGACGTTTCTCTGTCTTGTCTTTATTAGTATTTGAGACCTCATCTGTCCAGAGTCCAGGGCTACAACAGAAATCCATCCATGTCTGGCTGTAGATGACCTCATCTAGTCCTAACTCTGCATGAGGACGACCACCTGTAATCCCCATGACTTCACAGGGAACTGTAGGTGCTGAGGACCCTGTGAGAAATGACCGGCAGCTCCTCAGGTTGAGTCCTTGTCCCTTGGCCCAGCCATCCCAGCAAAGAGTGCAATCAATGAGCGCCTTTCTGTTCCCTTTGGTGAGCATTTCATTGGTCAGACAGTGCACTGAAAGAGAAAAAAAAAAAAAAAGAAAAAAGACCCCAAATATTTTCCTTTAGATGAAGGTTAATGTTAAGCCCATATGGAAGTCTTTGTCGGAGCGTAAATCTTAGCAAGATCGGGTTATTAGCTTATGCCGAACTTTGCAAACAAATGTTGCACGTGCTTACAGACAGAAGGGATGAAGGACTGCTAAATCTATTCCTTTGTTTTTCTTATTGAAATGGTTTTCTCATGACCATAATGAAGTGGGAAGGCCGCACACTTGGCAAAGAAACCGATGTTAAGTTGTGCTCGTGGAAAAACACATCGAATAGGCTGAAATAGCACAAGCGGAGTTTGTTGCACTTGGCACTCGGTGCATGAATTGTAACTGCATGTTGAATCACGTATATGAGACTCTGCAGGCCCAGAGAAGAATAGTAGGGAATCTCCTCCTTGATGGATTCGGATACCATTGCTCATGTTTAAGTCAAACAGACTTTATGGCATGTATTCATCCAGCTTATCACCACCTGGATCCGGTATCCATCATTCCCTAAGATTGACCGGAGGCCCCAACATGCCCCTGACCAAGTGAAGTGGGATGCCCTAGGCTGTAGATGTACATGCAGGAGCAAGTGCTGCTGAGCTGGCTATGCACTCATCTCCCTGTGAGATGCTTCCCAAGGCAGCATGAGGTGTCGTCAAGGCAGAGTCCTTCCTTTAAATGTTGTCATGGAGCAAGTTGTCATGAAATCATGAAGCTGATGTTACATACAATCAGAGATGGTTTTTGTCCCCCTTCTGTAGAGCACTCAGCAGATCTTGGATCTTCTTAGCCATTGGGAGACCTGGAGAAGGACCGTAAGAGAAAAAGGAAGGCACATACACCAAGGCGACGTGAGCTCATGATTTAGAAGAAAGCTAAGATAAATAATCCATCCAGATCTCACAGAAAAATAACCTGTCCTCTCTCTCAGACAGCCCTAGAGCAACAGACTCCCCAAATTTGGCAAGAACAGGGTCTCACCTGAAGGCCAAGATCTCCTCCTGATACAAGAGTCAGTGGCCAGCCAAGGGACAGTGGATGCAGACGTCAACCCTTGCAGCTCCAGGGGAGCCCATACCTCGTTTGTGGCCCAGTCCATTGACCACAAAGTAGTACAAGACAGTCCATACGTACATATGTTTCTGCGACAAAAGGCACCATCCAAATTAGTTTGCCTCACATATTTTGCTCAATGGCTTCCTTGGCATTATGAATGATGAAGGATGTAACAGGTTAAATTTTATAGTGCTGTACTCTGAATATAGTGCAGCTCTTTACGACTTTGTGCAGTGAGCCACACTCCATAGCCCTTTACAGGGGCACTATATGGGTTATGCTCTTGAGCATGTTGTTCTTGCAGGCAAAGAGGTGTGTTTCATAGCGTTGTGCCAAAGCATTTTGAGGAGTTCAGAGCAATTTAGTGGCAAGTAAACTCTTTTCAGGGATCATTTCACAGTGGAAATTTGTATCAATATGAAAATGCACCAAGGTGGGAAAGCAGCCGCGAGGTGAGAGGCAAAGAACATTATAGCCATTATAAAGATTCAGAATAATCATGGCAAAACTCTGTTTATTTCACTCTGTATGTGACACGGGGGATATAAAATGGAAATTATAGCACATAAAGTGCTCTGCAGAGAAGAGCTGCCTTGTTGTTCATTCTAACTCCCTCTCTCAATCCTCCAACCCCTCTAAGGGACCATTTTGGTGATATCCTCTAACCAGCCTGTGCCTTTTATTTCTTGTTGTACAAATTGGCAGTTTGTTCTTCACATAAGGCCTATGTATAGACATGTGCATGCAACTCCTCTCTATCCTTCCCCTTCAAGCCACCTGTAGTGTCCTAAGGCCGATTCAGCCTTAGGTAAAGTAACTGAACATCACCAAACCCTGCCAAAGAACCATCTATTTGTGGCCATTCAGATCTGCAATGAATCCTTACAGGATTCATCCCTGTACAACTGTTCTCCAGAAGGAGAAATCTCCGAGACTTGCCAACCTCATGGTCTCCCATTGCTGGGACCAGCAGAATCTCTCCAGCTGCTGCTGTCCCAATCTGCCACTGTGCCATGCCTCCAAAAGCAGAGCCACGTCACATCTCTGCTTATGCCATGGGACATTGTGAGAGATTGGGGATGGGCAGAAGTGTAAAAATAAACCTCCCAAAAGTGTTATCTACATCCAGACAAACTATTTTCAATGAAGTCTTTCTAAGGGGAATTAAAAAGCTTTTTTGAGCAAAATGCATCTGTTTTGCAAGTGTTGGGGGTTTACTTAAGTCAAAATGTTTTGAGATGAAGACGACAGTTTTCCAAATGTGTTTTTTTGACATCTGAGAAAAAAAGAATCACTAGCCTGGAATGGCTGGAAACATTTTATTTTCATTTCAAGGAAAAGCCACAATATTTTTGAAACTTTTTGGTTTGGGTTTGATGGGTGTGTGTTTTGTTAGTTTGCTTTGAAACAGGGGGCAAAAAAAACCTAGGTCGTTTCATTTGAATTTGTCCTGGAAAACAGCACAACACTTTGCAGTAAGCTCTTGTAAAAAAATACATTCATGGCAGCGGTCCGCAGCTGCGAGTGCATATGGAGTAGGAGAAGAGCTGCTGAATAACATGATACTGTTTTTCACAGTCACTTCTTCAAAGCAGGACTTGAAACTTTCCATCCCCCTTCGCCCCACTTCACCTCTGTCTCTGTTTTCATTCCCGCCAGACAGAGCCCAAACCTGGTCTCTCTAGGGCATGTTGGAGTGCAGCTGATATAGGTGTCATTTTAAGTCAGATGTTTTGCCTGACTCCTTGTATTAAGTCAGATAAAAGATCCATAGCACCCACGTGCCCAGAGAGGGGCATCAAAAGACTTGCTCTTGCTCAATATCCTCCCAGCTAACCTCCAGTCAGAGGGACGTGTCGGTTCCTGTGTATAACACAACCAGAGGAGTCAACTTCTGTAATCTTTTTTCACCCCCAAGCCCCCAAAATGTTGCTTTCCATCCACAGCATTTTTGTGTGTGTGTGTGTGTGGTGAATTCAGCAATACAGCCTGTGCTGCAAAGCTCTGCCTTTCAGCCCCATCAAAATGCACTGCCTGATGATTTCACTGGATGTCCCACATTCTGGCATGATGAGCACCAAGACAGGACAAGCATCCACTTCGTGTTGCTTCCACCCATGTTTCTGTCAATCCTCCCTCACTTCACTTATCTCGCCCAGCCCAAGAGTCTGAGCTGGTTTTGCCTGATCCATAGAAAGGCCCAGGTCTGGATTGGGCACCTGAGCTGGCTTTGTGCTGGAGACATCCTACTTCTCCCAGATGATTTCTCGGGCCTATGAACACCAGGGGGGTGAACATGGGGGATGAAATCTCCAAGGGGTTGAAATTTTGGGAAACCATAAGCACCAAACAGAGAAGACCTGATCAGGAGCTGTTTTGGAAGCATACAGGAACAAGGAGATCTTCTAAAGAACCTCTACTACCCTAGCGGCTTCTTTCCACTGAACGTGTTCTTGAGTTATCATCTCTCAAGGACTTGAAATTAAAAAATATATACATATATATATGTATCTGTTCTACATTAATTGAATGCAAGCTGGTACTTTCTGGTGTTGTTTTTTCTGGACTTATGGAGTTGTGAAAGAATGGTGTGTCTCGAAAGGGGAACATGTGAATCACTGGCTGCCATCTTCAGGAGGATGGAGCCCGTGAACCGCAAACAAATAGCGGTTCCTTTTTGCAATTCCTGCTCTAAATCAAACGCTGCTGCTGTAGGAAAAGTATACAGGGTATATGAAATATTGTGTGTTACTGGACATAGGCAATGCCAGGAGAAACAGCAGTATAACCATTTGTTGTTCCTGAACCTAACCTGAACAACTCCGCTCTGGATGTTAGGGTTTATTTGTATAGTGTATATGGTCCCTCTTCTGGCACAAGCCTGGTTTCCCTCCCCATTCCCCTGCCTTTATCCCTGCTCCGTCTCTGAGCAGGGATTTGGGAGGGGGCAAGCAGCTCTCCATCCTCGTCTGGACCACAAACAGGGCCATGGAGCCTGACAGGCCCATGCCAAGTGCCAGATCCTGCTTTCTCATATGCTAGGAGATGCACCAAGGAAATTCAACATTACTGTGACTATAGAATAGGTTTCCCCTTCAGTCTGGCACTACAAGGCTAGTAATCTGGATAAAATGTGAATGGAACAATGTAAGAGGAAAATGTAAGTGCAATTTGTAAAGGCTGCACACAAACAATGCTTCCTGCTATTAATTCAAAGGCATCAATAGCTAAGTGCTTTCAGGGCACAGTATCTATTCTGGTTTCCATTTATATGCTAGAATTGTGGTAGATGTCAGGAGAATTTAATACACATGATGCAGGCATATGAATGAGCTGGATCCTTTTCTGGGAACAAGTATTCATAAGTCTCCATGTGGTTCCACATCTACAAAGACATGGGTATTTATTTCATGAGATCTGGACTCCATTTCAGGCAAGAAAAAATCCCACTAAAGCCAATGGGGAATCTTTCTGTTCACGTCAATGGATCTCAGCACCCCAATTCAGGAATGCACTTAAAACACATGCTTAACTTTAAAGCCAGGCTTAAGTCTCGCCGAAACCCATTAGACACAAGCGTCCGCTTTTGCTGAAAGATGAGGAATTTAAACAAGCATTTATGTGCTTACCTGAATCAGAGCTTGGCTCAAGCTCACAGCAGAGCAAATCTAAGGCTCATAAAAGAAATGCTACAAAAATAGAGCGTATTTGAAGTTTTATGACTCCAGGTTGTTGGTCTAAGTTACCCTGCCGGCTTGGGGGAAAGCATCTTTTGCAGATGAATGCAAGGTGAGACACGTGCTCGTATCTGCTCCAGCTTCCTGGAATTGTCTGAACAAATACCACAATTCACATAGCCAATACCGAGCCTTTTAGTAAATACCCTACGTGAGTGGTTGAGTTGGCTCATCTATGAGCCTAGCTGCCCTTTGCTTTTCCCTCCCTATCCTATTCCTGTTGGGAAAAGCAATAAACAGTCAGACCTTTTCCCTGCATGAGTGAAGCTCGGTAGGTTACCTACAATATAAACATGATAACGGCCCTAAGACCCTCTTGCTCCCTAACGTATCAATAACATGGGCTAAAGGGCCAAACACTATAGATTTGTGATAAATCTGGGTCAGGTATAAAGGACTAGTCAGGGGAGCCCAGGTGGGAATCCTTCCACCAAAAGCTGCTGATCTCCTGTTTTGTTGGAGGGTTGTTTGTTTTTTTAATCAGAAAACGGCAATTTGTCAAAAGAGGCATGTTTCCCCACCAAATAAAAATCCAGCCTTGACAACTTTCTTTTTCTTTTTCTTTTTTTTTTTTCACAGGCAAAGGCATGTTGACACAAGATTGAATTTAGGCTCCAAACCGCCAGGAGTACGACGCTTGGGAAGGCCGAACACAGACCTCGTGTTGTCCCGGCGCTCCCCGACGGCTCAGCTCTTCCAGAGAGAAAGGAGCCTCTGTCCTCTGTCAACAAAAAGTCAGATGTCCTCGTTTCACTGGTGCAAGGGCACGAGTCCACCTTGGAGAAACCTCCCTCCGCAGAGGCCCCATGGGAACCGGCCTGTCTTGGCAGCAGGGCTTGGATCCAGCTTGGCCCTGGCCCTCAGCAGGTGCTGGGGCACCCAGGGAGTCCAGCATTTGCCTCTCCTGGGCCCAAAACCTTCTCCAATGTATCCTCATGGGAGGTGATGCTGCCCAACAAGTCCTGTGGCCCCCTTAGAGATTGGGAAGCTCTCCTAGATGTGCCAGGTTTTTGCCCCCTTTCAATGCAGGAAGTTTTGGGGGTGAGTCCAGTGGGAATCCAGTGGGATCAGCCTCCCACAAACTCCTGTCAGCCGGAGAAACCTTGTTTGTTTGTTTGTTTCGGTTTGTTTTTTTCTCTCCAGCAAAAAAAAAAAAATGCAGGTTAGAAGAGAGGCTTTGGATTCGTCACAGCGTATAGGACACAGGACACCCAGGATGACTGCGGGATGAGGACGGATGCATGTGACGGCTGCAGGAAGAGGGAGCCCTCCGTGGAGGAGGACACAAGCTTGTTCAATCTTCCACTTATTTTTTCCTGTGTCAAATGCTTACTCGTGCTTTTAGCAAGCCGTGGCTGAATGAGTGACCTGCTCCAGCCTCTAAGTTTAAACATCTGCAGTGATTAATTTCCTCAGGATTAAGTTCTTCTGATTTAAAACAACAGATAATGGCTAAGGGGAAACATCCCTATCATAAACACTGCTCTGGCATTTACCATTTGAAATAATTTATATTCTCTGGTCTAGTGGGTTTGTATCACCAGACTTAATGACTGTTTCTGTTTAATTTTCAGATGCTTAATTGCAGTAGAACACTTCAACACCATTAAATTAAAACAAGCTACCAGCTTTTCCTTGCCTATGCTTCTGGCCCTGCTCCAAGTGACATTTAAAGCGATCTCAGATGTTTTATTCCTGCCACACAGGCTGCTTGCCTACAAACAAAAAATGCGTGTATGTGCTGGGTAAGGAGGTAAATAGAGCCACCAACATGAGAGTACTGAAGATGACTTCCACGCAGAAGGGAATTTGGATGCGGCACAGCAGCCACGAGCTGCTTTCACTCACTCTGGAGCAAATCGGGAGTGACTGTTGGCCAAACATCCCTGCAGCAGCAGCTGGCAGTGGATGCTTGAGATGTGACCTTGCTCTGGTGTGGGCAAAGCAGCAGAAATGACTGGAAAATCCTGTGGGCCCCTGGTGAGGAGCCACCACAAGAGGCTCTTAGGGATCTCTGTGCAGAGAGCATCTCCCCATGCACAGCATCTCCCTGCTCCATGGTAGTCGCAGGCAGAAGGCGGTCAGTGGATCAGGAGCAAATCTCAGCACACATGTGCCTTGTGCCTGTACAATCTGGTATAAGCAGTTGTATCTCTGGGAAATATCCCACTAAGGGTCTTTATCTTGGGCAATTTCAAATCTTAAAGCAAATTTTAAAATGTGGAAATACTTTGGGTTTCAAGTACCTATTAAAAAGGAGTAGGAGGAAATGGAGTTCCTCTATAAGTTAATATTCTTTGGTAATGGATGTTTAGAGTTAGTACGTGTCTTTACAACATCATTCATAGGGGCATTGTTTGCTCCTGACAGTTTTTCTTTTAAGATTAATGTGCTTATGAAAACCTTGTGCACGGCTCTACGAGGCAAGCTTGAAATCCATCAGCAATACCATCGCCATGACACAATGCTGGGAGAGCAAAGCAAATGACAAACAGAATCTGGTTCTGCAGAGACCAGTGTGTGTTGGAGGGAAATGATCTGAAGCAAAACCTGGCCTCTCGCCAGGCACCCTTCCTGTTCTGCTGTTGGCACTACCAGAGAAGAGGGAGAGAGTAAAAATATATGTGAAGGAGTAAAAGAAAACAAAATTAATTGGGGGGAAAAAATAACTCAAACCTGCTAGTGTTTGGTCTCTTTTTAGCAAACAAGCATATGGAAAATTCATATAAAGTTTAAAGACTATTTTAGCCAAACATGCTTGTTGTGCATATAAATAATTTCATCAGAGATCAGCGGAAACAATGCAATTAGGCACAAGTTGCATTTAACATGTCAGGATTACATCCAGTTGATGTGCATCCTTGGGAAAATTTGAACGTCATGGACTTAGCTACTCTGAACTGCCAAAGTTGTGCTGATTTTCTTTTATGATTGTCTTTACGTTTATTTGCCCTGTCCTGATTAGACCAGACAAGGATCTGGCCTTACTGCTATAGAAAGCAAACCAGTAGACAAAAAAAAAAGTGTTAGATTAAGTATTACATGGTGTAGATGGCAGCAGGGGAGCTGGGAGTCCCAGGGAAGGTAGGAAACCATCTCCATCACCAGCAGGACTCTCAGGTTGGATATGGTCTTCTCGCAGGTTATTCCTCTGCAGGGTCTGTGACTGCAGAGGAAGCCAGAGCTTGGGAACTGCCTGGCAAGCAGACTGAGTCCTTGTCACTGCCATGAACACCAGAGCAAGCCTGGTTCCTCACCACAACCCATGATTGGCTGCACAGCTTGCTTCCAAGACCCACAAGAGCTCTATAGCAAGAGAAGGAGAAGGATGCACCCTTGTCCCACGACAGGTTCTTTCCCCTGGTGGGACAGCAGGTTCTCCTTTCCCCGCTTTCCCAGTACTTAGATAGACCTGTCGGCACCATTTTTCCTTCCCCATCCCCCTCTGATGTTCCACACGGTGAAACTCTCTGCATCCTTCCTCCACTTTCCATGCTCCAGGGCAGTTTTCCAAGCAGGAAGTTGGGCCCAGGGTAGGAGAAGGAGTGGATCCTGTCACACGAGTGGGTTGGGACATTGGAAGTGATGAAGCCTTGTGAGTATCTGCAGCATCAGAGCCATGCCAAATTATTGTTTCATGACCCTTGGGCAGGAACAAAGCCAGACCTGAGCCACAAGTGGAGCCCTGCAGTATAACTCACCAGCTCCTGCCTTTTTAGGCACTCTCAGAGCCTTAGGGCTGGTTAAGAGGCTCAGACACAGCCTTAGGGCTGTGCACCGGCTTGAGGCAAAGGTGATACTGAGTCACTTGGCCCTCAAAAGACACCCAGATGCCAGCACATCCCCAGCAGGGCTTCCAAGTTTTGCCCCCACACAAAGCCCCAAGGGTGTTTTTTGCAACGTATCCTCCAGGATGGTGAGTGCCAGAACTATGCTAGATATTCTTGTCCATGTTCGGTGACCAAAGACAAGATAACCACATCTACTCTTCACATTGGGTATGCATGGAAGAAAACAGCATGTGACTAATTTGTTGCATAAGGTCACAGAGAATAAAAGGCAGAGGGGATTATGGCTGCATAGTCTATGACTGGTCTTCACACAGCTACCTAATTTGCGGTTGGGTGGCTTTCTTCTCACCTCCTATTGCTTCACCAGTACCACCCTACCAGGACTTACATGCTGAGGGTGAAACTGCCCCAACCTGAAATGGGAAGAGAAGGGCAATGCCCTGATGAGGCCCTGATGAGGCTGCATGGCTCTGCCTTGCAGAACTTGGGAGATGGGGACACCACGTCCCCAGACCCTCCTTCCACTTGGAGCACACAAGCCAGGGAAAAGCACCCACTTTCTCCTTGGTGCTAAGATGCGCTGCCCAGTATCCTCTGCTCTACTTCTCTGGGGCACACAGAGCTGGAAAGCCTTAAAACAACATTTGTGCAGAGTCACCTGATTCTAACGCTTGGATGTACCTAAGAATAGCCCGAATTCTGCCCCTTGCACTCCTGTTTTGATCATTACCTCAAGAGGAGACACAATGTCCTATTTTTCTATTACAGTTATCTGAAGAATAACATTTAAAATTAATTTCATTCTCCTGAGTTCTTTAGCAGAGAAATGAGCAAACACAGGAGGCACAGACTTTGCTCTGCGCACAAAAAAGTGTGTGGGTTCTTGCAATGAATCTTCTTTTCTGATGAAAACTTGTAAAAGTGCCTGTTCATAAAACCTGTAATAATCTGAAAAAGATTCATTTCCCCTCAAAGATCATAATAAGAGCCATTCTTGTAGAAAGCCCAAAGGCTGAAATCACAGGGGATCACTTTCTCATCTCATCTGGAAGCGTGAGTAGTTCCTCTAGCTTTCCAAGGAGTGGAGACTTGCACGGGCAGGCCATCTGTCTGTCTATCTGTTTGACACCTATTGGTCACTGCCCACCCACTAACTTTCACATGCACTGGCAAATTTCAATTACATTTGGCAAAAAGACAACAGTCCCCAAAATATTAATTTTCAGACAGTGAGAAGTGATGGCTGGAGGTGGGGAAGCACTCAGATCTACGGCTCCATGGATTGATGGGCCTCATAAAAGCTCATTTGGGCATTCAAGAACCCACCAGGCAGGAGGCAGAAATTCATAATCCCGATTTCTGGCCATCAGTAGCTTTCCATGCTCTGCTGGCTGCAGAACTGCTTGTTATTACTCTTCTTGTGGTAATTTTCATGCTATCCAGTTCAGGCAATGTTCGTGTGTGCTATCCTCATCCCTACTGGAGAGGAGGCTCCATGCCAAAGGGTTTGCTGTGATCATCAAGAGAGAGAGGATGAGCAGAGAAACAGAAGCATAGAAAGAGTGGAATTTATTAGGGAAAAAAAAAAAAAAAAGAAAAAGAAACACACATACACAGTGAATCTAAATCTCCTTGTGAGCAAAACACCCTCTACACCAGTCCATTTTATCTCTTTGCAGTCATCTACTAATATCTTACCTGCTCTTGTCTCTTGTTTAGGTCACAGAAGTCCCTAAATAAGACATAGTGAAGCTGCAAATGCCTGGTTTTCTTGACTGCTTTCCAGGGTCAACCAGTTACATGGGGTATCTACCTTCTATTCTTCATGAAAAGTCCTAAGGTGGGATTCAACGTCACATCTCACCATGGCCAATTGTCATGTTTGGGATTGATATTAGGAAATCTGGACTCACACACCCATGTGGTAGTGTGGTAGAGATGCGAGCTGCCCCCGTTGAGGCATCCCCTCACCCTCTTTCTGCGTGGACATGTACTAGGCACCGAGCACTGGGGCTACCTGGCACTTCTCAGCTACTGAGGCCAATGCCCTCATTGCTGCACCTCTGACATCTGTCTGGAAAATTAAAGTACTATGTCTATTTCCTAGGAAAGAGACTTCTGAATTGGGATAGCTTTCACCTCTGAGTGACTTCTTCCACAAATACGTCATCCTTCAACACCTTTTTGTTGACAAAATCTCTGTCAATATAATCTGAACTTTGAACTTGACACAATCTCCATATCAAGAGAAACCGGTTAAGCCAGAAATGCTATTGTAGAAGTAGTCTTTATGGAACTCTTATTCTCCTGCTTCCCCACCATAACCTCAACACTCGAGGATAGGGTCAAGGCCAGGTTATGTTTTTCTTCATAGAATGATATTTATCATTGCTTAGGTGAGTGAACTCATCCAGCCTGGGTGCAGAGTGGTCAAGGCTCTCAAAGCTGGTGGGTGATTTTGAGTTCTTCATTATAATATTTCTGCCATGAAATACTTAAAGCATCTTGTTTCTCTCCTATAGAGCTCAGTGCTCCCAGAGCACTGAGAGAAGCAAACCAATGGTTTTGAAAATCCATTCCTTGGATCTATACCCATAGGAATTAAGTTATTAATGGCATACACAACTGATCTGTGCTATCTGAGACTTCCCAGGCTTTTAGGACTTCTTCAGCCCAGCTAGGCAAGAGCTATTTTTTCAGTCAAAGGCCCTGTTAAGGACTGATGAAGAGTTCTACCATCTTCATTGTAAGCTGGACATAGGGAATTGGCCACCTTGATGGAGGTACCTTAGCAGCTGCTTATGGCCTTGGCTAAACTGTAGCCTCACATCCCACCTTCTTTTTCTCACTAGGTCAATGTCCTGCATGGGAAGAAATAGCAAAAACACTGTTGAGCAGTGGCATGGCACTTACAGCCTAGCTAGAGCGTCCCAGACAACGTTTGTCATCATATTCTTCAGTGAACATCTGGGCAAGCTCTCACTGAAGCATCAGCTGGTATTTCTACTCAATAAGTGAAGGATGAGCCCCTGCACTTAGCTCATCATGTGGTCCAACACTGGGCTGCAGCCCTGGCATCCAGAGAGGGGGAAACACCAAAGCTCTTTGAGCTCCTACATTGAGCTCTACAAGTGGGTTAGCTCCCCCAGCTTCCTTTGGGGTCAATGAAGCGTTCCCACAGAGGACAATGATGCCTAGTAGAGATTAATTTCATCCCAGGACAGACATTCATAATCATCAAAATCATCCTGCTACAATGTGTGTTTCCCTGTACTGACCTTAAAATGAGCTTGGGTGACTTATTCATGTACCAGCAAACACATGTTACACATCTAAAGTCTTGCTGTTATCCTAGTTATCTGATGACAAGGTTGAGGAAGAGGAGGCAAGTAAAAAAATACAATGTCCAGAGCACCACGTGCCAGGAATGAACTTTATGCACTGTCCCATTCTAGGTTTTTCCTATCAATATTTGCCCAAGAAGTGTGTCCCAGAGAACCAGGCATGGTAAAGAGGAGGCTCCTCTCCCCCTGCCTGCACTTCATTAAAGGTAACCTCAGAAGAGAAGCACAAACCAGAGGGCAGAGGCAGCCACACTCTTGGGAGCATCAGCTCGTAGTCATCCATCATTGGAACAAGCCACCAAGAGAAGAGGGCAATGCAAGAAGAAAGACCCACAGAAGCACAAAAAAAAAAAAAAGTTGATATCTTAAAACCTCCCCCACTCCAAAAGCCTCAGAAAAAAATAATATTTTAACCCTTTTTCTGGTCAGTATTACTGGACTAAAGAGGATTTTTTTTAAAAAGGCAAGGACAAAGACCTTAATTTATCTAATCACCCATTGTGGGTCTTTTTCATTTTTGTTTTTTGAAGCACAAAGATAAAAATGTTGCAGTTGAAAATTTGAAAATGGAAATAAAACCAAACCAGATTTAGTTTGCCAAAATTCAAAACACTTATAAGTTGTCAGCATTACCCCCCACATGTGCATTTTTGGCAAAGCTTTCAGTGTTTAAAACAATTTTTTTAAAAAAAAGTTTTTTAAAAAAGGAAAAAGAAAAAAAAAGAAGGGAAAGGGAAAAAAATCAGATATAAAAAAGAGAGGTAAGTTTTACTTTTTTCTTTTTTTTTCCCTTCCCTCAGCTTGTGGACCTTGTGGAGCAAGGTCTTTTCTCCACATGCTCCTCAGGAACAGGTCAGGACATGCTGAGTGGTTCTCTGGAAATCAACTGGAAATTCCTCTGAACTTCAATATAATAATAATAATAATAATAATAATAATAATAATAATAATAATAATAAAGCTGGCACAGGCCCCTTGTCCTCTGCTTTTTGCGCAGCTTGGTATGTCCTGCATTTGTTCAGAAATGTAAGGATAAGGGAGCCATAAAGGAGTTTGCTTATCGTACCTTAACTGGAGCAATCCTGCTGAGGCTGATGCACCAGGACACAGATTCAGCAGCACCTTCATTCTCCTTCGCTGCCTCCGGCTCCCTCTAGTGACACGAAATTCACTTGCTCCTCGAGACACAGAAAGCAAGAACTGCACATTGCAGTGCGTTGGGTCACCAAGAACTGCACATCAGAGTGAGTTGGGTCGCCAAGAATCACTCATCAACGTGCGTTGGGTTCTTGCCGCCATCATCATGGTAATTTTGAGTAATCTCAAGAACAGAAGAAATGTCCTGCTGGGTCATAAACCCAATGTGTTGCCCTCCAAAGTGATTGTAGGAGATGCTATGTAGCTGTAGGAGATGTAGCAGGCTGCAGAAAGCACATCATCCTGAGCACTACCTTTGGGCTTTCCCCTTCTTGCTCCACCAGCACCCAGTTATCCAAGGCAGAACATGAGAGGGAACATCTCTGCCCACTATCCATTCCTGTATCAGCTCCCCAAGAATTTGTCAAATGTCTTTTTGTGTGTGTGTGGGATTAACAGCCTGTAAGATATTACTTTAAGGCCTTGCCTGCAAATATCCCGGTCCTCACAGAGCAGCAGCTCTGTCTGCACAGAGCCAGCCTAAAGATGTGAAAACTGAGAGCTGTTGGGCTGTCTGATAAGCATCCCTCTGGGCATGGGCTGGAAAAGGGGTTTTCCACTGTTTGTTCACGGCTGGAGGACCAGTCTCTGCGCAGGTACCTAGGAGGTGATCCTGGCTACTTAAGTTCTGCTATTACTGCTGGTCAACCCACTTCTCTGCCACTATCTTATGCCACAGAAAGATCAGGCTGGCAGAGGGATTCTTCCACGCAGAACTCTTACTGATAAATTCAGTGCAGACCTAAATGCTGCATTGCATCTTGCTACTTATTTACCTCCTGCTCATTCTTGAGGGTCATCACCACAGCCCGGAGGGCCCCATGCAGCCTACAGCCAAATCCAGCCTGGCTCTGAAGCCACTGCAGCACTGTGGATACATGTCTACACGACCCAGTTTGTACAAGTAGCCCAGAAGGGTGCCTGGGAGAAGAGCAAAATTATATCACTGCAAACAGCCCAAAGACCAGCAGCACTTTCACTGCCAAAGTGGTTCTAGTCTGGGCAAAAAGTAAATAAATAGTAACAGACAATTTCAATCTTGGCACTTTGCTGCCCAATTTCCCAAGCAGTGAGCAGCAATAAGCAGAGAAGTGGCCTGCTTTCCACGGACAAAAAGGACTTCCCGCTAGCACAGCACACTGAGAAAAATGCACTCCCCAGTTCTGGAGACCCTGCAAAGCAGCTGACAGCATTCCTCTTGCCTGGCGTGTATTTCAGAAAGTGTTAAAAAAGATATTGCTCAAAAATATAGGAAATGACAAGTCAAAGCGCTGATTTACGTACCTTGTTATAGAGCTGTGCACTTGCCAACACACACAGAAGTGCTGCATATTAAATATTTGCCCAGGAAACCTGATTCATTTCACCTGCAATGAGGACCTGAAGCAAATGAAAGGTTCACATGCACAACCAACATGAACCAAAATCAATATGCACACCATAAATGGAAACCTGGGCTCCTAAGTCCTTTAAGTGTTTTAAGTCTCAGCCAGTGGCTATTGCAGAGCTGCCAGACATCATGGCAAACCCATTCAGAAAGACCCTCAGCCCTTTCAAAACCAACAATTCCCATTAAATTAAAAAAAAAAAAATGTTGCTTTACTGGGGATTTCGTATAGATTCAGCACAAGATTTACTCTATTCCCTTGGAGACTGGCAGTGACCAACACAACCCCAAGTGCTTGCACATCTGCCTCTTTGCAGCTGCTATCTAGCAAGGGCACCTCAGAAACCATCATCTTGCAAGGCAATGAAGAGAGGGAGTAAAGCATGAGTCCGCCAAGACACTGCTAAAGCAAATGGGGGCTTGAGACTCCTTTTGGCAGATCCAAGACAGGATCTGCTTGCAAGCGAAATGGTGCCTTGGTTCACTACAGCCTTGCAGTTGCACACACGTTAAGGGCTACCCAAAGGGCCTGAATGCAGCAGGGTGCAGAGCTGCCTTCATTGCTGTGTTAGTCTCCCTGCATGGAAAGAGAAACCTGAGGAAAGCAGGTGAGATTTTCCCATCTGAAAATATTGTGGTCACCCACAGTTGACAACCACAGTTGACACCCAACTGACAGCCTCCCAATGACAGGATATGGAGGTGACTGCTCTTTTAGGCTGGTAAAAAAAAAAAAAACCAGCATGATGTTTTTCTTGCATGTTGGAAAGCCTTGTGGCCACAGTGCTTAGGAAACAACCAAGTGGGCACCAGCTTTCTGCTTTTTGGAAGACTGAAATGGTAGCTCAAGTACTTTTATGGTATTAATCAGATTTCCAGCAAGACAAATCCCTATGGCTTGGTTCTCCAGACATTATAAGAATCAAGGGATGATTGACCAGGAGCCAGAAATACAGCGAGAAGGCCAATGGAGAAGACCAGGCAGGCCAAGACTCCTCAGGATTCAATAGATGCAGCTCAGAGAGAAAGACAGTCTGAGCACTGGGAATCTTGCAGAAAAGGCCAAATGGTCTATGTTTGCTATCTTCTCACCCATTCCAGCTCTGAACCCTGCCCCAGGGTAAGTAGACATCACTCCACTGATGAAATGGTGCCTTAAAAAAGAGAAAAGAAAAGAAAAACAGAAAGAGCTTATCCCAAAGCAGCCCAAGAGACGCCGTGCAGCCTCACAGCATGCCAGGAGGTGGCAATCTTGCCTTTCCCACAGCCCGCTGCTCCTCTGCCTCAGAAACCCAGTTGTCGGCCTGTTATTGAAAGGCACACGGAATAAAGCTATTAAACGGAGCAGATACGCAGATAAGTCCTGCGCGGGGAAACACCTCTTACACATTTTTAAATGATGGGGAGGGAGGGGGTTCATTTAGAGCAATACTGTGTATTTGCCCTGCAGCACATTATCTCCCGTGATATTCTCAAATAAACTACAGAAAATTAGAGTGTCGCTGTTATCTGTTTGCTATCTGAGGTAGGATTAGAGGCGTCATGAACTAAGCTTTGAATCAACAACGTTTTATTGGCTCATGTCACTGAAGGCTGGTGGCAAATAAGCTAAATAAGACATCAAGCCGTCCTCTTACCCAAGCACCACACTTGCTACCTCTGATGGAAAGCAATTCGAGTGCTTGCATAGAGACCCACAGCACTTTTTGAGGGGGAGGGAAAGG
>NW_010579217.1:24058-49495 GCF_000705375.1 Tinamus guttatus | reverse complement strand
CTGCTAGAAAAGGCAAGGAAAATAACTGCAGCTTCTCTGTGAATACAACAGTCAGGCTAGCAAACTTTTGTTTAATTGCTGGTTTATTCTCATATTGCTAGAAATACAAGAATTTTACACAATACACAATTTACATGTGTATACGTATATGGCTATTGTGGAGTGGATGGGATGTACATATATATCTGTATACATGCACATATAAGGATGTTCATACAGATACATAAATACTTGTTCATGAAGGTGTTTGCGTGTCTGTGTGCGTGCAAGTTTATTTGAGGTTACACACTATGCACAAATGTGAATACAAAAAAAATACCCAGTATGGACATATCCTGGATTTATTTTTGGCTTTTTGAGCTTAAGCTTAAATCACTTCCAGGGAAAAGTAGCTAAAAAGCCATAGGAGGATGAGGATCTTCAAGGTGAACCAATAGTGAATCTCCACTACAGTGAATCTACAGAAAATGCTAGGCAGAGCAAATCCAGCAGCTACCTAAGAGGAAATGCTTAAGCACCTAGGAATCAGCATCTTTCAAAGAGAAAGATCCCCCTTCACAAATGTCTCTGTCCCCACCGACCCCAGGAAGCTGGTTTACATCTCCATGCAATAGCCTGCACACCAAGGGGAGAGCTGAGTCCTGCTCTCACCTCAACATCCAACTAAGTAACCTATGGTGCACAGCAGCTTCACAAGTAGATGCTGAAACCGCATCAAAACAGAGGGCAAGGGGATGGATTTTAGAACCTCGGGAGATATCTTTGAACATTTGCAAACAGTATGACAAACAGGAGTGGTTCTGCCAAACCCCAGTGCAAATATTTTGAGCTGGTCATCCCATCTTACTCAACACCAAATGCAACAAACCTCAGGCATTGGTTAGAAGGCAGTGAGATGGTATCTTCATGACGGCACTATCCCCAAGGTTAGACATTCTCCTCTTCATCAGGTAACCAAGGCACACTACAATTGGAACAACTGGCTGCAAATGCTCAAAAAGGGGAAGGTGGCCCCAAAACGGCTGCTGTGTCTGAGACTAGGCCACAGCCAGTCCCCCAGCTGCTATGTTGAGCTTTGCTCAATTTAAGAATGGTGAATCCAAAGCAACAGGGAAATTAATGATCTTGGAAAATAACCCATATCGTGCCTTTTTCCACCTTTCTTGAGCAGCACCTTCTCAACGACACTCTCTCAGGTGCAGTATTTCAAGTGTCAAGAAAGAAGCTCTTCCCAAAAGAAGCTCTGCTCAGCCCAGGGCCTCCCTCTTCTGCGCAAGAGCCAAGTGAACCTCGCAATCTGGGAGCAGAGGAAGTGATAAAGCACCATGTTTGCTTTATTCATCCTTGTTTGAACAGCAGGGAAGTTTGGCCACGTCCCCCTTCCCAGCTGCCTGCCCTCCCAAGTTTCCAAGAAGAAAAGCAACCTGGAGATTTGATTTAACTATTTTCGCCTCTGGCAATTGGTTTGACTTTTCTTCCAAAAATTTAGATGAACAAAAAGCCTCTTAACGGGGAAAAAAAATGGCAAACAAGCTGTTTGCCATAGATTTTCCATAATTATAAAGCAAAAGCTTTAGAAAGGAAAAAACTTCTTTACAGAGAAGTCTCAACTTTCTCCCATGACAGCAGCCCCAGCTGGACTGTCAGCTGATGCTAATTACTGTAGCACTCTGGAAGATGCTAGGTCTGCTCTAATTTATGGCCTCAATGGACATACCCTCAAAATCACATGAGAAATCCCACTGATATTTTGAATAACACTCATTTTTAATCCATTTTTTTTCAAATGGAAAAAGGACAATGAGCAGTGAGAGAGATACCTGATTATACCACTAACCTGGGTAGAGATGGAGGCTTTTGTTTTTCACTGGTGCCAACTGGATTTTTTCTGCAGCCTACAAGAGTGTACTTCCTCCTCCCCTCAAAACCACCCTGGTCTAGTTCTGGACTGAAGAGGAAAAATGATGTTTCCCCTCTGCACCCACCTTGGATGTTTTTTTCTCAGAGAAACTGCCCAGGGAAAAAAGCCTAAACCCATGGACATCCCAGCAGGAAAGTCAGAGAAAAGCAGCTGCCTGACCCTCATTTTCTATGGCAGTGGTGATAAAGTCCAGGCCTCACAGGGAGTTTTGCAATCAACTTCATCACAGACATAATATCATCCTCCCAGTGAAAAGGGCCTTCAAGTGAATATGAACATAAGCTACATCTTCCTTACCATTCTGGCAAGAGGAAAGGGAGTCACTCTTGCTCCTGAGGACCCAGTCCCAAAGGCTGATTTTCCTCCTCCATGTGTTTGTTGGGGTTTTGTTTGCTTGGTTTGTTGGTTGGGTTGGTTTGGGGTTTTTTTTTTTTTTTTTGTTTTGTTTTGGGTGTTTTTTTTTTTTTGTCTCCTAATTGTATAAATTCATTTTCATGACACAATAAACTACCTAGAGGACAAAGTCAATTGAACAGCAAAAATCATGCATAAAACCC
Organism: Tinamus guttatus; assembly: GCF_000705375.1. Next base: position 47,017 of record NW_010579217.1, on the reverse strand, counting down.
ATAGCATTAATGTTTAGCTATTGGTGCTCAGTGTAGCTCATTAAATAGAGTAGAGAGTTTTGGTTCACATTAAATAACCTTTGGTTCTGTACTTAGAAGAATTGCAGTTGGGCTCTTTCCTCAATAAGATGTCCTTACTTAGTTTTTCTATTACTGTTATCAGAGGGGATCAAAACAGACAGATGCATTTACTGTTTTCCATCAAAAGATAATAAAGAGAAACAGTTTATAAAATCAGATTATATGAAAAATAGCCTAATGATTATAATTTCCAAACCCATTGCTGAATAATGATGTATTCAAGAGTTGTCATCGAATGATGAAAGAAACCTAATATGAAAGATTTTCTCTATGAAGAATGACTACAGATGAATTGCACAGAGATACAATCCTCTGATAAAGAACAATAAGAGCCTCTAGAACACTTAATAATAGACTACTCAGGATGAATTGAGTATTGCAATAAAAGCCCATAAATTAAAAAGTTTCAAAATGATTTCTGATAAAAGACATGCCAAGGTGAAATAAAAAAAAAATCCTTGAAATCAACAGATATACTGGCTGCAGCACATTAGGTAATAGAAAATACACTCTATAAACTCAAAATAATTGATTTTAAAAAGAATCCTATCACATCCTACGCACTGAAAGCTTATGCCTGGAAAATCTTTTATGTAAGTCAAATTACAGTATTGACTTATGTGCACTGAATATGCGGAAAGGTTTGGCCTTTCATGGGGAGCAGGAGTAGATGAATCTCTGCCTGCAGTTACTCTGCTATGAAGACCCTGGGGCTTGAGCTGACGGCAGGCTCTGAGCTTGGCTAGTCATTCAGGAGTTAAAAAACAGGACTCAGGAGTCGCCTGGGGCTGGATAGACCAACACAGCTAAGACTGCAACATAGCTAAAGATCTGCCTAAAGACACCTATGGAAGAGGAGAAGGAAAAGACATCTTCATCCATAGGAATGGCTTCTTCTGGAGCTCACAGTGAGCCCTGAAAAGGCAGCCCTCGAAAGGGCCTTCAGCAAGCTCATTCCTGCCAGCCGTAGAGCTGCTCACTGCCGACCTCCTCTTTGGGCCGGGTGGGCATTCAACACTAAAGTGACGAGTTTTTGTATGGGGGCTTCCTCACAGAGGTCCTGCTACCCTTTCAGGGTTTCTACAGGGCCTGGGTGAAATCCAGCAAGCCTGGGCTTCAGGGAAGGTGTCTATTTTGTCCACTCCAGCAAAATTCACTGCTTCCACCTCAAGTGGTGGTAGACTCTGTTGTCTGCGTTAAGAAAGAGGAGCACAGCTACAGTAGAGGAGACAGAGCTGCAAATCCTGGCTTGATGGATGCAGCTCCCTGCAGCCCAGAGCTGATCCCAAAAGCAAAGAAAACCCACAACAAGGAGTTAAAAATTCACCTTTACTTCAGGATTTCCTACCAGACCAGTATGCTCCCACCAGAAGGCACATAGACTACCCAGGCACAGCAAGACAGAGCTACAACTGGGTTTATTCCCCATGATCAGCCTTTGGTTCTAACCACAGCCCAGTGGGACTGCCATGAGGCATTTAAAATGTTAAAACTGGTCTGAAATGCAGATGAATGTACTTAAAATAGCCATGTTTGCTCACTGCTGCACAGAGAACTGAGATGATTTATTATAAACTATGCCAGCATATATTATTCATGTTGGAGGCAAGGAAAGGTCTTTGATATGTATCTGAAAAAAGCTTCAAATCCATAAAAGAGATAAATTTGTATGAATAATGTCACCAGGAGTATAGATGAGAAACTCTCAGACACATCTTCATATTACATGATGTATGTAGGACCACTATACTTATACAATCTGTTCATTAATTTCACTTAAAAGAGAAATTAATGACTGTATCTCTATACAGCAAGAGCTAATCCAACCCTGGGCTGCTCAGGCATGTTGTTAAGCTTTCCTTTTCACTTATTCTGGGACTCTTCCCTATTTACAAACTTTTCTGCCACCTTCAAGTTGATCGTTTTAGGATCAAAAGCACTCTGGTCTGAAGTGAGATGAGCCTGCCTTGTCGCACCATTATTTAGGATTCAGCACTTGCTTTTTCTTCCATAGGCAGCCAAGGTTATATGCCTTACATGCAAACAGAGCATACAAGAAAATGGATTTGTTTCATATCCAGGGTCTCCATGCACTCCTCCCTTTTCTAGTGCTTATAAATCCATGACAATATTTAACACTGATGTCTGAACATGGACAGATGTCCTCTCACTGGGCTGCTGGAAGAGCTTACCACCTAAACAGGTGCAACTCATGGCCTCCCAAGACCTGCTAGCAAAGATGTTCATCTGGTTGCTCCCCAGTTCAGGCGACATTCACTCTGACATTGCTGAAGCCAAGCCAGAAACTGCCTTATGCAGCTTGCTCCAGCACAGGGGTTGGCTCACCACAGTGGCAACCTCCAAGGCCGGCCAACATGCTGTTGTTGGGATCCTCAGACCCATGGGAAGAAGCTCCGAGGTCATGCATGGCCAAGATGCCCTTTGGTGGCTCTTCATTGCCATCAGGGGAGCAATGCTGATTCATCCCAGGCAGAGCTCCGGCCCCATGATGTTTAGCAACAAGATGACATTAGGCAAAACAAACTCACCAATTCTTAATTAACCTATAAGGTCCCAAATTCCATGTCATTTAATTGGTGGCTGAGGGAAAGGCAGGATTTGTCAAGGACCCCCTCACTCCAGACTGAATTGTTATGTCCCCTGTAGGTCTCCTGCCAGCGCTGGGATTAGACTGTGACTAATTATGGTTTTATTTCCTTTAATAAAGAAACAGCCAAGTGTTCAGTACAATTGCATTAGAAAACAATAATCATAAAGTCTCACACTAAACATCTGCAATTAGAGCATTGACTATTAATTGTGCTAATTAACCTCACATACAGCCCAGCTGGTAAAGCAGACACATTAAAAAGCATCTCTCTTCAGTAATTATCTAGGCTGACTTGGGCACAGCTCAGCACTGGTGGAGCTGCTTGAAAAACCACCAAGATCTTCCCTGCACCTAGCCTCGGACTTGGGTGAGAGGTATCACAGAACGATGCTCCCTGAAGGACTGTGGCCCTACAGACCAACTTCAGGAGGATCATCCCAGGGAACAGAGCACAGCACCATGCTTTTTATGGCCAAATTATTTGATGTGGTGCACTTCCACAGGCCTCTGTGCCAAATCTCTTGACTCTAGTTTGGTCTAACATTCTTAATCCACGTCTTTCTTCGAGGAGAAACACATACAATGCATCCCACTAAAAATAGCTCTTCCCTCTTCTGCAACACTCCTGGACTTTTTCTTCTTCCTCATCCCCAAAGAGTCTGCAAGTTGTGGTTCACATCAAGGGAGAACTGCAGATTCTTGGCATGAACTGTGAGCCTTTAGCATAAGACTCCTCTTCCAGTGGGATGATCTCAGTCCAGAAGAGTAAAAATACATGTCCTGGAACTTTAAAAAAAAAATAAATAAAAACTCTCGGGGTGGGGGTTTTACTAAGAACAGTCATCAGTGTCCAGATCACCTTTTGACATCACACACTAAATCTTGCAAACTGGCTTGCAGGGCTCCCATATCTGACAGTGTCGTTTAGAAACAATCGTCCAACACCAGAGTCGAGTGTTCTCCTCCCTTGCAGGTCATCGGGCCCTGTGTATCTGACCTAACTTTATGCTTAACATTATGCCTGAACATGAAATTAGCTCTCAAGACATCTCACAAAGTCAAAGACTAAGTAAGGGAAATGCAACTGCTCTGGGAATCACTCCGATGCTTTGCATATATGCTTTTCTGTCCTCCTCCATTGCCCTCCTTTTTTGAACAGGAGCAATATTGGCTGTTGCTAGTGATTTAATCCTATTTTTTATCTTTCTTACTCTGCTGTCACTGCTGCAGCTGGTGACACACTTGCATCAAGGGCAGAACGTGCCTGGACTTGGTTGGTAGAGATAACCTACAGTGTTGTGCCTGGAGATCAGTACGGAGGGAATAACCACTTGTCCATGTCTGTTTGATTAAAAACAGTTATTTATGGAGACAAACTCTTGCCTGCAGTACTGGGAAATGGACTGGAATCCTTACAGAAACCAAGCACCAAGGGAGAAGAATGAGGCCAACTTATTTCATTCCAGCACACATATCCACTTAAAAAGGCTACGGAATTATCAGAGACGGCTTTAGGCCTTGTGGTATCTCCTCATGTCCACTTTCTCTACACTCTGAATGGAAAGACACTTCTTGGGGCTATCCAGATAGCTTATGCATTTGTCATCTCATTTTGGAGACAAGAACTGCTATGAAGAACTGCCCAGAGTAGATGTCTATCTAGCCACCACCAAACATAGTCAAGGAAGAGCATATCAGCAGGATCTTCACATACCACTGGTCCCTCAGCATCTGCTTTTCAGTCTCTCTTCCCCATGCCTTGCTTGTCCTGCGTGGAGTACAGGTGGCTATTTTGCTTTCCTGACAGTTCTCCAGTTGGGCCATACACTCTCCAGGCTTGGGCTGGGCTCGTCCTCCCCAGCACACGGCGTCCCTCTCCTGCCTGGGATGCTGAGCACAGCACCAAAGAGACCAGCTCTTAGCAAAGCCTTCCCAGGGCACCCAATTTCACTCCCAGAGGATGCATCTACGCCATTTCTCACTTCCTAGTTTGGTTCTTGTGCAGTTCTTGCTCTGTCTCTTTCAAACTATTACTATTTTTAACTTAATGAAAATCCTCTAACCCTCCTTCCAGTGTTAAACCTCTCCTTGCTTATTCCCAGGGTATTCCAAACAATGCAGAGACCAGCAAAAGATAATCCAGGAGATTAAAACCCCAAGCATCTCTATCAATAAAGTAGTCATTGTGCTACGCATGAAAGTAAAACCCTGTTTTACTGGGTGACAAGGTCTGGGTTAGACAAGAAGGAAGTGTTTGCTAATGTTTTCTCCCTGGCTCCAGAAGAATACGTTACTGTCATGTCACCTCTCTACCGCTTACAAGCCAAGCGGTAGACGGGCGACAGCAAAACATGGAGCAAACGGAGAGGGAACAAGGCATTTGCAGCCTGAACTCTGCTTTTTCTTGTGCCACTGTCCTTAATTCAGCTTGCAACATGCAGATTTGCTCCAGTCAAACAGCCTTTTCGGACAACCCCTCCAAATCTTTTTTTGTGTGAGATGCTTTTAGGAACAAGATATCCCCCCAGTAGGGATTTCTGATACATGCCCTCTAGAGCCATTTCTCTGAGAGTTTCTGTTCTTTTTAATTTTGTTTTCTTAGCTGTAATATTCCTACTTTCCCATCTGTGCCTTATTTTAAAGTATTTCCTCTCCCCTCCTTTTTTTTTGTTTTTGACAGCAAATGTGATGCTTTTGTTTCCATCCTTTCTCTGGCCCTGATCTGTGTGAAGCAAAAATAAACATCCACAGCATCTGAAGTGGCTGCATAGTGGATAAAATCCTGGCTCCCTCGAAACGGGTAGTAAAACACCCATTCATTCCGCCGTGCTGCAGCTCTCACCCCGTGACTTCAGTGGGACAAACTCACAGGGCACAAAGTTGTTTGTTGTCCCCTAAATGGTCCCATTGTCCATTGTCAAGGCTCTTTCCTGAGCGCTAAATCTCCCGCTCCCGGCATCACTCTCGGCCTGTCAGAGCGGGCTCTGAGAGGAAAGACTGTCTTCACAGGCTCCTGGCATCGCTTAGAGCAGGAGGATATTTATCTATCCCTCCAAATACATTTTCTGCCCTGCCTGCAAGAGCCATATAAAATTCTCCCTCCTTTCGAGATTATTTCCTATTGCAGAAATAATATCCAACTTCATTTTTTTTCTAGCAAGGAAGAAAGAGGGGATTCTGGCAGTAAAGTCGGCGAGTTTCTACCTGTGCCGCCACCCTGCAACCCCGATGTTTGCCTCCAAATTCTGCACATTGTATCTGTAGACAGCAGATATTGCAGGCACCCAGTGTGCTTGCAGCAACCCTGGCAAAGGGTGCCACATTTTGCATGCATTCGATTTGCTTCTTTTCTTCACTTAATAGAGACTTAACTTACTTAACGGGAGCTGTAAGTGTCTCCAGGGGCTTCAGGGAGGCTCCAGCTGGCTGACCCCAAAATGGAGGCAGACACCAGCTCCAGGGCACCGCATTCGTGTGCCTGATGGAAGGGAGCAAGAACACTTCCCAAAAAGTCAGCTCAGCTGCAGGCATGGTTCCTTTCCAGAGCCTCCTGCCTGCTGAGGTCATCAGGCATAAAAGCTCCTTGTCTTCCAGGAATCAGCTCGTTTTCAAGTGTGCAGCACTTGATTACTGCAAGATGCGATAAATAAAAACATTCTGCCTCAAAGGAGATGATCCAGACAGGCCTTTCTTGTGAAAACCCTGAATTCGATTCCTCTGAAGAAATTTGGGGATCTGGGAGACATGTTTTCAGCACAGCTGCAGGGGAGCGGGGCTGGAAATCTGTAATTGAGTCATGTTCTCCCTCTCAAATGAATGACATTGCTCTGTGCAGAGAAGGTGTTTGGAGAGGATTCAGGTCTTTTAAATCCCCATTGTGGAGGAGCTGCAGCTGCCGCAGCTCTTGGACCCGAAAATGCACCAAATTGCCACAAGATGTCAGCGGAGATCGCTGCCTAGGATCGCTGCCTCGTTAAAACCCTGCATTAAATCTTCCTTTGGCCTCGGGGTGGCTTTCCCAGCCCTTGGACTTGGGTTAAGGGAGCCTCTCTGTAGAGGCAGGAGGTTTTGGCTTTGCGTGCTCACTCGGGAGGAACCTTCTGCTTCCCCGTGGGCACCTTTTCTCAGGAGTTTGCTGCCTTCTTCTGCCTGGGCTAGAAAATCAAGGTCACCAAACTGCTGTCCTGTGCTAGCATCCAGATGGGCATGCTCGTGTGTACGGTCAAGGGCAGCAGGAAGATGAGAAAGCCTCAACTCAGCCTCAGAACTCAACTGTAACTATAACTCGTGACGATTTCAGTAGCTGGTGGGCTTCAAACATCTTTATCAATGCTTTTGATGGAAGGGCTGTGAAAATGATTAAGTTTTGATGCTGGGGGAAGTTTCATGCGCTCAGCCTGAAAGGATGGCGTTTCCGTTCCATTCAGTCTTTCCTCTCTTTTCCAGGCGCCACCTTCCTTTTCCTTTTCATTGTCATCTACCTTCTCCCAGTGCTCCTGTTTTTTTTAAAGCCTAGCATTGCTCAAAACTCTGATTTATCCCAAAGGCTCCAAACACTTCCATGACAGGATACATCTCTGAAGTCCAAACCCACCTTTTAACCCAGCACTCCAGAAAAGCAGGACACTGGAGGCACTTAATGGGCTTTGGGCACAGACTGTGCCCTCTTGTGCTGGACTGAATCAGCTATTACCCTCCATGCTGTTGTTGGCATAACAATTCTCCCCAGAACATCGTCGTGGTCCAAAGCCCATTGTACAAACACTAAACAAAGAGACAATCTGTGACAATATTTTCCCTCTGGCTATATTATTACAGGCTGTTCCCCTCCCTGATCTAAACAGCATTTTAAGCAGATACTTCCAAGTCAAAAGCCCATTAGATGGCACTCTTCCCTTAGAGTGTCAAATACAAGTGATCTTTGCCAGTATAGGAAAACATGAAGACAAGACCTAACTGAAGATACATGATCACCTATTGTTCCTGTCTACAGGAGAGTTAAACAAAAGAGAAGTCCTTCCTGCATAATCCTGGCATTAAAACTTTCAGCATCTCTGCATTGCTGAAGGATCCTCACCTCAAGGTGGGGGAATGGCATCAGTGGAAAAGGGTGATGCTCAATGCTGTGCATCCCAACAGGAGTTGATGACAAGCCATGTGTCCGAGATCAGGGCTGAGATTTTGCAGAGGAATTTTGGCCATTAAAACACAATGCAACCTCGTCTAAAGCTTGCGTATCTTTATGGCATCTGCATTTGGTCAGTTAAAATTCAAAATCCTGAAGTAAATCACTTCTAGCTTCCAGAAAATCTTTATAAAGATGCATGACAGGCAAAATAGTTATCTACTCTTGAAAACTTGGGAAGCGAAATAGGAGAAAGTAAAAATGAAGTACATATATTTAATGCCTGGACAAACTACATGGTGCTGTGAATAACATCTGAAGGTATATGTTAAAACAAACCTAAGCATCAGTTAAACTCCAGTCACACAATAGAGCTGACAGGGAAATCACACTGAATTTCTAGTTTCATGCACGGGAAATTCTGATATCTTGTTTCAAGTGAAGTGTCCATGTTTGTTTGTTAGTATTTTCTCTCAAAGGCTTTAAGAGAAGAGTCACCCTTAAGAAAACATGGAAAGAAACAGATGCAAGAGTTGGTTTGAGCTGAACAATGAAATGAGAACTTTAGGTGGAGGGAAAGATGATGAGAAAGATGGTCAAAAAATGTCTACACATCTTTCCAGAACAAAAAGTCTGTCTTTTTTTCCTAAAAAGAACTCAGTTTTCACAAAAAGTATGTTTTGGTTGTAAAGTCCCCTCCATGCAGAGAATTTCAATAGGCTTCAAATAAGAATTTTAAGGTTGGGTGCCACCTTCTTAGGCAGCTGGGATAGCATGGAAGACTCCAAACTACAAAGAGAAACCATGAGACAAGTGGGGAAAAAAATAATAATAAAAAATAAAAGGATAAGCCATCACAGAACAATCTTTTTCTTAATCCATGGGGACTCATTGGGGCACATCTAGCCACATAGTGCCATTTTTCTGTGAGCCCATACAGGCACGAAGTTTCCTAGAGCTACAGCGAGACACCTTGAACAAATAACACATTGAACCCTAACCTCCCACTGGCACAATGCACCGAATATTTCAAGAATGCAGGTCCAGCAACTTCCCTTATATAGAATTTATATCATTTTAACTCTGTTTTATAATTGAGCCATCCACCGGCAACAGTATGTGCACAACCCATCGTGCCTGTACAAGGGAGTCTGGTAGCAATGCAATAAGTTACATTACTGTGGCCATTTCAGTCAGAAAATAAACGTGCTCTCCAAAGCAAACTCGTTATAGCACTACAAAAGCAACATCAAGAATATAGACCTGTTTATAGAGGGCAGGAATTGAATCAAATTGTGCTGACTTTTTCACGCAGAAAGCCGTTGGGATGCTGGATTTAAACGCAAACAATCTCCTAGACAGTAAAACATCGTCTTGAGTTATTAAGGAGGAATATAGCTTTATAAAGATTGTAATGTACTACAGATCATTGGGGATGTCAGACCTGACTGCAGTAGAAGTCACACCAATCTCCTGGAACATATAGGAATATCTTAAAAGCTATTGCGCATCGCTAGAGCAAAAATTTTAATTTGCAGTAATTAAGAGACAGTAGATCTAGTATCAATTTTCTTCTAATTAAGGAAGGACGGTTTCTGGGTAGCACATCATGGTCCCTCATTTTCTCTACTCTTGGCCTGTGTTTGGTAGAGAGTTGCAGGAATGGACCAGAGCCCATTGCCGAGCAACGTGGCTGGAGAGTCGCATTCAGATCGGCGTGCCGTAATGCATCTGACAACATTACATTCTGATCCAGCTCTCCACATAACCTTCAATTTATTTCTAAGCCCCTGTGTTTATTTAACCGAATCTGCCTCCCATCGTCGGGAGCAGGAGCACTCAACCTTTAAACAGCCCAAGAGCCACTTCAGCATCCAACAGCCGCAGAGAGCTCCCGAGATGGAGCCACAAAAGAAACTGGTGCATTGTACTTCAGATGCTGAAACACATGAAACAAGTTTGTTAACCCTCATCCGGACATCATCAGAAACACCTCCGCAAAGGTTGCAGCCTGCGCAGCTCTGCCCAGAACTCAAGAATAGAAGGGATGTTTCAAGGCTGGGATCGGTGTTGTTTCCCATCCTGGAGCATCGGACCCTCATGCACAAGCAGAAGAGCAAAATACGGCAAGACCTGCTCCCTCATGAAGATCCTGTGAGGCTCAAGAGGCTCTGGGTGGATCCGGAGTTATAGCAGGAGCTGCACAGAGAAATGAAGGGCAGAGGTAAGGAGCACCAGGGAGAAGTGAATAGAGTTAGTTATTCAACAATATTTTCTCCTTCCTGATTTTTGCGAGTAAGATGGAGAAGTGCATGTGACTTCTGCAGCTGGATGGCTTCATAGGGTTTGGAGCTTTGTTCCCTGCAGCCTTGGACAATTGTTCCTTTGTGTTTTGGGACATTAACCCATCCTTCGCTCTGCTACATCTCCGATCTTAAAGTGCATGCATAGAGTACTAGCAGCAACTGCTGGCTCTGTTGTGCAGACACCAAACCATGGATATGAACTGCAACATCTTTGTCTCCCTGACAGCAGGCCAGAGTGCTATTTCTTCAAGCATTTATGTCCATCCTCACTCACATCCTTGCAAGATGTTCCTCTGGTAAGAATAGTCGCCTTTCCCTGACTCTTTCCTTTGGCTACTTGATATTTCCTGGTTATAAGAATAACTCAAGTCACAGGTCAGGCTTCCCCTCCCTCCAAGTGCGATGCCATGGCCCAGCTGCCAGATAGCTGCCATGTCTCATGATCTGAATCAGCCAGCAGGATTTAATTCCACAGCGAAAGCCCAGACCTGCAGTTCGTGAGCATCGCGCTCAAGTGTCACCTCAAAAGGTGCCAGTCCAAGCCTTGGCACTTTGACAGGACCCATCAGGACTTAAGATGTTTGCTCCTGCACTTTCTAATAACACACATAGATTCATGAAGACGAGGGGTGCCCCCCACAAAAATATAACTTTCTATGAGGAAATGTCCCCAAATAACTTCCAAAGGATGTGGGGTGAATACCACTACTTTGGTTATCGTGATCAACCCTTTCATTCTCAGAGGCTGGACAGGAGACAAAAAACTTGGGCGAATAGCTGTGACAAAGTCATTCACTCATGTCTGTGCACTTACCCACCTAGAGAACAACACACAAATGATTTCACATTGTTTTTTTGTTGAATTCACTATGGTTTTGTGTTGGCTTTGTGAGTTCATCATACACTCTTTAGAAACCTAATAGAAATTATAGGGGGAAAAAAACCTTGGCTTGCTTTTCTGTTTACTGTTTCCAGGCATAATGAAAATGTTTAAATGCTAAGTCACTTGACACTTGCAACCTCTGTTATGCTCTTGCTTTACTTTTTTTGTAGTTACAAGAGTTGGTGAATATATTTAAAGCTCTTCAACTCACTTAAGTTGAGAAAGAGATGCTGCATATTCAGTGAAATGCCACAGTTGTGACACATTCCATATTCTCCGCTGTGTTAAGTCTCTTCATTTATTCTTTTACAGACAGTCACAGAATTTATTCAGTTATGAATAAAATTATGTCTGATGTCCTTCAAAAAATAATGCAGGGCTTTTGAATGAATACAGGAAGTTCAAGGAAAATATTCCAGGTGTCCAGGACATGAAGAACTAGTCATCGAACCTCTTCCATTGAGCTGTCATCTATTTCTTCTGCTTGCATGTTATACTCACTGCTCCAGACAGGCATCTTTTATCTTAATGAATAAAGATTAGCATCTCTGAACCTCTAGTCTGGCAAATGTCAGTACCATGCACGTAAGTGATGTAAGTTGCCCTATCCTGTCAAAAATAATAGTAACCTCTGCAGGCCACATTCTTCTTGGTACCACACAAGTTGCACAGAGAAATCAGTGAAGCTATATGGCCTTATAAAAGTGAAGAAAGTGTTCTGGCTTGCTAGTTTTATTCAAACACCTGGATTTTTACATTTTAACAGAATTTGGGGTTGATTTGTTTCTTTAAGTGAATCCAAAAGCCTGGCAAAGCCTTTCAAGTTTCCTGATGTTTCCTGAAATTTCTGAGCAGAGATGCAAGTCTACAGTTTCACCAGGTATACCTCTTACTTGCAATTTGAATTCAAGGCTACCCAAAAGCCTTTTTTTCGCCAGAAAATAGTGACAAGGAAGCCTTCCTAAGACTGTGGGGAAAAAAAAAATCCCAGGAACTTCATTGGGAAGAGGATAAAGTAGAAGCTGCTTAACTAAGGGAAATCTGGCTCCATAATGCATGACACTAGTTACCATTAAGTTTGTCAGGTCATCAAACGTCTGGCAAACAATTTAATATGGATTAGCATAAGCTCTTTTCCTCAAAATGAAGAGAGACCACACTACCTAAACAAGTTTCCAGCTGGGAAGGGCTGTCTTCCATGGGAGGGAGAAAAGGAAAGAGGGAGAAAGAAAAGGATATTCAACCCACCTGAGAAAATGGGGAAGGTGCTCCTTCCTCACACCCTGGAGATCACAGCATGGCCATGATTTTCCACAACCAACAGCAGTGGTGGTCGAGACACTCCACAATGCCGGAACACAAGGCTCCCAAATAACCCTAAATGCAGGTACGGGAAAATGGGAGGACGCCAATTTTGGGATGGTTGAAACCCAGCCAGAAGCCCTTCAATTGTGAAAACATGTGAAATAAACAAGTGCAGGACTTGTGTGTCTCTGTAGAGGTCAAGACACATATTGAAATCCCCCATTAGAGACCGATGGATGAAACAGTACCCAGATATCTTTAGCATGGGCCAGCTTAAATCCTGAAAAATGGCACTTCTACCTGCATTTAAAATGTTGTCTAAAGAATTGCCATCCCTTTCAGCTGCAATTGATTTCTAAGTCAACTCTGGCCTCTTGAAAGTCAGAGCAAGAACAGCAGGAGAAGAAATGGGAACCGAAGAGCCTAATTTTCAGTCATGGGCTTTAGAAACATCAACCATTTTTTTGCTTCTTTTTAAAGTATTTCTCCTCATGGAGAGCCTCCACCTCATGCTTGAAATTATGGGCTTTCTCGCGTCAAGTCACAAATCTTATGGTCCTTCCAACTATTTGTGAACTTAACATGATAATGTACTTCTGTCCTGAGCTACAATAGCTCAGGTAAAAGCTGATCATTGTATTAATTTGAAATACATATACATAGACTCTCGCTGAACAACTGGATAAAAATGGGGATAGAGATATTTTTTTCTGTGTCTCACAATGCATTTTTTCTTCTATTGTCTGCATCATTGTTGATCCTGAAATTATAGTGTCTGAGGAGTTATTCAACAGGAGATATTCAACATAAAAAAGCCTCAGAAATAACAGCAACAAGAACATTTAAATAGACCCAGAGATTATAGAGGGGAAAATACAAAAATGACTCCAAGCAGCTCATTTGGTTTCATTCCACTACATTTGAGTGTTATCTGAGAAAGGGAGAAAAAAGAAATCCCAAATTGGTTAGGTACTATTTTTAAGAAAGAAGAGGGAAAAAAAACACCCTCTATCTACTTCACAGCCTATTAATTACCCTCAGATTATAATATGGGTCAGGTATTCACTATTCAGCTAAACCACTAGTCAAAAACTTTATCAGCTTGCCTATACCTCTGCACCACAGAAGAGCTTGGCTTATGTAGAAGACTAGAATAGAATTTCCCTTCTGTATCTCAGCAGTTTTTTTGCCTTTTTAAATGAATTTCTTTATTTTTAAGGCCAGCCCGCTGATTTTCTTAGCAGCAGGAATAGACCATAAACCTTCCTCTCCGCACACTTCCCAATTGCTCCAACAAACACATTTGATCCAGGTGCTCTAAAAGCTCCAGGGCCAGCGTGGTTTTGGTAAGCCCTGAAGACCAAGCTGGTTTTATGAGGATGTTCTGCATGCTTTTGACCAGGAGCCAGGCAGCAGAGGACAACCAAGAGCAACATCTCTTCTCATAGTCTCTTTTCCACTTGATGTCTTATTATAGGAGGGAGCAGGGCATGCAGAATACCCCAAATGTCCCTGTTATCTTACCACAGCAGGTAGTTTTGGCCTTATCGAGACCACCATGTCCTTTAGAAAAGCACAGGGAGCCTGGATCTGGCAACATCTTTCTCCCCAAATATATCTGAGAGGCTGTTCTCTCTGTGAGCCCCTGCTGCTATTCTCCAAGCAAAGTCAAGGTAGTGAGCTAAGCAAGATTTCTAAGAGTGATTAGCATCTCCAGACACCCAGCACAAAGCATTTTAAAGATACTCAATTTTCTGAGGAACCCTAAATCAAAGGTGCCAATCTGCCTGTTTTTTAGCAAACAGCAGTTTTGCTCCTCTCTGGTTCTGTTCTGCATATTATTTGAATCAGATTTTTTTGAGACTGAAGAATACCCTCCAATCTGCATTGGGGAAAGGAATCAGATTCATGCTATTTGCGTGAATAGTATTTTGCGATAAGTAAATCTTTTGGGTTTACTTCCAATTATTTTTTTTTTAACTTCAGGCTTTTATCTTAAAGAGAATCAGCGTTTCCCTGCCTTTGAAGAGCAGAACCCTCCTGATATTCATTACTTGACTCAGCTGTTCACTCAGGTCTTTTCCTTTGATGAAAAACTTCAGTTTACAGACAGCATTTAGCATCCCGATTAGTACATAAAGTGACCTACTATTGGAATAAATGGGGTATGTAATGCTATCTCATAAGAAAAAGAGTTTTGACTTAGTTGCACTAAGAAGAAGGAAAAAAAAAACTCACTCTTGAGTATTCTTATCTAAAAAATCTAGTTATTTGGAGAAGAAGAAAAAAAAAAAAAAGTGGGCATTTTCTCCTTCCCATCTTGCTTTAGATAAAAGAAGGCTCACATCACAGTGCATAGTCTGGTCAAAGCCAGACAGATTATTACCCAATTTCCTTCATGGTTGGAGAACTAGATACCTAAGTCTTGGGAAAATCAATAGACATCTCTACTACAAAAAAAGTCAAAGTTACACCAAGGAGGAACACTGATCAAAGTCTTTACTACTACTGTAGCAAAATATATGATCAACAATGGCCACAGTAATGCTATTAATGTCAATGAATATATAAACAATAAGCACACGATGGCTCAAGTTTAAGTATCCAGAAGAAGCATCACAAGTTCATCGGACAATTGGCAATCCTAGCAGCTCCATGTTTGTAGCTTGCAGTTCCACCCTAGATCTGATCCTGCGAACTAGGCAGCAACAGTCATGATGTCTCATACCATCCAGCAAAACAGGTATCGGGAACTGCAGTGGCTTGTCATTCATGTTTTAGCAGGAATATAGATGAGTGGATGGTGAGGTGGATTGAGAACTGGCTGGATGGCAGAGCTCAGAGGCTTGTGATCAGTAGCACAGTCTAATTGGAGGCCTGTAGTTAGGGGTGTCCCCCAGAGGTCAGTCCTTGGTCCAGTCCTGTTCAATTTATTCATCAATGACCTGGATGAAGGGATATCCCCCCCTCAGCCAGTTCACTGATGATACCAAACTGGAAGAAGTAGCTGATACCCCAGAGGGCTCCACTGCCGTTGAGAGGGAACTGGACAGACTGGGCAACGGGGCAGTGAGAAACCTCATGAAGTTCAACAAGGCCAAGTGCAAGGTCCTTCACCTGGGGAGGAATAACCCCAGACACCAGTACATGCTGGGGACTGACCTTCTGGAGAGCAGCTCTGCAGAGAGGGACCTGGGTGTCATGGTGGACAAGTTGACCATGAGGCAGCAGTGTGCCCTTGTGGCCAAGAAGGCCAATGGGCTCCTCGGGTGCATTAAGAAGAGCATCTCCAGCAGGTCGACGGAGGTGATTGGGCCTGTTCAGCCTGGAGAAGAGAAGCTGAGAGGGGACCTGACCAGAGTATATAAATACCTTAAGAAAGGGAGAGACAAGGATGGGGACAGCCTGTTTTCAGTAGTGGCCAGCAACAGGACAAGAGGAAACAAATGGAAGCACCAAAAGTTCCACAGGAACTTAAAAAAAAAAAGTCTTGACAGTGAGGGTGACAGAGCACTGGAACAGGCTGCCCAGAGAGGTTGTGGAATCTCCTTTTCAAGATTTTCAAAACCCACTTGGACGCAGTCCTGTGCCACGTGCTCTAGGTGACCCTGCATGTGTAGGGGGGTTGGACTAGATGATCTCTAGATGTCGCTTCCAACCTTAATGATTCTGTGATTGTATGATTCTAACTGATCTTGCTCAGGGGTGCTTCATATACACAGGGCTGAGGGAAACTGGAAAAAAAATATATATATATATATATCCATATAGATTAACAGGAACAAATATTCTGCTCACACATGTATCGCCTACCTGCACAGACACAACTCGTGCCTAACTTCACCACCATAACTCCTGGGACATCTTGGTTAAAGGAAGCAGTGAATACCAGAGACCACCTATTAGCTAGATCTCCCATGTCAAGGTCCATAGTAATAGGAAAGTTTATGAGACAGCAGGATAACCAGTCAGTCACACCATTATTAAGCCACATTAATGCCACCTTTACCTTGATTTCCATTGCCTGCTTTTCACTATTTCTCAACTACCTAAGGAAAAGAGCAGCCCAGGTAACTAAAAAGTTAATCAGGAAACTAAAGTTAAGTTAAGCCCTACCCCATATAGGGCTTAAATAGCTCTCAAGAAGGCCCTCGATGAGTGAAACCTGCTGATATTTGTGCTCATGGCAAGTCCCTCAGACCTTCTTCACACAGAGGTCCTCATCTTTGCCAACTCCCATTGGTGGTATCATAAATCTCAGGTCCTCCTGTTTACATCCTTCCTCCTGTAAGATGATCTTGCTTTCCATAACATCCCACACCCTTCACAAATGGTCTTTCTTCCCAAAAGATTGATGCAGTTTTCTTTTACATTTTCTCACTGGAAGAAGCAGCTGCTCTTCTCTTCCTCCTCATTGCACTTTTGCTTCTGCCTGTTTCTCTGTCTCCTGTGAAGCAAATCTATCTATTAAAACCTATTTTTCCTTCCCCAAAGAGAACCCTGGGGTGATTCACTGCTAAGATGAATAACCCAATCAGCCACCAGACAGGGACATGCAGAAGTCCCATACTTTGCCCCTGAGGCTACTTAGTATTTGCAACCCCAACTTTTCCATCTCTGTGTTTTACCTCCTCCTCCTCTCTCTCTCTGGACCGCTCTTTTGCCTCTTTTTGCAGTGCCAGACTCTGAAACTTCTCTTCCATGATTTCTGCCAAGCAGTATTTTCTACATAAACATCTTCCACTGAGTACCCAGTGGGTACCAGGGACAGATCTAGACTCTTTTCATCACTGGATTTATATCCAGTTTCCAAGGAAACTAAAGGAAACAGGCCACAAATCCCCTACAAAAACAACTTCAAATGACGCTTTTTGTATTGTCTTTAATATTGTGATTTTGGATGTGTCACAGGAAGGTCCTTGAAGTGTATTGATCTTGTAACCTGCTGCTTTGGCTCTTGTTTCTCCATTACATGAAAGTGAACTGAGCAGTAGAAGTGCCTGTAAGGGTTGGTAATTACTGCTTCCACCATTACTATGGTTTTGTTTAGAAGGGGAAATAATTCTTCACCAGCCTGAATAACATTGTCATTGGTGGTGGGCAAGTACATCTGGAAAGCATGTGAGAAAACACATCAAAAAATGTGAACTTTCAGAACTTCCTGGGGCCTCAGGGTAGCTGCATCTTTTTGCCATGAAGTTGTGTCTTCATCCAGTTTATAGGGGATAATATTGGGTGACATCCTCTCCTGGGACACATCATTGAGAAACCACTGAAATGGATGATATTGAGCTTTCCAACTAAAGAAGCCAGCTGGCTTGGCCACTCTTGCAACTTCTGCTTTCATGACAGCCAGGACTATAAGCCATGTGGAAAAAAAAATGTATACATGCATTACTCAGCAGTTCTTGACAGCTTAGGGAGAAATCAGGAGGATTGACTTTACTGGAGATGTTGGTTGAGGTGACTGAAAATGCCTCTTCGCTCATACATTCAACAGAGCCATTGGCAGAAACGCTGCCCACCTGCAAATACAGGCCCAAATACCGTATTTCAAGATCCCAGCCATGCAACCCAATATTCCTCCTGAAGTCTGACAGAAGCAACATCCCTACCAAACACACTTACTGATCCTTACTGACATGCATGCTGATGCTGCAGCCGTTCCCTTCATCCTCTCCTGCTAATATATGCGTTGGTGTCTTGGTGTCTGGATGGATGATTGATTGATATGACACCAGAGATATGCCACGTTATGTCCCTTATCTGTGGTTTCCTAGTGGGCTCGTGTTGCTGGCAAGGTTTAGGACATCCATATCACTTTCTTTCTCTTTTGTGTGTGTGTGTGGTTGTTTTTGTTTGGAACTGTTTTGTTCTTTCACACCAATTCATACACTCTGGTCAATCTGTCCCACTTCGATGATTAGCAAAACTGATCAAACTATGCTGGGAAGACCCATCTATCCCCACTGTCCAAGGGAAAAAAAAGTACTGGTGAGGATTAGCAGACTGATCCCTATTTTCATGGCAGGTCCACTGAAAGTTAAATCCTTCTCAAGCATCTTCCAGAGGTATTCTTATTCAAATATCATGATGATAAGCATGATAAAAAAAAAAAAAAGGTGCTCATAGAAAGACCAAGATTAGCTATAGAGAAAGGGCTGCAGGAAGTCAGGCTTTATTAAGAGGAGAGAAGAAAGTCAGTGCCAGTAGGAGGGAGCATTATCTATTTCACTATGAGGCTATGGCCTCATGAAAAGGGCAGTGACTGGACCATGGACCTTCACTTGTAAAGTCTGGAAATTATTGCTTTGTGTGAGCATGTCCCCAAAGTTTATCTGTTTGGTGGAGATTTTCTTTGCAACGCTCCACATGCTCTATATTTTTGTATGCTATAGTACAGGCCTAGCCTTGTACTTGCTCCTTTTTCTACCCATCCTCGGCTTTATCTCTCTGTCCTGCTGGAGATAAACTCCATTAGCCTCTTTGATGAACTTGAGTACTAACTTTAAATTCACATTGTATGGTATCTTGCACTTTTGCAAGATGCACAATGCACATTGCTTTGCATTGCCTTTAAATCTACCATGTCAGCAGCTTCTCCATCACTACATCCAGGAGGTAAGATTTTGCACTGGATAGGGAGGACCAAGCAGGTTGAGACATCTTGTTCTTGAGAACCCTGACAGCGGTCTGTGCAGCTCTAGAAGTAAAAGTCTGGTCTGATAGAGCCCAAGCCACCAGTTAACCAACACAGGAACCTTTCCTGCCTTTCTTCCACCCCAAGTGCTGAAGAGAACACCCTTGAGGGAGTCCTCTGGACTTATCATTTTAGGTCTGCAGTCATGGGAGTAGCCCAAGGTATCCCAGCATTACCAGAGCTCTGGACTGCTTAGCCTCAGCTGCTAAAGGACCTGGGAGGCAAAGTCGCAGAGCTGGGCCCCAAAATAACAAGGGCCCAAATCTCAGACTGGAGGAGCCCTTGGCAACACTCAGGCAAGTCACAGAGTCCCCAGAGCTTGTGTGTGACTGCCCAGGCAGCAGCATACACAGAGCGACCTCCACTCAGACTCAGTTTCTGCTTAGGTCTGCACAAGGTCCAGCTGCTGCTCCACAACGTGAGAGTCCCCCTCATCTGCACCAAAAAAAAAAAAAAAAAAAGAAAGAAAGAAAATGGAGTACCCACTTCCGAATCAAATCTGGCCAAAAGGAGCAGCTTTCACCTACCTCACCATCAGCTTCATCTTTCTCCCTTCTGCTTCTAGATAGAAGAAACATTATATAAACAACCAGCCAGGAGCTGGAGTGCAAATCCAGTCTTCAGGAGTCAGGTTTTATGCTGCCAGATTGCTGTGTGTGTTTAAATCAGCGGTGACAACCCGTGGCCATCTGTCAACCACAGGTGTGTACACTCCATGGATATGCCAGAAGAGATAGTCTTCCCCTGACTCCTCAAATACACTGGTCGCCTGACTCAAAGTGCTTGGGAGTTGTTTTTAAAGCAGCATGTGAACATGCTTCCTCGAGTCAGCAAGAGCCAAGCAGAGCTGGCGACAGAGAGGAGTTTTCTCCTTTTTCAATGGAAGTAAGAAAGAGGAACAAGTGAAAACTTGATGGGCCAGCATACAGGTGTCTTGTGGCCTCCCAGAGACAGGTCACATGTATGTTGATGCCTGTCAGAAGGTCTTGTAAAGTGAATATTCGCTCCTCTCCTTTCACATGTCAAAACCACTGAAGGTTAATGTTTAGGAACCATTTCTACCTTCTTTGCTTCCACAGGAGGTTTTTATTCCCCTCTTCACACCCCAAGTTACCTGTATTGCCATGTTTTCCACCCTCCTCACTACCTATCAGCCTCAAGCTCCTCCACAACCAAACCACTAAAGTGGCCTCTCCAGGTGAAGAGAAGCCTGCATCCCATCTCCTCCACCTTGTGGACCAAGGCTTTGCCCTTGCCAGAGCAACTGGAAAAAAAAAAAAAGTATATTTTTTTCTTCATATCATTATCTCATATTCAAAGAAAGGAAAGACTCAACCACTTCTGACTATCTCACCTTCATCAGACTTGTGCCTAGCCAATCTTCTTGGGGCATATCACCACAAAAAGACAGGCAGGTGACAAGGGGTCAGCCACTCTTGACAGAAGCCAAAGAGATCCCTAGGACAGGAGCATCCTTGGAGCATCCTGGGATGGTGCAGCCCAAACCACCCTGTGGTGGTCAAGGTGGCCAAAATACAGTGCTTTGTTGCCTAGAGCATTGAACCGATGTTCCTCAGGAGGCAGCTCTGCAATGTGCTCTCCAGCTTTCTTCAATTCCCCCTAGCTCCTGGCCTCAGAGGTGGACTCCTCTGTCCCAGAGCACCTCGTGTGTGCTCAAGCCCTCCCTTCCACCGCTCCATCTGCTACCAAATCCTGTAGCCCCTCTCAGATTTCACCCAGGCTGTTGTTTGCTCGCACCTGGCGTCCTCCGGAGTTCAGAGGAACTGCACCCGCTCCTGGCTGAAACGTGATGTCTCACAACACCAAAGCCAGATCAGCACCCCAGTTTTGTTCTTGTCTTCTCCCAAGCAGGAGGCACTTCGCCTCTTTTTAAATTCCTCCACATTTATGAGAAGGAATGGGTCTGTGAGTATGTGGTGTGGAAATATATTCCTTCAGTCAGAGAAAATCTTGGTTTTACCTCATCCTACCTTATCAACAGCCCCTGAGCATGACAAGTCCAGGGCTATCACTTAAGGTTGCTCCTTGAAATGCAAGGAATATTTCTTACAGGATTTAGGCACCTCCTAGAAATGTTTGGATTCACCTCTCTGCTCTGCCCCTGCTTATGCAGCAGTTGTGGGATCTAGGTCAGGTCTTATCAGAGGATACCTACAAATGCAGACTGTCCCTCGCCATATATCCCAAAGATCCTGCCTCTGGAAATGCTTGAGCCATCTCTCTGCACCCACCAGCACTGAAATACCTGTAATAGCACATCACCAGCCTCCATGGATGGTCTCACTGCAGCCCCATCATCTCTTCCATCTCTTCCCAGTCTCATTTGACCACTATCCCTAAGGTCCCCTTTCCTCCCCACCCTTTGACCCTCTCACCTACCCCCAAATCCACCTGTCGCTGTTCACATTTCTCCAACGCTCCTCTTCCTGTTTTGGTGTCATCTGAAACCCCACAAGGCAGAAAGGAAGGAGCCACAGCAGGGTCCTCTCCCACCACCTTGGGAGGTGACCACCTGAGGTCTTGGCAGGCTCAGGTGCATTTGGAAGCTCTCATGAGCCTGTGTTACTTCTGCTCTTGGAGAGGTTAAATGCAAATCTGAACTTTTTTTTTCTTAGAGTTGTTGTAAGACACATCTCAGACATCCAGGCAATAACTTTGCTGAAGTAGTTGTTATGGAGGCTGAAGGCTTCTCTGGTGTATAAATATAGCTCACTATTCACACCACTGTTAGTGTGTGGGCAAGAGGATACCTTTTCTCCTAATTCCCCTCTCCAGAGCAGGAAAACAGGCACTTTTTTGCCCAAAAAAATCAAGTTCGGAAAAGTTATCCGTAGTATATAACAAGATCTTTATTGATTATTATAGAGATCGATTGCCTTATCTGGAAGGCTGCCCTGATAGGGTTGGCTGTGACCAGGGATATTTAGCCTTGGGCCCTGAAGGCTCTCACAGAGAAGTCCAAGTGCTTTCCAAAACACGGCAGGAGGTGGAGAGAATTTAAATGCAGGAAGTGAGAGCTCAAGGGGAAGCATCCCTGTGACCTCCTTGCTAATCCCAGAAGTGACCAGTGGCACCCGTGCAAGGCGACTTGCTACTCCTTCCTAGGGAGAAGAGACAGGAAGACGTTTTCCTGGGATTTGACTGATTTTTTCCTGATTTGAGCATGCCTCAAGAGTTATTTCATTTGCAAACCCATGGTTTAAAATGAAGCAGGGTCAAGTTTGCCCTGCATGTGGCTTTGCCCTCCGAGGTGGCAGCCTGAGCTGCAATGCAGGGCACTGTGGAGCCAGCAGCATCACAGTCCTATGTGAAGGGAAGGAGCAGAACCAGGTTGGAAAGGCAATGGGATATGGGGGTCAGATACCAAGAAAGACCCCTCTGTCCAGATGCAGCACTTAAAGATTTCCTTATTTGCATGAGCTTTCACCCTTTGCAAAAGCCTGCTGCAAGCAGGTACCTCTTCTCATATCCCCATCCGGGGAAATTGGACATCACTCCAACCCTCCTTCAAGTCCATCGCCTTTTCTTCCCCCCAATAGCACATAAATAACTAAATAATAATAATAATAATAGTAATAATAAAGAAAAACAAAAATTGAGAGGAAAAGGGAGCTGCAGCTGGAGCGAGCTGTGGAAACCCAGCTCTAATCTCCCGCAAACCCCCGCTATCAAAGCCCAGATCAGCATATCTAATGTAAACGCGCTTTCACACATAAATAACGTGCCACATCTGGCTCGCCGGGTTTTACAGCGTCTTGGTTACCGAGCGATTTATGGAGCGGCCCGCGCAGGGACGGGCGAAGCTGAAACCGCGGCCGCGGGGCGGAGCGGAGCGGGGCGGGAGGTGTGAAGGAGGCGCGGGGGGGAGAGGGGGTGATGGAGGGAGATGCGGGGGGTGAAGGGGACGCGGTGGGGCGAGGAACGAGC